>CM056489.1:60740884-61100639 GCA_029783415.1 Anisodus acutangulus | reverse complement strand
GTAGTCCCTACCCTTTCGCAGGGGTACCTTCCCTTTTAATTGAGAGAAGGACTCGGAATTGACTCCCCTCGATTCGAGATTCGAAAGAAGGGTATGGAGTTTCTCCAAGGAATGCTCTCCCGTGGCGGTACACGAATTCTTGAGGGCCCGAGCGGGATCCACTTTTTGGGGAATATGAGTCACGCTCTTTGGACTTTTCAAACTTAGCGAACTGAAACATCTTAGTAGCTAAAGAAAGGGAAATCAACCGAGCCCCGTTAGTAGTGGCGAGCGAGAGCGGATTGGGGGTTTGAAGAAAAACAAAGACGAAGTTTCGTTCTTCTCCTTTTAGGTTTACTTGTAAGTTTTACTAGGTACGCCTTATATACCGCTTTTGGGAAACCTTCTCAACAACTAAGAGATCCATTTGAGGAACATGGAGACTAGTTGAAGTACTGAGCCTTCCGATATGACAAACATATCTAATTTTAACAGCTGAAACAGTAACAATGAAAATAGCCCCCTCTTTAGTGAGACTATATGAGCAAATGCCTGAACCAAAATATGTGATTGCTATGGGAGCCAGACTACCTCCATTATGTTGTTGCTAGCAAATACCACTATTTTTGGTTTTGGATCTTCCAAATCATTCCCGTCCCATAGCAAGCTTCCTATTGGCTTCTCACCCCGGACTGAGACTCGCTCTTCTCGTCCAGAAGAATAGTTGTCTTCCTGGTTAACTAGTCATTAGTCTTTGGCACCAAAGAAAGTTGAGAAGGTTGGGACGCAAGGTGGTTGTCGCTCAAGCAACTGTGGAAGCAGACTCCGTGAAAAAGTCGTGTGCATCAAAGCAAAGAAATGGAAGGGCTCTGTCTATACCTTTGCTAACTCTTCTGCCTGTAAGGAACCTTGAAAGAGGGAACTTAGCGAATTGAAACATCTTAGTAGCTAAAGGAAGGGAAATCAACCGAGACCCCATTAGTAGCGGTGAGTGAGAGCGGATTGGGGATTTGGTGACTCCGCCGTGGGAAGAGCCACTTCCTTCTTGCTTGATAGGGGGGCTTCCATTCACCAGCGCAGACTAAAAGTGCTCTCTGAACCGTGCTGGATAGTCACCCATCACACGGCTCTCAAACCCAACTTGTGGTGGATCCCGGAAACAAAGTCAAAACGCAACATCCTTTGCCCCATACTTTGAGATGCTCCTCCCCGCCGATCAAGGAGAGAGGCTGCTCGTGATAGGCAACGCTTTAAGCCGCTATCGTTCGGTTCGGATAAGTCAAGTTCCTTCGGTCGCTTCGCTCATGCGGTCTTCCCTTATCTTCCCTAACGTGAAGACTGTATCTTAGCTCCCGGTGACCGGCTTCGCGAGACCTTTTCGATCCACACTGGAGAAGTCCTCTCTCGGGCTAGGCTCTATTGGGCGGGACTCCAGCGCAACGGTAAGAAAAAGTCACACAGTGAATCGGTGGATCACACCCTTGGAGACATGGACTTTCACTATTTTTTTTCGAGAACTGCCTAAACTTCTAACTAAAAAGAGCTAAAAAGGTGAAATAATTTTTCATTATCTCAGTTGAAGACCTTTCTCGTGTGGTGATTCTTTAGCTATAATAAGATGAAAGTGTCATTTTGTCGAGGTTCGAATATTCTAGTAAGCATGATGAAATATATCTTATTAGAATACTTGTAATGGGAATAGCGAAAGACCGGATTCAAAGATATAGGCCAATCAAAAGGAAGATGGTGAAAGACCACCACAAAGAGACCCTCGCTCACGCCTTAGTCTTATTCGAAAATAAAAGCAGATGGACCTTCCTCAAGAAAAAAACCAATCTGATTTCGGGGGGCATGTAGGCGGAGAAAGGCTGGGAAACTATAAGGTCTCGTAGGAAAAATACATTTTTTTAAATTTAGAATTTAGATATTTGTTAGAATTAATTATTTGTTGGACCCATAAGATCAGTTAACTAAAAAACAGATCATACCCTTGGTGGAGTTCGCCTATAACAAGAGTTATCAGACGAGTATAGGTATGCCACCTTTTGAGGCACTCTATGGACGCAAGTGCAGGACTCCCCTATGTTGGGATAAAGTAGGAGAGAGACAGATTCTTGGGCCAGAGATTGTACAGGAGACCTCTTCCTTCGGTCCGGTTAGTACATGGTTTTCCAATCCATCAATAGCAACATCCCTTCCTCTCGCACCCGGTCTAGTATCTCTTAGGTCGATATCCAGTAGCTCCAGTAGCAGCAGAGGGAGAAGATCGGTAGTAGAAAGTAACGAACTAGAGACTCAGAGAGAGATTAGAAGCAAAACTCGCAATAGCACCCTCTTGATAGAACAAGAAAATGATTATTGCTCCTTTCTTTTCAAAACCTCCTATAGACTAGACTGTACAAGCTTCTTCCAAAGCATACGACTTTCTGGATGTAGATGATAATATCTATACAGATGGATCTTATATATATCGTAGAATGAAGTACCACATGGGTGGATATATGATTTACCCATAGACGCTTCTCCAGCTCTCGCAAGAATTGTATGGGAGTCGCCCTCGGAGGGACTTCCCGAATGACCGTACCGAGGAATTCTACCGTACTCCGTGCAGCTATGGTTGTTCATCCTGCAGAGTCTACCCAAAGGTGCAAGCCAAATTGTAGGAAGTGGGCGATACATTTTTGTATTTCTGGACTCTGTTAGGGGTGATCTCTTTCTATCTTCAGTCAGTCATTTCTACCGGCCCTTATAGGAGTAGGGGGAACTATAGGCTTAAGCTCGTTTCTATCCCTTCCTGATGTCACTTCCTTTGATTTGAACTAATGAGGAACGAAGGCGCATGCCGAGAATGGACTTCTCCGTAATGTAATGTAAATGTAATAGAAGAGGCAGAGTCCAGTTCTCCTCCCTTCTCGATCAAACGAAGGAGATATGAATTCCATTTAGGCGGGTCAGGGCTTGGCTTGACCCTGTGTTGAGAGGTAATCAATCTTGTTAGTGCTTTAAAATATGTTGCTTTATCACCTTCTCCTTTCCTCTTTTGAAGATTATGGAGTTATTTTTGGTACATGAAGTAAGTTTTATTCTCGTTTTACATGCATCTTCAGTTTATTATTAAGCTCTAACTTTTTACCTCTAAGAAAGGTGTAGTTCTAGTAGGTGGACGAACGCTTATATGGAGAACAAATAGGTATTTTGTAAATGATGTAACTAAGACCGAAAAGAATGCTGATAGATTCATTTAACTACAAAGAGAACTATATTTACTATTCAACGTATTGAGAGGCTCTTCGTGTCTTGAAGAAAATAATTAATGAATTTACCCATTCTATTAAGTGAAGAATCAGAGTAGTCTGAGCAATTGTCCCCAGGCTTTTGGTCTAGTGATGAGAACGTAGTTTGATATGTGTGGGTTGGACACACGTCACTTGTTCAAATTCTACCGTAGATAAAAGCTTGGTATTTAAATAAAGAAGAGTAAAACAACATCGAATTTCAAATTGTGCATCACTGGCCTTGGAATTTTTCAGTTATCAAAATGAATAGTATATATGCACTACTCTATAAGCAATGTCAATTTACTCCGCTCGGGGCATGTATATCAGTAACATATGCACATGTGCAAGTATCTGGTGTAGAACGGTAGAAGTATAATACATGTCTCTGTAATGCTAATATATCTTGTGTATTTGGAGGGATCTTTACGAAATATCAAGTTTCATAATATGAATGTGCTAAGACAAATGAAGAATCGATGTAACAAAAAGTGTAAAGATGTCAGCTCTAAAGTTTAAATTAAACAGGGAGCTTAGAGAGACTGTTTCTCTTAGTTGTTATTACATTTTTTCCATTCGGTGTCACATACATACTTTGGGGCACGGCTAATCCAAATTCCGGACACATACATGCTTTGGGGCACGAGTCTCGAACTCGGGACGGGACAATGTCTCGTCCCGCGAGACCCGAGCCCGCCCCAGGCCCGCCCGCCCCGCCCCGACCCCGTCCCGAGCCCGACCCCGCCCTTTGTCCCCCCTTTGCAAATATGGTCGTTGCACCAACGACCATTTTAGATTTTGGCCGTTGGCCAACTGCCATTTTAGGCCTCCCCCTCCCCCAACCCCCCTACCCCTTAATATTTATTTTTAACCCAGAAGTTATTATATTTACACTTTAACCCAGTTTTCCAACTATAGATAACTCATTTTCTCTTCATCTTTCTCACAAATCTTTCTACAATCTCTCTAATCTCTCAATATATCTCTCTACAAGTCTACATTATTTACTAAATATTCAATTTTATTTATTCATTTGGGAATTGGAAGTGAAGTTGGCAACTAGCTTGAGGATCTTCCATCGAGCAAAGTTTCAATTTTCAACCTCTCGATTACACGTCGACGTTACGTCGGCGTTTGGTACATTCGTTCCTTCATTAAATTATTATTGTCTGTTTATTTTATTTAGCGCACTTAATTTTATTGTCTTTAATTATTTATTATCATAATTAAAATGGAAGGATTAAAAGGTATGTTTAAGGGTAAGGGAAGGGTGCTTCTTCTAGTAAGGGCAACCAGGGCAAGGGAACTTCTTCTAGTCATCTTATTCCTACACAGGATGATTTTGTTGATACTCAACATTTTCTTACAATACCATTAGATTTAGACCATGAGCTATTTTCTGGAACTCAAGAAGACTTTAATTTAGACGATGATCTAGATGATACACCCACTAATGTTGATGACAACACACCCACTAGTGCACCTTCAACTGAAATACCTCCTATTCCCCCTAGTATGAGACGAGGTCCAGCAAAATGACCATTAAAATCAGATGCATTGACATTTTTTGATAGGGACGTAGAGAATCAAGTAGTTATATGTAAAATTTGTAAAAATGTTTTAAAATTTAAAACTGGAAAAGGTCACGGTGGGACGGGGGGTTTAATTAGACACGTAGTAAGTGTTCATCCAGCTAGGTATGCCCAATACCATGCTTCAAAATCGGGTGTGCAAACGTCCGCTCCATCGGGACAAGGTTCACATACTGATACTGTCCCGGACCAAGTACAGGGTCAAATTAACCCTATGACGGGGGGAATTGTAGGCTCTAAATACAATAAACATAGAGATAGGGAAGCAATATCAAAATTAGTTGTTGTGGAGGGTTTGCCTTTTTCATTTCCTTCATCTCCCGGTTTTATTCATTACATTAGAGATATATATAATCCTGCTTTTAACGGTTTTTCTAGATCAACTGTTAAGAGAGATGTATTTAAATTCGTGCATGAATATCAACAATATTTACGTTTTTCATTATATCATTTTAATGGCAAATTATCTATCACGTCTGATATAGGTCGTAGTACTAACGACCATGATTATTTAACTGTAACTTGTCATTGGATAGATTATAAATGGTCTATGCAAAAACGTATTTTAGTGTATAGATATATAGATGATAGGCACACTGGTACTTTTATTGCAGATAATATTTATCAAGTGTGCCATTATTACGGAATAACCGATAAAATTATGACTATTACATTAGATAACGCTTCTTCTAACAATTACGCAATTACAATTTTAAAAAATAGTTTAACTCCATCTTTTTCAGATCATTTTCATATAAAATGCGCGTGCCATATATATAACTTAATTGTAAAGGATGGTCTATCACTTTTTGAAGACATTCTTAGTAAAATACAATTTGCTATAAACTTTATTTTTAAAAGTAATAAAGTACAACGTAGAAAAGAATATAAAAAAATTTGTCACGATTGTGGACTACCTTATAGAAAAATTCCACAAGAAGTATCCACTAGGTGGAATTCTTTATACGAGCAACTACTTGTTGCTTATGACTATAGAATACCTATAACTTTATTTTTTAACTCTCATAATAAAAATCCAGCTGATATGATTTTAGATAGTGATTGAGTAAAAATTTTCGAACTTATTGTATTTTTAGAGAAATTTTTTCAAACAACAAAAGAATTTTCCGGTATATATTATCCTACTATTTCAACTATGTTGTTTTATATAACTCTAATATTTTTATTACTTAGTGAATATATGGAAAAACCAGCTTATAAGGCCGCTATTAAAAAAATGTTTGTCAAAATAAAAAAATATTTTATTCCTATTCCCACTATTTATAGTATTGGTTATGTATTAAATCCTACTATTAAAATAGACGGTATTAAATCATTAATTGAAACTATTTACGATTGTATAGAAGTACTACCACCTCCAAGTCCCAAAAACCTAAATCACCCACCACCTATTGAACAAACTAAAGAAGAACTGTTGTCTAGCGTAGAACACCAATGCAAAAAAATATATAGATTTTATCAACAAGAAAATGCTAGTAACTTACCGGCTTTCATACCATCTTCTTCATCTTCAACACAACCTCACAAAGACATCTTTGTTTCATGGCTAGTATTGAAAGCCTCGTAAATAGAATGTGCGGCCGCACCCTACTACTAACCAAATTAGCGAGTTGGATATTTTTATTTTGCAGGGTTCTGCAGTATCAAGAAGTTATCAATGAAGATGGACATGAAGACTTGCCGAGATCTTTGGAGGGAATGAGAAGACCTTTCCGACACTTTCATTGATGGCCCGAGATGTTTTGAACATTCAGCGTCATCAATTATGCGTCTGGCGCTTTTTCTCACGGCAGATATCAAATAGGAGACCACAGACACTCATTAGCGTGAGACGCTTTGGAAATTGCAGTATTATTCAGAGATTGGATACGAGCAGAGCGGAGAAGGTGCGGTCAACCGGAGATCAACGAAGAAGAAGATGAAAACTACAACGAAATCTTAACCGAAGGTAGTGGAAGCGACGTGGATCAATTTGACCAACAAATACCAATTCCAACCGAAGAACCACAGGAAATCAAGAAGCAATTAGAACATGTTTTTTTGAGAATGTAATTTTTTTAATTGCAATTTTATTATGTAATTTGCAACTTTTGGACAACACCACAAAGTTGCAATTTAGATTTTAGACAATTGTATTTGTAATTTTGTATTACAAAAAAATCATATGTCTATTAAATAATATAAGAGGCACAAAAACAGCCTTGAGATGTTTTTATTACACTATCTTGTTTTGTTTATTGAGTTTTTTTATACATATGTTATTTAAAAAAAAAAAAAAAGGAAAACCCGCCGGATCCCGCCCCGAGCCCGCCCCCGCCCCGATACCGATGGGATTGGGATCGGGACTGGACTGGAGCAAGTCCCGCCAGACCCGACCCCGCCAGACCCGACCCCGACCCCTTCTCCCGTCCCGCCCCGACCCCGATCCCGCCAGACCCGGCCCGCCAGACCCGAGCCCGGCCCACTGGCCAGCCCTAGGCACGACTAATTCAGATCCCCTCCAGAGCAACCTTTGGTGATCTAATTGATGTCATTATTACATCAATCCATCTTCTTTAATAATTAAATCCTCCTTCTACCCATTTTCTCGGCCGACTTCTGTATTTAGTTCCAAACGCATTATTCGACCGCTACTAACGCACCAAATCATGGATTGTAACTTTTTCTTGATCAACATCCCACTAAACCAGAAATAATTAACAGTTACTTTTGACTTTTAAAGGTCTTGCATATTGTTACAGAAGACTTCAAAGTCAAATCGTTAACATGAATTGTTTTAGGTAAAATTTAAAAATTAGAAAAATTTAAAAGTAGATGAAGAAACATAAACTCTAACAAGTTTAATACTCCTACAGAATATTACAATTTGCAACGATAATCGCGCACTAACTTATAGTTGATTGATTTGCAATGAAAATTAGGCATATGAGGATCATCTGAAAGTTGTATTGCAAGTTTGAACAGTCTAAATTTCTTCTATAATATCCATTGTAATATATGTATCTTAGTGTTAATTAAGATGATCGACTTGAACAAGCAAAATCAATGTGTCCCGATTCCTGTTCACGTGACAACTACTTAATTGATCGATTTGCAACAAAAACTAGGCATATGAGGATCATCTGAAAAGTTGTATTGCAAGTTTGAACAGTAAATTTCTTCTATGATGTATATGTATCCTAGTGTTAATTAAGATGATCGACTTGAACAAGAAAAATCTATGTGTCCCGATTCCTGTTCACGTGACAACTATTTAATTGATCGTAAACTAGATATATAGCCACAGATTTTTAAGTTCTATATACTGATAAATGTAAATTTTCTTACAGCCACTGTGAGAGAGAATCCGAAACCTAATGTGCAAACCTCAAGTTTTCTCCCTGAAACCTGTAAAACATGTTCTATACAGAAATATGTGAACCCCCTAGGATATCTCAAGTGTAGAAGCGACCAGCAAAGGTGCTAATTAATCTAAAGGGTCTAAGAAACTCGGTTAATTAGGTCAGTAACCATTTCTGAAATTCTTCAAAGTTATACGACTTATATCTTTGAGATAGTTAATTACCAAGTCACACTTGGGAAAAAGGAAAACATTGAAAAGGCAATGTAAGGCTTTTTGCACTAATTTTCCCGTCTCACCAACCAACTTCAAGAAAACGCTGACTTATTTTTGTCTATCTTACTCCATCCGGTTCAAAAATATTATCCGCTTAACCTCTTTTCTTGAATAAAAAAGAGTGTCTACTTATCAAAATAAGAAAAAATTAACCTTGTTTTTTTAGATTTGTCCCTTTCTCATGTTTGAGGCTAAACTGTGTAATTACACTCAATTCCAATTACCCGGATGGCTTTCCAAGCAAGTCCTTAAGGGGTGTGTAAATGACTAAGCGAACACTCTTTTTGATTCGGATGAAGTATTTCCTAATTAGTCATATTTTTGTTGTTGTTTCCCTATATATAGCCCATCATTTGGCTCTCTCATCACTACAATCAATTCCATTTCTCCTCTTCCTTGGCAAAACAAGGAATTATTAATCTTGGAAAAAATGGCTTTGGCTAACGAACAAACATTTCTGTTTCTTGTGGTGTTCTCATTCATGTTTGTCCTTAGTGTGGCCAACTTTAACTACGGTTGGGCCCCAGGAAACTTGAACAAGACCAATTGCCCCTATGGTAATAACCACCCAAATGCTACTCAAACCTCAAACAAATTCAACGTTGGTGGTTCCGAAAATTGGCACTATGGCTTCGATTATATGGATTGGGCTCGCAAGAATGGCCCTTTCTTTGTCAATGACACATTAGGTACGTCTCTTTTAATTTCAAAATTGAAGTCTTTCTTTTACAAGATTGATCGTCACCTGATGTAGTGTGATAGTATGCTAGTAGCTAACGGATATTGTTACCCTTTGATACTGTAAAGATTATTTAAGACTCTCAGTATATAGAAATTAAACTCACATTTATAGGTATATATGTGCATGATATTTGCACCAAATTGACGCCAACTATATCAAAATATTGGAGCATGCAATGCATTATTTGATTATTAACTTTAAATTTCTAAATTGGTCTCTGCATGCAACTTGCAGTTTTCAAGTATGATCCACCGAACCCGAATGGTGGATTTCCACACAGTGTATACTTATTGCCAAACTACTGGAGCTTCATCAAGTGCGACTTCAGAAGAGCTAAGAGGATAGCAAGTCCAACCCAGGGTGCAGGGGAAGGATTCGAGTTTGTGCTGAAGAAAAAACAGCCTTACTTTTTTGCTTGTGGAGAGCATGGTGGCATCCATTGCAACAACGGTACCATGAAGTTTGTTGTCATGCCACTCAAACGTTGGCCTTTCTGATCAGTCGTTGCTTGAAACTTAATTGTCGGAAGCCGACAACGAAATACAATAACCGTATCTTTTGCATTTTTGTTTTGTTTGGAACGAATAACGAGTGTTAACATAGAAAAGACTTACTATTACATATTGGAATTTTACTTTGGACTTATTGTGGTTGGAGTTTTGACTTAAAAAAGAGATTGATAATGAGATAAATATCTGTAACTCTTACATGTTCAGATATTCGAATTGTTGATTATACAAAAAAGTCAGAGCAAACCAAAGTGAAATTTGTTATACAAAAAAGTCAGAGAAACTAGGGAGAAAATCAAAGAGAATATGTTGAATTGTATTATTTCTTGCATTAAATCAAAATAAAAGACTACATCACTATTTACAAGAATAAAATAAAAGGAATATTTTAATTTTATAATCCTAAACTAAAATGAAAGTATATATTTTGCAATTATGATAGATCCCAGACATGAAAAAAAGTAAATATTCTAAAATATTTCTAAATTGAAAAGAAAACAAATATAATACCATTACATAGCGTTGGAAATTTGACAGCGTTGGAAATTTGTCCTTTCGATAATTTGTAATTTTTGAGGATTCACTATGGCTGGCTAATTTTATTGCGACAAAGAAGTTAATTTTGTGACTTTATTGAATAAAATTTCAGTGACCATACTTGATATTAACCAATAAAAGTATATGCCTAAAAACTGATATTGATAACATATAAGCTATTGTTTCTTTCATAAAAATAAAAATCCATTAAAGAGTAACCTTTTCAATTGTGAAGTTCGCCGTCATGCCACTCCTACGTTGCCAGTCGCTGGTTTGGAAAATTAGAGGGATGAATGCTAGTATTTACAATATTTAATTAATTTCATTTTGGTTTTACTTTATACTCATCTTTGAATAATTACTACACTGGTGTTTGAATATAGTTTAATTTTCATATTTATGAGTGCACAAATAAAATAAGACTTTCAACCCTCTGTTTAATCCATTTATTCTATGTTTTTATTACAAACGATTTTCTTACTTTAGTCAACTCAACCGATTTACTATTTATTAGGCAAATTAATTTAAAAATTCCTTTGTGTATCATGATTATATAAAATAACAAAAATCCCAAAACTTCTTTCTCTGCATTGCAATACGTTTTTTATAGGTCAAATTGGATTTTGGTATACATGCCCCAGTCCAAATTGGTCCACGTATTTTTATGGTCTAATTTGGATTACGCTCAAAGTGACTCGAAAATGAATATATTTTCAGTTCAACCAATTATCCATGTTAAACTTGAGGGCGTTAGATGAGCTACGTTTTCATAAATTGAATCTGACGCACCTAATAAAAATAACGGAATAGCATACAAATGTTATTGCCTGGAATAGGATCGAACTAGTGACACCCAGTATAGATAAAAATTTAAAGAAATTCCATTGAAATAAGGATCACAATTGTGTATACTTGAAATTGGACATAAAATAGAGAACAAACTACACTGAATTTAAGCAGCAAACAGTACTATAGTGCCCCCTCGAAACTTCAGCAAACAATAGGTGGGAGAGCAACCTGGTTGTTGTCATTAATAAAAACGACAACACGAGCGCAGTCCACTGGCTCTGGAATTGGCTTGGAAATGTTTAACACTTTGACGTGAAGACTGGGGTTCTCTTTCTGTATTATACTCACTGCTTTGTTCACATCCTGTCCCAACAGCTCTGGCCATGCAGACTTACCTATACACACACACACACGTGAACAAATAGTTTTGCAATTATTAAACGTTAGAAAGAACAACAAGAAGCAAAACAAGATGAAAAATGAACAGAAATTAACTTACCGGAAACCTTACACTGATCACACTTAGGAAGACTCATTTATATCTGGCTAATTAATTCTATTAGACTATATTGATATGCAATGCTTGTGAGAATATCACTCTCCGGTGCCTATATTTATAGGTGTCTTGTCTTTGAATTTTAATGTATTTCCATATTCAATTTGAAAATGGAGATCTTAATTTTAATGTTAGTTACTTGATTTATGAACATAAATGATACAGATCTCAAACACATCATTATATTTTGGAAAATAGATAAATTGCATTTAATTTTTTTCCCTTTGCTTCCTTTTCATTTCCTTTCTTACTTATTTAACTCCACTTGGTTTACGAATGGGAGATTTTAGTTGACTGATGGGCATATGTGAGGCACCTCGTAAGTCCATGTAAATAGTTACCTATTTAATTCTAATTAATTTCCATAGTTATTTAGTTAACGCGTAAAAATAAATATCCTACAGTAATACATTTCACAAAGTAAAAAAGGAAAAAAAAGATCTTTATTATTAGCGAATAATTTCCCTTATAGATTCCTTTAATTATTCACAATATATATAGCTGTACAAATGTTGATTCCTAATATGGTACGAATCCTAACTTATCTTACAAAGGTTGATTCCTAATATAATTAGAATCATAAGTTACCTTAAATATACATCTATCATAATTACAAAATATTCGAAGAATATTTGCTAATATTTATGATCAATAACAAAAAGGGGAAAAAAAGGGCATGTGCTATGTTACAAATGGGCTAAGTTTGGGCACAATGCATCTTAAACCATGACAAAAGCTAGTCCAACCTCAAGCCATGAAACTGTTGAATCTCAGCCCAAACTTAAATCATCACTATCCAACCTTCAACCCCATTAATTTGAAGAAAACAGGGTTATTTTCTTTTGAACCACCTTTGCCACTAGTGTCATAATAGAAGCTTATCTATGTCGATATAATTCATCAATTTAAATATGTACCAAAAAGAAGTTCTATTCCATTTTTATAGTGTATTTTTTTTTTGTGAGAGAGATTCTATCGAACCTGTTTCGACTTTCGAGTAGGGGTGTCAATGGTACGGTTCGAGCAGTTATTTTGTAAAATTTGTATCATATCATTTTTTCCGGTTATTATATTTTATATAACCAAAATTAGATTTTTTGAAATCGTCCCATAATCTCGGTTTCTCTTCGGTATCGGTATGGTTCGATTAATTTTTGGTATTTTAAAAAAAAAACGTCATGTAAAAGTTACAAGTAGAAGTTAGAACACCATATCATCCATACTTTTATAGGACTTTGGCAAAAAATCTCTAGACGAGTTTATTGTTTAAAAGGTGATGAATAAAAAAAAACATGAAACATGACAACAATAGTGATCCATCCCACTATTTTACAGTAGTGTGAAATAATGTTAAGCAAAGATTAAAAAAATAGATCACGCGAGGGAGAAGAAATCAATCAAGAAGGGACTCAAGAATTGGGTTTATTAGGATTATGTATCCAATCAAAGAAATTTGAATCACACGAGACAAAAAAAAATCTAATATTTGTAGTTTGTTATTCAAGATTGTTAGAATACCTTGTAGCTTAGTGATTACTACTCGAGATTCGAGAACTATCTAGTTTCAATAAGAGTAGCATAATAGGCTTTAGAGTTGAGACTTTGAGAGCTAATCACTTGTTGCCGACTTGTAGTCAATTCTATCACCCAAGGTGAAAATTTTAATGTTTTATAAAATTAAAAACCAACCTAATTATTCGTTATAGTTATAATTTTTTATAAAAATCATCGATTTTAAGATTTTTAAAAACCATTGACACCCCTAATTTTGAGCATATATATATATACGGTGCACTAAGCTCCCGCTATGCACGGGGTCCGGAGAAGGTCCGGACCACAAAGGTCTGTTGTACGCAATCTTACATTGCATTTCTGACATAGGTTGTTTCCACGACTTGAACCCATGACCTCCTGGTCACATGGCAACAACTTTACCAGTTACGCCAAGGCTCTCATTCGATTTTAGTAAAAGAAACCTACTAATCGGTTCAGTACGGTACGGGTCGGTCGGTTAAGTCAGTTTTTTAAACACCATTGACACCCCTAATTTTGAGCATATAATATATATATATATATATATATATATATAAGTAAAAGGTCATTTATTGAAAAAACACTAGCCGTAAATTAGTTTATTGGATAATGTATTTCATGAAATAGGGAAACAATAAAATTTGTCGTTATATAAGTAGATAAGTTTATAAAATTTTATTGTATGAAATATTTATGAAGACTTATTTGTGAATATTTGATTAAGAAAATTTATTGATATCTCTAAAAGAAAATAATAAAAGTTAAGTCAAATTGGACGGGTTGAGCATTGGCTCATCTATTGGTTCAACTCATTTTGACCCGTCCAACTTTAATCCAAACAAGTCATTTGCCACCCCTATTCACAACCAATTAGAGAAAGAATGTTAAGTGTTAACTCATGTATGAACAAATAAAATAAATTGTTTAGTTGAAATAACACAATATTGTTTGTAATAAATTTTCTCAAGATACAGAAAATAAACTACAATCACAAAATAAATAAGAATTTCATTAATTATCAAAATTATGAGTATAAATCTGCTTATCTCTTGATTCTTCTCTCCTAAAATTTCTCCATGATCCGAGGGTCGTAGTAGCGTATTTCTCGAACATAGAATGACCTCCTTGTGATGTACTTGATCACCAAGAACATCAGATTGATAAATGCGGTATTTGATACCTTGATCTCTTTGTGAGTCCTATATTCGAGATGCCTTTTCAAGAGAATATGTGTCCCTTTATATGGGCGTGAGATAGGGTTTAGAAATCCTAACATACCTTAGAGTTTGAAGATGGATTGAACTCGTCTTGTAGAGTCCTACAAAATTTTGATGTCTACAAATGTCCCATACTTCAAGGATTATCGGGGTGTACGCTTGTAAAACTTGAAGATGAGACTTGAAATATCCATAAAAATGGAGCTTTCATCTTTCACTGCGGATTTGATTTGTGAAAGAAGAGATGAAGGACAGACTTGATCCCACTGGGCGTGCCAAAATTTGTAAAGAAAAAATTTTGAGTCGAGAAAAAAAAATTAAAGACAGAAAAATTGAGTAACAAAATGTAGTATTTGATTTCAAGTATGTTGAGCGTTACAATCTCTATACAATCCTCTTATTCTTCCAACAATAATATAAAATATAGTGAACTTGATTTTGATTTTGATTCAAGGGCCTGAGTAGCTTGATCTTGAATCTTCGTATTTGAATTTGGATTTGAATTATTTGTCACGAACAAGTAACTTGATCTTGAACGCCTTGATATTTATCGTCGTTCTTAATCTTCAACTTGAACTTGGACTTGATTGCTTAATTGCTTGAACTTGTAGTTTGTAGAGAAGTATGTGGCTTTGATCCACGATGTCTCTTCTTGCTTCTTGTTCTTAATTCCTCCTTCTTTGTGAGTTATGAGAACCCCTATTTATAGTTTTAGGGAAGGTGTAGTTCTGTGATTTGATTTGTTGGTTTGAACTGACCAATCGTATTCATTTGATGACAAGCTTCAATTTGATTGGTCGGAACATGTCATCCGCACACTTGACATGACTTCATTGGCTCACTTATTTGACTTGAATTGCCACATCATTTGACACGTGACATGTGCCTAGATTTTAAGATGGACTTAGATCTTAGGCTATTAAAGTGGGCTCATCATTTGGAACCCAATTAAATGGACTAGCCCAATGCATTTAAGATTAAATGATTAATGCAATCATTTTAACCATATTATTCAGGCTATTTTCTCGAATTTAAGATAATCCAATTAATTTATGAATTTAAATCCAATAAAATTTAAATAACTACAAATATAAAATATAGGAAATCACCATGTTCCCTTTCTTTTCGTTCTTCTTTTCTTGAATAAACAATCTAGATAATTATGATATTTCTATTTTTATTATAACCATCTAAGTGTGTTTACATGGTGAAGAAGAATGAAACCTGTCTATTTGTTAAATGTTTTCTAGCTAGATATTTTTCTGGTAGTAAGCTCTTTCTAGGATGGTAAATGTGTCGTAGAATATTCAAAATAATCCAATGGAGTGAATAACAACAATATAATTCTAATAGAAAAATGCGAAACGAGTAGACAAGGCATTTTCAGAAAATTATCTTTAGTATAATAAATTTTCTCATACGGTGCAAGTGGTTAACGGGAAAGTTCATCCCCAGAATAGTGAATACAATGTCTACACTGAAAATCAAAGTTGCACTCTTTGATTTCTTCTATCACAAAAACTCAACCCAGTAGGAATAAGAATAAACTCTTGGAAGAAAGTTGTTAACAAAGAAGGGTGTAGTCATTTATTTTGAAGGATGGCAGATGACATATTAAGGAGCACAGCGGGCTTGTTCTCATTATGTGTGCTGCTGTAGGAAAAACTTTTATAACCAAGGCTTATGTATTTAACTTCCTCAAAGGTTGCCAATAGTTAGAATTTGGAACCAATTCAATTGAATGGACACACCTTTTAGAAAGTACATGACTAATTAGATTAGACTCTTTTTTATTTAAATATATATATATATATATATAACAGAATGAACTGCTAAAAACATATTTAGTGAATACTGTTAAAAATCAGCTTTTTACCCTGTCAGTTTCATGATATGTATGTTTGAGAAAATTGTTTCTTGTTCGCAGGAAAAAATGTCTGAAGCCAATGTCTTATCGATTGCATCTCCAGTTTGATTGTTAAGCTTTTTTTTGTTCTGGCAGAGTTGATCAATATCTTTTTAGTTCATATTGCCTCTTCACACATCATATGGATTTATTAGCATAATAGCATTGTAAAGTTCCAGGATTTGAGGGGGGGGGGGGGGGAAGAACTGTCTTTTGCAACTTAAAGACGCGGACATGATTTTTGTTGGAAATTTACTAATGTGGGATTGAATTTATTCCGTCTTTAATGACTTAAACACGTGGGGCCCGCATGTCAGAAATATCGTTTCTTCGCACATATCTAATCTACTAAGTGAGTATATAATAATAGTGCCAAGTATTGTCAAATTTCGTTAAGAAATGAAAGAGATATTGATACACAAAGTAATGTGTTTGATACATAAAAAGATGGAGGGGTCTTTGGCAAAAAATGACAAATCTCCCTCATTGATAGAAGAGGGAGAGTTTATTCAATATATAAACTCTAGACAACACTTCTTTTTTAGTTTGTTCAATAGGTGGTGGGTGATTTGAATTTTTGGGACTTGGAGGTGGTTGTAGTGTAGTACTATTATACAATCATAAATAGTTTCAATAAATGATTTAGTATCGTCTATTTTAATAGTCGGATTTAATACAACACCAATAATATAAATAGTGGGAATATGAATAATTTTTTTTTATTTTGATAAACATTTTTTTAATAGCTGACTTATATGTTGGTTTATCCATATATTCATTAAGCAGTAAAAATATTAGAGTCATATAAAACAACATAGTTGAAATAGTAGGATAATATATACCGGAAAATTCTTTTGTTGCTTAAAAAAATTCTCTAGAAATATAATAAGTTCGAAATTTTTTCCCCAATAGCTATCTACAGCCATATCAGTTGAATTTTGATTATGAGAGTTAAAAAATAAAGTTATAGGTTTCTATAGTCATAAGCAACAAGTAGTTGCTCGTATAAAGAATTCTACCTAGTGGGTACTTCTTCTGAATTTTTTCTATAAGGTAATTGGCAATCGTGACAAGTTTTTATATTCTTTTTTTTGTTGTATTATATTATTTTTAAAAATAAAGTTTATAACAAATTATATTTTACTAAGAATGTCTTTAAAAAGTGATAGACCATCCT
Organism: Anisodus acutangulus; assembly: GCA_029783415.1. Taxonomy (NCBI): domain Eukaryota; kingdom Viridiplantae; phylum Streptophyta; class Magnoliopsida; order Solanales; family Solanaceae; genus Anisodus; species Anisodus acutangulus. Next base: position 61,083,190 of record CM056489.1, on the reverse strand, counting down.
TTACAACTAAATTATATATATATGGTGTTGACACCCAATTTTGTCCCATCTTTTTCAATTTATTTGTCATTTAAATATTTTTTACACTTCAAAACATTTTTAATATATATATATACATATATGCATATATATACATATATATTATTATTCTCAATATCATTATTATTATTATTCACATTTTTACTATCATTTTGCCTTTTTAAAATCATAATCAGAATTTTACCCTAATATTCTATGTTATTTTATTTTCACAAAATTGCATCGCATTTTCATTTTTTATTAAGCATTAAGCATTTCGCAAATATTACGTTTTTATTATAATCACATCATGATGTTATTTTTAATAATTTACATCTTTTGCAAAACATCTTTTTATAATAAACTCCCTCTTATTTTTAACAAACTCCCCATTTATTTTCCAACCCAAAAACAATTTCTACCTAAAAAAAAAAAAAAACCCTAACGCTAACCAGAACCGAACGATGCCTCTCCAAAACCAGACGACCTAAAAACCGGCAGCCCTCCACCATTGCCTCCCTTTACCCGCCGGTTAAACACCATTCCCGATGCCACTGCCACTGCCACCATCGATCACTCCCATCATCCCTTGATGTCCCTTCATCTTTTTTTTAAAAGCTCCAGAGCTACAAAAGAGACGTTCTGACCTCTGAAAAGGGAAACATGGAGATCCTTCGGATTGAAGCTCGTTTCCTGTTCGAATTCGGTGGGTAAAGGCATAAACCCAGACCCCTTTTTCATTAACGTCTTAGTTTTCAAAATAGAAAAAAAACCCGTCACATTTTCAGCCTTTTGCTTTGAATTCGAATTTCAAACCTTAGCCATTAGGTCTCAATTGGGGCTATAAATAGAACCCTTTGTGGGTTGTTGAGGGGATTCGGTTTTTTGGGGGGAACAAAAAAGCTCTCGGTTTTTCTGAAAAACTATCGACTAAAAATCAATCTTTTGCGTTTTTTTTTACGAAGTTCTGGAGAAACGAAAATCCCCTTTTGAACAAACTTTGATTGTAGAAAAATCCCTTTTTACTCCCGTTTCTGGTTCGACAAAGCCACAAAACGCTTAAGCTCTTATTCTTTTCTCAATCGCATAAACAAAACTTCTCCGAGCGGGGTTGACGATTCGAAACGACGCCTCGGTTCGCTGCTCGGAGAAGGTCAGTAAGCTTGAATTCGTCTCTGTTTATTTTATTTTTTATGTGTCATGTGTGCTGATTAGTTTAGTTTTCTGATTATAATGCCTGATTTCAAGTATGATAGCTTGTTTTAATTTAACTAGTTTAATTAGTAGATTTAGGTATTACATTCTGGATTAACATGTATAATCTGGTATGAGTTGTCTTTGTGTATTTTTATGATTTAAGAGCAATATAAGTTGTTTGTCTTCATTTTGGATATCTGTTGGTAGGAGCTTGCATGATAGAATCAGAGATAGCCAAATATGCATTTGCTTTATTCTTGTGGATTCTTGAATCAAATTGTATAAAATGTGCTAAGTTTGTTTTGACATATATGACTCGACCTGCATCTATTTTGTTCTTAAATGGTAAACAATTGTTATTCCAAATTTCATTATAGTTAAAGGACAAAAAAATAGTTAAATGCCTAATGGTGTTTCAAGTTTAGTTCCTTACTGTTTGCTTTTCCCCAACTAATAAGTTCCCATCTTAAACATAAATTTTGCAGTAACTCGAACATGAAAACAGTTCAGTTTCTTTCTAAGTTCCTGCCTATATTTGATAAGCTAATTTGTTGAAGTTTTCAGTTAATTTTGTTGTATGCTTAAGTGCCTTTTGGAATTAACTGAGTTAAAATGTTTCAAGGCCAGGGAATGTACTCATTATGAGTATACTGGGCAAAAGGGTGGATATCTTGGAGTGTTCATCCTCCCCTTGCGTTGTTTCTGGTCCAGGAACTTAGATCATTACCCCTTCCTTCATCCCTAAATCAATGGACAGATCTGTCTTAGCTGTTGGTATTACCTTTGACCTTAACTTTACAAATCCAGTTCTTTATGCTTGTTTAAAAGGGAGCTGCATCTGTCTAGAAAAGATTTACCAAAGCTTAAGTGACTAAATACATCTAATTTAGCCCATGAATTGTAGTGTGCGCTTATTTGACCTTTTCTTTGTTGAGAATCTTGACTGAAGCAGTTGAAGGCTCATCATTAAGCTTTTGTTTTAAGGGCAAAATGAATGTGCATTCTATTTGGGAACATCTTATTCATTAGAAAGATTTTATCTTATGTGTTATGTTCCAAAACTTATGATTTAGCATGATTCAGGATTTTTCCTTTAGTAGTCTTCTTGTTATTCTCATATTGTTTTGCCGAATGAAAGTTAAGGAGTGCATTAGGGATTGGTTTAGCCTCCTTCGATAGCCTGCCACGCCTAAGGTTTTAGAAACCTTTTGAATCTTGTTGCGGCATCGGAAATGAATGGTGGTAGCCCCCCTTTGTCTTCTTATCTTTCAAATTTGAGGTTTAGTTTGATTAGTCTTTAAGATTACTTTTCCCTTATGTCTTTGCTCTCTGATAACCACTCTAACGATTAACTACTAAGTTTCTTCTAAGTTGCTAGTTTGTTAAAGATAGGTAATTCTTGATACTCATCCTTCACCCCTCTTCTTTTGCATGATATGGGGAATGTTCAAACCCCAAATGTCCCTGAGGTGCTTCTTTGGACTGTTGTCGCATTGAGAGGGCTTATGGTCATGATGCTCTTCCATTCTTGAACTGCTGCTCTATGGCATTTGTGTAGTTTTCAAGGTGTTGTACTTCGATTAATGAGCTACTATAACTGGGTTAGTTGTCACTACCCTTTTGAGGTAAACTCCGGCTACTTTTCTTGCTGCTTTGTCATACTTTGTTACACTTGCTATGCTACCAGTGGTTGTGGTATCCTGCTGCACCTTGAGATTCTGGATACATGTCATCTTTAAATAGTTCTTGCTATGAGTTTGTTTCCTTTTGGCTGTTGATTCTGAGACTGCCAGTTGCTGCAATACTTGGTCTGATTACGACACTCTTTAGTCATTATTTTGCTGCTGTGTTTGCCTCAAACAGCTGCTACAATCTTGGCCATTTACACCTCCTTTTGGGGAATGTTTTACTGCTGCATTTTGCTGAGATTAAAGTGTTGCTAGCTTGTTAAGCAATCACTGTGATTTTCCTAGTCTTAAAGCTACAATTCTGATATCAACAGATGTTACACCTGATAAGAATAGCTGCTGATACACTCTTGAAAGAACAGATTACGATTTGATAAAGATCTCACTGATTTGAACACGATGCTATACTTGGGGTCGATGAGAATATTAATTTGAGGCCATGACCCTTCCGGAAATATTGTCCCTCGGTTTGCTTTCCTTCGGAAAAAGGGCGATGATGAGACTTATAATAAAATCAAATGCGAGAAACCAGCATGCGTTGGCGAGGCAACTGGATTGACCGACGAGTCATTAGTTCGCAGCCACGACTTGAATGGAATTTCTTTTACTTAAAAAAAACATAAGTCTGAGCCTTCAACAATCAAAACTTCTATTGTTTTGTACGTATCCGAAGGTTTTTACTCACATTTATTTATTGCTAACTATCTTTTCTTTTACATCTTGCGAGGAACATCTAAACATACGGGATGTATGATTGCTTGAACACTTAAGAGATGACACTCCCATTGCTTTAGCCATTACTGCTTTAATTTCTTTTTCCGCCTTTTATTTTGTATCGCAATTTAATTACTCTGTATGATTGCTTGAACACTTAAGAGTAATTAGGCATTGCATTAATAGATTAATAGGGTAGTCTAAAATTGGAAATCCGTCGCTAGCTTATTTACTTGTAGGCTCGGTTAGTTCAAACTTAGAAATTCTCTGCTAGTTATCTATTTTTAGGCTCGTCATGCATATTCAAAATTATCAAAACAACTTTGGTCATCGTTTATTCGCTTTATTAATCTTACAAATAAGTTTGTCTTTTTGGATTTGCAACTCAAAATGATTTCCAAAAAGAAAAAAAGAATTACTTCTTTGGTATTATAAATAATTTATTTTTCTCCTTATTATTAATTGTCAGAAATGCATACTTTTTCAACTTTACATGTATTTTTCTTTAAAATCATACAAATGCATATTTGTACAAAATGCATCATTCATTCAATACTTGCAACATCATTTTAACTTTATATTTTTAAACATGCATTTTTCTTGGCATAATCAATAACCTGAGTTTGACCGGATAACAAAGAACCCTTACCTAAAGGATAATAAAGAACTCTTACTTAAAATCTCATTAGTTTCGCAGATCATAAAATCAGAGTTACATTGCATCATTTAGTTAGCGTTTAGGTGCTCTAATTCACCTTAGAATAATTAGGTGGCGACTTGTCAAGCATCATTTTATCCAATCCATAGAGGGAATCGACGCCATCGCGTCGCGAAGCCGCAGGTTAAAAACGGGCGCGACATATGGCATGCAAATTTTATATGAAAATGATCTGAAAAAGATAGAGTTAAACTATTTTATAAAATTGTAATAGCACAATTGTTAGAAGAAGCGTTATCTAATATAATAGTCATAATTTTATCTTACACTTTATAAATATTTTTTGCAATAAAAGTACCAGTGTGCCTATCATCTATATATCTATACGCTAAGATACGTTTTTGCATAGATCATTTATAATCTATCCAATGACAGTTTACCGTTAAATAATCATGGTCGTTAGTACTACGACTTATATCATAAGTGATAGCCACTTTGTCATTAAAATGCTATAATGAATAACGTAAATACTGTTGATATTCATATGCAAATTTAAATACATCTCTCTTAACAATTGATCTAGAAAAATTGTTAAAAGCATATATTTTTCTAATGTAATGAATAAAATCAGGAGATAAAGCAAATGAAAAAGGCAAACCTTCCACAACAACTAATTTTGCTATTGTTCCCTATCTCTATGTTTATTGTAATTAGAGCCTATAATTCCCCCCGTCGTGGGGTTAATTTGACATTGTACTTGGTCTGGGACAGTATGTGAACCTTGTCCCGATGGAGCGGGCGTTTGCGCACTCGGTTTTTGAAGTCTCATATTGGGCATACCTAGCTGGATGAGCCCTTGCTACATGTCTCATTAACCCTCAGTCCCACCGTGATCTTTTTCAGTTTTAAATTTTAAAACATCTTTACAAATTTTACATCTAGTTACTTGATTCTCTACGTCCCTATCAAAAAATGTCAATGCATCTAATTTTAATGATCGTTTTGCTGGACCTCGTCTCATACTAGGGGGAATAGGAGACATTTCAGTTGAAGGTGCATTAGTGAGTGTGTTGTCATCTACATTAGTGTGTGTATCATCTAGATCATCGTCTAAATTAAAGTCTTCTTGAGTTCTAGAAAATAGCTCTTCGTCTAAATTAAAGTCTTCTTGAGTTCTAGAAAATAGCTCCTCGTTTAAATCTAATGATATTGTAGAAAAATGTTCAATATCAATAAAATCATCATGTGTAGGAATATGATTCTGTCTAGAAATAGGATGACTAAAAGAAGTACCCTTGCCCTTGTTTCCCCTACTAGAAGAAGTCTTACCCTTACCCGTAAGCATACGTTTAAATCTTTCCATTATAATTATACTAATAAATAATTAAAGTAAATGAAATTAAATGCGCTAAGTAAAATAAACATAATATAATAATTTAATGAAGGAACGAATGTACCAAACGTCGACGTGTAATCGAGAGGTTGAAAATTGAAACTTTGCTCGATGGAAGATCCTCAAGCTAGTTGTCAACTTCACTCCCAAATGAATAAATAAAATTCAATATTTAGTAGACAATGTAGACTTGTAGAGAGATGAGAAAGATGAAGAAAAAATGAGGTATTTATAGTTGGAAAATTGGATTAAATTATAAATATAATAACTTATGGGTTAAAAATAAATATTAAGGGGTAGGGGAAGGCCAAAAATGGTCGTTGCACAACGGCCAAAATATAAAATGGTTGTTGGTGCAACGATTATTTGTGCAAAGAGGGAGTTTAGGGCGGGACCGGGATCGGGCTGACCCGGCCCACTGGCCAACATACAGATGACAGAGAATCATAAACTCAAACACGCAATCTGTTCTTATTCATTTTTTCTTCGCTAGAATCAACTGTATTTGCTTTGTACAGTTAATTAGTTGTTGTTTTATCTTGAAAGACTATTACACAATACCGTAAAAGCATTTATACGGGGCAATTTTATTTTAAAGATAGAGAACAATCTCTCGACTCAGCGTTTCTTTTGTTTAACCTTTCGGACACACTTTACCCCAATTTTTACCTACAATTTTCTTGTAAAATCGTTTAAAAATCAATGTTGACATATGTAATAAAATGACTTGAACAAGCAGAACAATCTAAGATTCTCTGCCACAAACGCGAGACTACCTGACAATGTAAAAGGAAATGGTCCGCGTCTAGGACCCAAACTCATACACATGAAATTAAACACCATTTGGCATATATAATAAGATAACTTTGAACAAGCAGAATCAATGTGTTGTGATTCCTAAACCCCGTAGCGATCATTTAATTAATGGACCAAGAACTAAATGGCGACTGACCTAATTAATTAAGGTGCAAACCTAAAGAAAAAGCTCCAAATAAGAAAATAGCTTGGTTCTCTCTCCCAGAAAGTTAACCTATAAAAAACAGGTTTAATACAAAATGATATGAACTCGCAGAATATCTCTAGAGTAGAAGCGACTAGCAAAAATCTTAATGTTGGATTTCCACACAGCGTTTACTTATTACCAAACTACTGGAGTTTCATCAAGTGCGTCTTCAGAAGGGCTAAGAGGATAGCAAATTCGAACCAGGATGCAGGGGAAGGGTTCAAGTTCGTGCTGAATAAAATGCAGCCTTACTTTTTTGCATGCGGGGAACCATTGCAATAACGGTACCATGAAGTTTGTTGTTATGCCACTCAAACGCTGGGCTTTCTGATCAGTTGATGAGAATAGCTGTTGCGTCAAATTTGTTGGAAAATGCCAACCAAATACTTTTTGCATTTAGGTTTTGTTTGGAAATCAAATACTAATGAGTGTTACACTTGGTAGATTTTAATAAAAAAAAGAGTAAAAAATAAGTTATTCAGGTCCATTTTCATACCTGAATTCATATCCGGATCCAGATCCGTCGGGTCCATAAAAATCATATCCAAATCCGGATCCACCGGGTCCACGGATCAGATCTGGATCCACTTGTAAAAAAATTTGCCTTGCTAATAATTTTTTTTGAACTGACAAACGATTTTTACTTAGCTAACAGTGTACTGTGTTACAATTTTGAAATGTTCATATGAGATATTTTGTTCGTTGTCTCGTTTTGATTGTGAGCTATTAATTGAAAATGTTGACAATGACAATAGTTGTGGAAAATGCTGACTACTATTTTCACAATGCAGAACTTGCATGTGTTTGGAATCTTCACAAATGAAGTGAATATAATTTTAACTACTTGTCTATAGAGATGTTAGTCATTCACTAATATAACATTGATTTTATTGTCGAAGTTACCTCTTTATTTTTTGATTTTTGAGTTAACGCGGGGATAAATTAAACTTGTTTTGAGGATTAAACTTGCAAGGATGTGCTTAGCAATTTTAAGAAAATACTTATAAAATTACATTCTAGGTTATGAATATATTTAATAAAAATGGATCCACGGGTCGGATCTGGACCGGATACGGATCTCAAATACAAGATCCATATCCATATCTGATCCGTTATAAATGGATCCGGGTCCGATCCGGATTCGTCGGGTCCAAATTTTGAAGATCCATATCCTATAAAACGGATCTGGATCCACCGGATCCGGACCGGGTCCAGGATCCACTGCCATCTCTACAAATAAGCAACACTATAGATGGTTAATTAACTATTACTTTTTTCACAAAAATTACTTAACTATCATTTCTAACACAAAAATCACTTAACTTTGAGCAACTAACACAAAAGTTATTAAAACCATTTTCAGATGTCACTAAACCACTTTCCCGTGAATAACTTATTTTTTACTCTTTTTTTTATTAAAATCTAATAAATAAAATTTTAATCTAAAAGATTCAACCCAACCGACCCAAAACCCTTATAAAAATAATCTTTTATATTCTTCCCATTTCCTTACCATTTTAACATGTTTGAAATATCAGCAAATTATGAAAGTCACAAAATCGAACCTTTTTATCAGCTAAAAAGCAACATGTTTCTTCTCCTAACTAAAAGTCAACCTGCTTTATAATCCCTCCTTTTTAATTTGCGTGACACCTTTAATTTTGATTCATGACAGTTAATTAAATTAATTTTTGAGGCTAAATTGAATATTCAAAAATATATCAAAAGTATTATAAGTTGCTATTTTTTATATCATGATAAAAAGTACATTATAAAATATCGGTCAAAATGTACATAATTTAAATCTCGAAAAATAAAAAGTATTACATAAATTGGAACATATGAAGTATTTCTTACAGGCAAGTCTTGAAAGTTTCTCAATAAAATGTTATATTGTCATCATAAATTTCAAATTTACTTGATATAGGAACTTACATGTCTAATATTTAGGTTCTTAATTTTAGGAGCTATCACTCTTGTGATATGTTAAATAACTTTTACACTATAAGTATTATTGTTGTAGCCGCTCATTTGCCTTATGGTTTAAATTGCTAATTTCACAAATTATTGATGATTATGTATAGAGTATAAATTTTAAAAAACTTAAAAATGTAAAAAAAAAAAAACAGGGTAAAAGATACAATAATTTTAAAATGGTAGGGAAAAAAGAAGAATATGAAAGGTTATTTTTTTTATATGGGTTTAGGATCGGGTCGAGTTGAATCTTTTAAATTATTTTTTTGTTAGATTTTAATTAAAAAGGAGTAAAAAAATAAGTTATTCACAGGAAAATAGTTTAGTGACACCTGAAAGTGATTTTAGTGACTTTTGTGTTAGTTGCTCAAAGTTAAGTGACTTTTGTATTAAAAATAATAGTTAAGTGACTCTTATAAAAAAAAATGATAGTTAACTGACTATGTGTAAAATTTTCCCCTATTTCCTTCAATTTAATGGAGTATCACCTTCTTTAACTTTGAGGTTTTGACCAACCCATTATTCGGAAAAAAAAAAAGGAAGATCAAATATAAAGACACCCTAAAAAAGCGAAGACTTGATCCAATTGTGTGTTATACATACCTTCTTGTAATGAAAGTTGCTAATGACCGAACACTTCCACTAAATTCCCTGTCAAATGTCTAAAGGACCAAACATTTGAGAGGGGAGGTCGGCAAAAAATAATCAACGATAAGTTCAACTTATATGAAAAGGTAACCGCAATTTCTCACTTGTAGGATTTGAAAAATAATCACGGTCTTAAAGTTTTACCGGTAGAAGTTGAAATTTTAAGTATGTAATTGATCTGACAATCTTCATTTTTGAGCTAATTTTTTAGGTTGAGTTATATAAGCCTAAAGTTAATTCCTTATCATGTATCAAAGTTGTATCTATCTCACTTCCTTGTTTACCTGATGTTAAATCTCCATATTATATTATTCATGTTTCAGATATTCAGATTTAGGCATACGAGGGATATTGAAGTCTCATACTGTTTGTAAGTGAGAAAATTGATCTCCTTATATGTGATCTTAGTCAACCTTTTAACTTTTGAGCAAACTTCAGTTAGATTTTAGGTCTAAAATCATAAAAAATATGGCTATTTTTTAAAGATACAATCTAAAAGTGTTACGCTATTTGTAACTAAATTAATGGTATAAGATACAACTGTTGGCACTTGACACAGGATATATATCCAATAATTGACACGTAGTATGGATCAAAATTGACAAGCACTTTAAAGAAATTCCATTCGAATAAAGACAGTGAGAATAAGTTCAATAACCAAAGACAAATTAGGTATAGAAAGTGTGCATATGATTGAAAAAGACATTACAATGAATGGCACTTTAGTACAAGCTACTCCGAATTTAATTAAGCATCATAAACAGTACTATTACTGCTCCTTCGAAACTTCATAGCAGAACAGACAGAGATTGTAATGTCAGCGAACAATAGGTACGAGAGCAACCTGGTTGTCGTCGTTAATAAATACCAGAACACGAGTGCAGTCCACCGGATCTGGAACATCCTCAGAAATGTTTAACACGAAGGGGCGAAGAGTTGGGTTCTCTTTCTGTATTATACTCACTGCTTTGTCCACATTTTGCCCCAATAGCTCTGGCCAAGCAGTCTTGCCTATACAGCAATTAATTGTTGATCATTCAAAACTGAAGCATGAGATAACAATAAGTAGCAAAACAAGGCGAAAAATGAAAAGAAGCTTACCTTGAACTGTACACGGAGAAGTCATATCTAGCTAATTTCCTAAGTAGTCTAATAATAGACCATATAGATATGCGATGGTTTGGAGAAGATGACTCTGGGGTGCCTATATTTATAGGTGCCCCAATGATCCTACTACCAAGTTGAAAATTTACTTAAGAAATGAAAGGTAGAGATCTTAACGTTAGCTTTATCGAAAATTCATTTATACATTAACTTTTTTGTGTCTCCTAACCTGCTATTACAACTCAAAAGGGATCTATTAACCCCTTGAGAGCTAGCGTGTCAAAATAAAATGTTTTCACCTTCTAATCAGAGAAGCCAAAAAATGTTAAAAACAAACTAAACTGCATCAATTAGACCGTCTTTTCTAAATACACTTATTTTATATTGGGCCCTCATTTGTTTATACTTTTTTTTCTTAGGAGTATTATTTTTCCCTTTTTTTTTGGTTCTTGCTTTTCTCTTGAACCACCATGATCAGAACCCCTACCAACAACATCCTACAACCACCACTTCCTCCTTCACCGGGTCTGACTAGATGGTAAGGCCACTAAAACTTTTGACTTTAGGCCTCAAAATTTTGAAGGCGCAAAGACTTACCTAAGTATTACTAGTATATATATAAAAAAATTAAACATATTTTTGTATGATTATTATCAAGAAAAGGTTTTGAATTTCATGTTTTTTTTTTTAATTTGGTCGAAGTTCAAATGAGTGAGCTAATAACTAGCATAAGTTTTAATCTTTAGAACTTTCTTTTAGTTTTGATTTTTCTTCCACATTCATCCCTTCACCTTTTCGACTACATTTCAATTTTTCTTAATCAATTATTTCTCTCGGTAACATTTGGTTGATTCCTTTAATCGAAAAGCAAGTCCCACGATATGTGTTTGTGTAATCTCAATGAATTAAAATATTGGAAGAGTTGTAATATAGTAGTGAAACTTCATATCAATTTCCTTCCACTTTTCAATGATCATCCATTTTAAAGCCCTTTTCTTAGTCTATATTCATAGACTTATCACTTATATAAGCTTTTAAAAATGGACAACTTCAATAAACTTTTGGTCGGGAAGATATAACTCATCCCAAACATTATCATCCCACAATTACTCATTGCCAAATAATAAAACCACGATAGTTCAGTCCTTAACTCGAGTCATGGAATTAAGCTCCATCTTCGTGATTAAATCACAATTACTATATCTAAAGATAACTAATAAATAGTAATAGAGACAACAATAAAAAAGAACATCAAAAATTTATGAGGTTCGACAAAATTGTATTTTTGCCTAGTCCTCGGACACAACTAACCCAAATTTTATTTCACTCCAAAAGTACAAGTGAAATACTACAAGAGATAAAGAAGATTCAAATGCCTTAGAAGATGAAAAGACAGGTGAGGAATGATTTCAAATCAACAAAACTCTCGATATTTATAGAAGGAACATTGCCTCACTAATGTCATGCATAACATCACTTAGAATGTGATTATGCAATGTAAATGCATGAAAAGTGCATTTATCAATTTCATGCTACAAAAAGTGGCTTTTAATGTTCATATTTGTTCACATAGAATCTTGACAAATTTAACAAATCTCCACCTTGACAAGATTCTGCATTTTTAATTTTCTCTCAATAACAAATTTTGGTTGTATGTTCAACAATGTTGATCAAGTTCAAAAAATATTGAAACTTGACCGCAGTCACTACTTTCATCAGCATATCGACAGGATTATCTGTAGTCCGAATTTTCTGCACCATGACTCCACCTTCTTTTATAATGTCTCGTATAAAGTGATACTGAACATCAATATGCTTCGTCCTTGCATGATAAACGTGGTTCTTTGCTAAGTGGATAGCACTTTGACTATCACAGAATACTGTGATGCTTTTTTGTTCAATATCAAGCTCTCTAAGAAAATCTTGAAGCCAAATTGCCTCATTCACAGCCTTTGTAATTGTCATGTACTCTGCCTCAACGGTAGACAAAGCAACTGTTGACTGCAACATAGACTTTCAACTAAGGGTGGCCAGTGGGCCGGGACGGCCCCGACCCGACCCCGTCCCGACCCCGCCCCGATCCCGCCCCGACTCCGCTAAAAAAAAAAAACATTGGCGGGCCTCGAACTCAGGACGGGACAATGTCTCATCCTGCGAGACCCGAGCCCGCCCTTTGTCCCCCCTTTGCAAATATGGTCGTTGCACCAACAACCATTTTAGATTTTGGCCGTTGGCCAACGGCCATTTTAGGCCTCCCCCCTCCCCCAACACCCTACCCCTTAATATTTATTTTTAACCCATAAGTTATTATATTTACACTTTAACCTAATTTTTCAACTATAAATAACTCATTTTCTCTTCATCTTTCTCACAAATCTTCCTACAATCTCTCAATATATCTCTCTACAAGTCTACATTGTTTACTAAATATTCAATTTTATTTATTCATTTGGGAATTGGGAGTGAAGTTGGCAACTAGCTTGAAGATCTTCCATCGAGCAAAGTTTCAATTTTCAACCTCTCGATTACACGTCGACGTTACGTCGGCGTTTGATACATTCGTTCCTTCATTAAATTATTATTGTCTGTTTATTTTATTTAGCGCACTTAATTTTATTGTCTTTAATTATTTATTATCATAATTAAAATGGAAGGATTAAAAGGTATGTTTAAAGGTAAGGGTAAGGGTGCTTCTTCTAGTAGGGGCAACCAGGGCAAGGGTACTTCTTCTAGTCATCTTATTCCTACACATGATGATTTTGTTGATACTCAACATTTTCCTACAATACCATTAGATTTAGACCAGGAGCTATTTTCTGGAACTCAAGAAGACTTTAATTTAGACGATGATCTAGATGATACACCCACTAATGTTGATGACAACACACCCACTAGTGCACCTTCAACTGAAATACCTCATATTCCCCCTAGTATGAGACGAGGTCCAGCAAAACGACCATTAAAATCAGATGCATGGATATTTTTTGATAGGGACGTAGAGAATCAAATAGCTATATGTAAAATTTGTAAAAATGTTTTAAAATTTAAAACTGGAAAAGGTCACGGTGGGACGGGGGGTTTAATTAGACACGTAGTAAGTGCTCATCAAGCTAGGTATGCCCAATACCAGGCTTCAAAATCGGGTGCGCAAACGCCCGCTCCATCGGGACAAGGTTCACATCACGTCTTGTCAGGACCAAGTACAAGGTCAAATTAACCCTATGACAGGGGGAATTGTAGGCTCTAAATACAATAAACATAGAGATAGGAAAGCAATATCAAAATTAATTGTTGTGGAGGGTTTGCCTTTTTCATTTCCTTCATCTCCCGATTTTATTCATTACATTAGAGATATATATAATCCTGCTTTTAACGGTTTTCCTAGATCAACTGTTAAGAGAGATGTATTTAAATTCGCGCATGAATATCAACAATATTTACGTTTTTCATTATATCATTTTAATGGCAAAGTATCTATCACGTCTGATATAGGTCGTAGTACTAACTGCCATGATTATTTAACTGTAACTTGTCATTGGATAGATTATAAATGGTCTATGCAAAAATATATTTTAGTGTATAGATATATAGATGATAGACACACTGGTACTTTTATTGCAGATAATATTTATCAAGTGTGCTATTATTACGGAATAACCGATAAAATTATGACTATTACATTAGATAACGTTTCTTCTAACAATTACGCAATTACAATTTTAAAAAATAGTTTAACTCCATCTTTTTCAGATCATTTTCATGTAAAATGTGTGTGCCATATATATAACTTAATTGTAAAGGATGGTCTATCACTTTTTGAAGACATTCTTAGTAAAATACAATTTGCTATAAACTTTATTTTTAAAAGTAATAAAGTACAACGTAGAAAAGAATATAAAAAAACTTGTCACGATGTGGACTACCTTATAGAAAAATTCCACAAGAAGTATCCACTAGGTGGAATTCTTTATACGAGCAACTACTTGTTGCTTATGACTATAGAATACCTATAACTTTATTTTTTAACTCTCATAATAAAAATCCAGCTTATATGATTTTAGATAGTGATTGGGTAAAAATTTCCGAACTTATTGTATTTTTAGAGAAATTTTTTCAAGCAACAAAAGAATTTTCCGGTATATATTATCCTACTATTTCAACTATGTTGTTTTATATAACTCTAATATTTTTATTACTTAGTGAATATATGGAAAAGCCAGCTTATAAGGCAGCTATTAAAAAAATATTTGTCAAAATAAAAAAATATTTTATTTCTATTCCCACTATTTATATTATTGGTTCTGTATTAAATCCTACTATTAAAATAGACGGTACTAAATCACTAATTGAAACTATTTACGATTGTATAGAAGTACTACCACCTCCAAGTCCCAAAAATCTAAATCACCCACCACCTATTGAACAAAGTCAAACTAAAGAAGAAGTGTTGTCTAGCGTAGAACACCAATGCAAAAAAATATATAGATTTTATCAACAAGAAAATGCTAGTAACTTACCGGCTTCCATACCATCTTCTTCATCTTCAACACAACCTCACAAAGACATCTTTGTTTCCGCGCTAGTCTTGAAAGCCTCAGAAATAGAATGTGCGGCCGTACCTCTACTACTAACCAAATTAGCGAGTTGGATATTTTTATTTTGCAGGGTTCTGTACCGTATCAAGAAGTTATCAATGAAGATGGACATGAAGACTTGCTGAAATACTGGAGGGGGAATGAGAGACCTTTTCGACACTTTCATTGATGGCCCGAGATGTTTTGAACATTCAAGCGTCATCAACTGCGTCTGAAAGCGCTTTTTCTGCCGGCAGATATCAAATAGGAGACCACATACACTCATTAGCCGGAGACAGCTTGGAAATTGCAGTATTATTTAGAGATTGGATACGAGCGGAGCAGAGAAGGTGCGGTCAACCGGAGATCAATGAAGAAGAAGATGAACTACAACGAAATCTTAACCGAAGGTAGTGGAAGCGACGTGGATCAATTTGATCAATAAATACCAATTCCAACCGAAGAACCACAGGAAATCATCAAGCAATTAGAACATGTTTTTTTGAGAATGTAATTTTTTAAATTGCAATTTTATTATATAATTTGCAACTTTTGGACAACACCACAAAGTTGCAATTTAGATTTTAGACAATTGTATTTGTAATTTTGTATTACAAAAAAATCATGTCTATTAAATAATATAAGAGGCACAAAAACAGCCTTGAGATATTTTTATTACACTATCTTGTTTTGTTTATTGAGTTTTTTTTATACATATGTTATTTTATTTTATTTTTAAAAAAAAGAAAAACCCGCCGGACCCCGCCCCGAGCCCGATCCCGACCCGCCGCCGCCCGATATCGACGGATCGGGATCGGACGGATCGAGCAAGTCCCACTGCACTCACCCCGCTGCACTCGCTGCACTCCGACCCCTTCGCCTCGTCCCGCCCCGACTCCCGACCCCAGACTGCATCAATCGCCATCTACTTTCAACTAATCTGCATTTACAAGAGTGAAACACATAACCAGTAGTTGATCTTCGTATGTCCAAATCACCCACATAATCTGAGTCATAATATCCGACTAGATACTGACTTTCTTTCTGTTAAAAAATCAAACCAACCTTTACATTATTACAAATATAGCGTAGAATTCATTTTACAGCTTGCCAATGCTCCTTTCCTGGATCATGCATATACCTACTCACAAGTCCAATATGTGAAATACATAGTCTTGTGCAAACCATTGCATATATCAAGATACCAACAACATTTGCATATGGTACTCTTGACATATATTCCCATTCAGCTTCATTATTCGGCGACATAGCGACACTAAGCTTAAAATGAGGAGCAAGCTGAGCGCTAACTGACTTCGTTTTCTCATTCATGCCAAATCAATCTAGCACCCTCTTCAAGTATTCTTTCTGAGATAAACATAATTTCTTTGAATGTCTATCTCTTTTTATCTTCATGCCAAGAATTTTCTGCCTCACCCAAATCCTTCATCTCAAACTCCTTTCTTAGTTGAAGCTTCAACTTATCAATTTTCTCTTGAATTTTGGAAGCTATTAACATATCATCAACATATAGGAGAAGATATATGAAGGATCCATCTTCAAGTTTGCACAAATACATACAATGATCGTATTTGCTTCTTCTATACCTCTGCTGCAACATAAACTTGTCAAATCATTTGTATTATTGTCTAGAAGATTGTTTCAATCCGTACAATGATTTTTCAAGTTTGCACACCATATTTCCTTTCCAACAATTTTGAATTCTTTTGGCTGAGTCATATAGATTTTTTCTTCCAAATCTCCATGTAAAAATGCAGTTTTTACATCTAACTAAACTAGTTCCAAATTTAAATGTGCTACCAAAGCCAACAAAACTCTAATGAGGGAGTGTTTCATGACTGGAGAAAATTACTCATTATAATTAATTTCCTCCTTTTGAGCGTATCCTTTGGCCACTAATCTTGCTTTGTAGCGAACATCTTCTTAGTTAGGAAATCCTTCTTTCTTTGCATATGCCCATTTGCACCCAATTGATTTTTTACCCTTCGGGAGATTGACCAATTTTCATTTGCGATTTTGATGAAGGGACTGCATTTCTTCGTTCATGGCAATCTTCCATTTATCTTCTTCTGAACTTTGAACTACATCTTTGTAAGTGATCGGGATACCATCAATTACAATTGAGGCTGCACAACCCACCATAGCAATAAGACAAGCAGGTTTTCTTATTGTTCTTTTTGGCTTGCCGGTTGCTATTGATTCAAGTTAGTTTTGAGGTTCATGAGTTAGAATCTCCCTCTCAAGTAGCTCTTCTTCCAGAGAAAAATCTTCTGTTGTTTCCTCATTTTCTCTTTGTGTTGGGAAAATTAATTTTTCCTCAAAGTTCACATGCTTTGAAGCACCATCAGTTTGTTTGACATTTTAACTGTTACCTTTGATGTTACCTTATCTGTTATGGCAGATTCATCAAAGGTAACATCCTTATTGTATATATTTTTTCTTGTCTATGGACACCATAAACGGTATCCCTTGACTCCAAAAGTAATTCCCATAAATATATCTTTCTTTGCTCTCGTATCCAATTTTGACTCTTTACATGATAAAATGCAATTGAGCAAAACACATGCAAAGAACCATAATCTTCATCAGGCTTTTTATAGCATTTTTCAAATGGTGTCTTGCCATTAATAACAACAGATGGTAGACAATTAATGAGATGGCATGCATATGTTATTGCCTCAACACAAAATTCTTTGCCCAAGCCAGCATTGGACAACATACACCGAACCTTCTCCAACAAAGTTCGGTTCATGCGTTCTACCACTCTATTATGTTGTGGTGTATTTCTGATGGTGAAATGCCTGACGATGCCATCATCTTCATAAATCTTATTGCAAAAATCATTTTTATATTCTCCACCATTGTCTGTGCAAAGACACCTGATCTTTCTGCATGTTTGAGTCTCCATTATCGTCTTCCATTTGAGAAAAATTCCCAACACCTAATCTTTAATTTTCATCGTATACACCCACACTCTTTGGAAAAAGTCATCAACAAAGGTTACAAAATAGTATTTTTCACCTAATGAAGATGTTTTGGAAGCACCCTAAAAATTAGAGTGAACATAATCCAAATACCTTTAGTATTATGAATAGTTATTCCAAATTTAATCCTTGTTTGTTTCCCCTTGACACGATGCTCACAAAACTCTAGATTGCAAGCCTTTACTCCTTTTAACAATCCTGATAAAGATTTCAAGGATTTTCCTCCAGCATGTCCCAAGCGCATGTGTCATAGCCTGGTAATTTTTGCCTCCACGTCATCATTTGATGTCACTATCGATGTCCCAATAACTGTACTATTGTGATAGTGAAACATGTTATTTTTTCGAATTCCCTTCATTACCACCAGTGCACCGGAGCATTTTCTCATTGTCCCATTTTATGCAACGACTTTGAACCCATTTGACTCTAAGACTCCCACATAAATGAGATTTTTCTTCAAATCCGGTACATATTGAACATTTGTTAATGTTCTGATTGATCCATCATGGTTCCTTAATCAGATTGAACCAATACCATATGCGGTAAGAGGATTGTTATTTGTGGTGTGAATAACTCCACATTCTCCTTCTTGAAAATCAATCATCCAGTATCGATTAGGACACATATGATAGCTACAAACTGAGTCCATCAGACATACGTCAGATGGTTTGGATGGCTCCATTGTAACTAGTGAAAACTTAGAATCGTCACAATCACCTACATTTGAATCCATGACAATATTCACATTGTTAGGTTTGGCTTTGTTTTCAACGTTAGACATTCTTTCTTCCAGTGCCCTTTTTTCTCGGCAAAAAGCGCATTCATCTTTGTTGAGTCTAGATCTTGACTTGGATCTTCATTTCTTCGTTCTCATATACTGTCTAGTTTCCTTTCTTCTATGGCAATATCTAGCCCTTGTTGAAAAAGGACATCAAGAACCTCGCCTTGCCACATCCCGCAATGTCATGACTCGTCAAAAATTTCAACTACAAATTTTGCATTTGACACAATTCTTGTCATACGCGAAGATGACAATGACATATTAGTGACACCCGATGTGGATTCTTCATTTTTCTTGTCTTTCGTTTCTACTACAAATACTATTTATTAGCTGACAATAAGAATACCAAAGTAATTCTTTTCTGATGTGGAATGCAGACTGTGCTACAACCACAGAGCATACTCAGACAGAACCTTGGCTCTGATATCAATTATTGCGCAAGTCGAATATATAGAGAGTGATTAAATCACAACTACTATATCTAAAAACAACTAATAAATAGTAATAGAGACAACAATAAAAAGAACACCAAAAATTTACGAGGTTCGACAAAATTATATTTTTACCTAGTCATTGGACACAACCAACCCAAATTTTATTATACTCTAAAATTACAAGTGAAATACTACAAGAGAGAAAGAAGATTCAAATGGCTTAGAAGATGAAAAGGCAAGTGAGGGATGATTTCAAATGAACAAAAACCTTGTTAGTTATAGAAGGGAAATTGCCTCACTAATATCATGTATGACATCACTTAGAATGTGATCATGCAATGTAAAATGCATTTACCAATTTCATGATATAAAAATATCTTTTAATATTCACATTTGTTCACATGGTATCTTTACAAATTTAACATGAAGTTGTAATTTCTACACAGCCCAACCCTCTAATCAATACAAAGTTCAATTTCTTTAAAAAAAAATTAAAAAGGGAATTGATCTTTATTTGCTATTGAAGAAAAGAATAAAGGTTTTTATTTCCTTTTTGTCTTTTTCCGTAATGGTATTTACTATTTTGTGAAAGAATGGAGTAGTTGGTGGAGGTGGGCAAGAAGATGGGAATAGACAAATTTTTAAAGGGTTTTAAGTTCTTACGTTTTTCCCAACACGGAGCACTTGTATTGTTCAATCTATAACTAATATTGGACCTGATAGAGGGCCATTGGTTCCACTCCAAATAAAGATACATAAAGGGACGATCATAAAATAAATGAATTTTGTCATTATATTGGTTGTAGTGAAATACTATCAAATTAAGTAAGTAATTAATTAATAATTAAAATTTTAATTTGATATACATTTGATTACGTGTGAAATTGGTATCAATTAGGACGAATAGGCCATAAACATATGCCAGCACAACTTTTGATGAGAATGTTTACTTTTCTAATATCATATCTTTGAAGGATTAACCTAAAATTCCACTTTACCCAACTGTTTAAATTAAAAATAACCGACAAATATATATATATAAATATATATATATATATATATATATATAATTAATGTATAATCTATGTATACTAGCTATAATAAGGAAACAGTAAATTAGGATGGCTATTTGTGTAAAGTACCGAAACCTTTAGCCTAACAAACATGATGAGCCACTTGTTTTGGGCTCGGATATTTGGTAGCAAAGAAGATAGCTACAAGCCTACAAGGTATTGCTACGATCTCCGCGAACCTCGTTGTTTTTTCATGAGGTGAGTATCACATGAATGCATTATAGATTCCATTAATAATTACCTTTGTTGACAATTTAGTTTTATCATTATTAAGATTTGATTAAAACAGGAGTACTATATTTGGGATTGTTTATTGAGGATTGTGACCGAGTCTCTTAGTTTGTCGGGTGAATTCGTAATTCCTAATAGTAAAAGTTTTTGCACGAATGGAAAACAAAAGAATTTATCGGATTTCCGACAACAATTTAGCAATATTCTGTCGGTAATAACAAACTATGTCAGGAAAATCGTCGTTAAAAGGGTAGTGATGCCAATTCGTGAGAAAATTTTATAGCTACTTTTCCTGACGGCTAGTTGCCTGGAAAGCCTTTCCAAGCATTAGTGTAAAGTTACCTAGCTAATGCTTTCGGTGAGAAATTAAATGTAAATGGGGAAAAAACTTTATATTTATACACTGTTGAATCCACTTGACAAGTGATAGATGTTACTACTACATTGAAACATTTTTTAAATCTTGGAATACTTGACAGATAATCGACATGAATAGCTGTCCGATATCAGGTTAATATTCCAGCAATATATTCAGTACTGATCGAGTGATGGTGTTCCTTGCTCGAACAATGTGACACTTTAGAGCTACGCCATGATGACGACGTAACACCCGCATTAACTGTTGGGTATTTTTCCCTGTATGATACTTTATAAAGCAGTACGGGAAGTATATAACTATTACAAATATTCGAAAGGATAAACAAAGATTCAATAATTCAACTAGTAATCTGAAAATTACAAGAGATCCACAAAACTGAAATTACAATTTTGTTGAAGACGGAAAAATGGAAACTGGTTTTGCTGAGTCGAGTGTGGCACTCTGTCCTTAAGACAATATTGCCCCGTATGTATCCTTTATACGTCCTGGACAATTTGTCTCCCAAGATAAAACAGCAATGGAACACTTGAGCAAAGGAAACTCAAGAGCTACCGTGAAGAATATTGAGTAATGAAATGATGCCTTGGAAGGTGTAGGAAGAAACTGTTTTGCTTGTGTATTTTTCTGTATTTTCGTGTATCATATATGTATGTTCTTAGTGCTCAACAATGGTGTAAGGGGGTGTTTATATAGGTGATTGAGGGTTGAAATCGCCTCCATAATAGCCAAATAATGGCCATTATGGAGGTAGTAAAGTCACCAACATAAATGGTGAAAGACCAACGGATTTGGCCATTATAGGAGGAGTAATTCAGCCAAAATAAATGGCTGAATTGAGTGCTTGGCGTTTCTGCTTTGACTGTCCAAATTCTGACGTTCTGGAAACTTCAGGGACCAAACTGTACATTTGAAACTTCAGGGGCCCGTGGGCCCGTGGCCCGAGAACCCAGAACCGGACAGGACGGGCGCGCGGCGGCGGCGCGCGCGGTCTTTGCTTGAACCGAAGCACATCTAGGTCCTCCCTCCTTTAAACACATGGGATACCCCTTGGGGTCCCAAACCCCAAACCAATTTCGAGTCTTATATACACAATAATTCTTTCTTCCTCTACCGATGAGGGAGAATTGAACACAATACCACACTTTTCATGCTTCAAACATCTTACTTCGTGGACCAATATCTCTTTCATTTCTCAATGAAATTTGACGATTCTTGGCCCTACGGTTATCTACGTACTTAGTAGATCATGCATGTGTGAAGAACCGGATTCTCCAACATACGTAACACTAGTATTTAAGCCGTTAAAGTTGGTCGGTCGCAACTCCCGCCAAAGGCTAATTTCCAACATTAACAACTTTAAGTACTACAAACAATTGTCCATTGTGCTGCGATTTTCCTAAACTAGTTCATCTACAGTTTAAGAATGTTAAAGTTGTACGCTGATCAATCATTTATACAACACACTGGACTTAGCATGCCGCTTCAACGAGAGTAGTGATCAAGATTGGCGAATTTTGTGTTGAGTGAGTTTAACTTGATTCGTTACTTTTTACTTAAAGCATAAAAACATATGATTTAAATATATATATATATATAATAAGATTTTACTCATTCGGAATTTACTCATTCTAAATTCTAAATTCTAAATTCATCTCTTATAGTGAATTTACATAATAGGCTTGGAGAAATACGTAGGTTGAAAATGGCACATGTTATTTGGCAAGGTGGGTAGTAGGATAGGGATTGTTTAGCCTTATATTCCTCGTAATAACTAGTAATAACGAATGATTTGTGTTGAGCGATCACCATTTCCTTAACATCTTGTGACTGCAACTATAAAGTAAGAAGAAGGGGAAATTTTAGGCACTAAAATTGGACACGTGAATACATGGTCTCTCCGTAAAATTAGGTATTTTATGTAGTATATATTTTTTAAAATTAGTATAATATTATCTTATGAAACAAATACTACAAAAAGGCTAAATGGTGCACTTGGTTGAAAGTTGAGTTATTTATTTAGGGGACTAGAAATCAAATCCCACTTAATACAATTTTTCCTTTTTTTAGTGGTCAACCCAATGTTTCATAAATGAAAAATTTACATGGCATGACTAACTATTAGTACCTAATTATATTTAGTAACTATAGTTTGTTTTAATTACATCTCATAACTAAAAATTATATGTTAATTAACATTCATAGCTATACAAAAATACATTAGATTTATGGCTTGTATTTATCCCTCTTCTCTTCTCCCTCACCCCTCTCTCTCCTCCGCCACCCTACTGCCGTAAAATTTTAGTGTAAAATCCAATGTTTGGGGTGTATTTTATTTCTTTGTATTCAATTTTTGCTTGTATTTGAAGGAGATTTTTTTGCATACAAATAAATAAAGTGAATTTGAATACAACTTTTAAATATAATAAATTGAATACAGTGCAAAAGTAGCTATAAATGAATACAACTGAGTTGAATACATCTGACTTAAATACAACAAAATCTGACTTGAATACATCAAGCCAAATTTCGAATACACTTCACTATAACTATGAAATATAATTATAAAAAAATATAGCTATGAAATGTAATTATAAAAAACTATAGATATGCCAAAAAAAAACTTCCAAAATATAATCATTTATAAAAATTTCACTTCAAAATCCTAGATTCGCTTGTGGTGAGAAGAATACTACTTTGCCGTGTCGCAAATCAAAGAATAGGTTCACACATACTGAATATTTGTGTTCAAGTCAATCATTTCCTTTTATATCATTTAATGCATTTTTTTGAGGTCAATCTCTGACTAATAAAAGTCTGTGAGACATATTGGTTCTTCTCCTACTTCCTCCGTCCCAAATACTTGTCGTTCTAATTAAAAATGTTTGTGTCAAAATACTTATCATTTATTTAATCAAAATAAAAATAAGCATTTTTCTTATTTTACCCCTCTTATTAATTATATCATTAAGAGGGAGTATATCATTGGAGTCACTAATCTGGTAGTTGGCTTCATTAATTACGTACCCTCATTTACGTAACATGAAGTGACTTGATTTTACATGTCCAAATTCATCGAGAAGAAAAATTCAAATTTAATACTTTAACTTTTGATTATAATTTATATTACCCTCAGGTTTAAGGTCATTAAGAGTAAAGGTAAAAACTAGAGTTTTCCTAACAACAAGAATAGTTATTAATTAGACCAAAAGAGATAAAGTTGCTCAAATTTGGATAATTTATAAACGAATTTAGTCCTTTTCCCTTTTGTTTTTTCTGTTATGCTCTTTTTCAAGGGCTAACTAAGTTGTCGTCATAGAAAGTGAATCTAATTGAAATATTGTACTAATCAATTTTCATTCGCATTATAGTTATCTTGTTTTTCTTCCAACAATGAAATAGATACCACTAGTATCACCTACTAATAATTAGAGAATTCCATTCGACTCTTTTTGGCTCTACACGCACGCGCAAACATTATGACAACTCCTCTTAATTAATGCAATTGTGAATATTTTTACTATAGTTGATTCTTTTAGTACAATTCTCGCATTATTTTAACAAATATTAAGGTAGTTTAAATGTGATATTCATAATTCTAAAATGATTCAAATGCTTTAGTTCGTCTGAAATAGTTAAAAGAGGTTTCTTTATCACGTTTTAAATGTTGAATAAGATATTATATCTAACCTTATAAATAAGGTTAGAAGTTTAACTGAATTTTAATACTTTAAAATAAGAATGAATCGAACTTGAAGCAAGAGAATTGATTAATCCACTAAGTGCTGCTAAAAAAGGTGGTCAACTATGATGTTTCCCATTTGCAAGTGAACAACTCTTTCCATAAATTATGAAATAAGATATGATGGCTGCACAAGAAAAAAGAGCACCGGCCGAGTGATTTTTGGTTTGGTTCCTTTTTAATAATGGGAATTTTAGTGGGGAACCTACTCATTCTGAAACAGACACACCACTATCATGAAATTTATACAGAAGTGCATGAACTTCCAATTTTTGATGTATGGTTCCATACTTATAAGATCTCTTTCTAGTCACTATACAGGAGGAAAGAAAAATAGTGAAAAATAGATCTTATACTTATCGTGCATTAATAAGTCGAAAAGTGATTTGTGCTTATTCTTTGAGTAGAGGGCTAGAGTGAAAATTCTTGGGCGAGCAGGTCTGAAATATTGGTATTATATTAATATTGATCATTGGTTTAAAATATTATTATGAACAGATTATCGACCTAGGTAAATATTCGATCTGTGAGGATGGTTTCGCATAACACAAGTCATTATACGGGCTAACATTTTCCATGAGAAAGTCATTTCTGGAGTTTGATTATCATAAAATGAAGAAGACTTTTCTTAATGACAGGTAGACGTCATTTTTCATGCAGCTATCTTGACTTCTGACTTCATATTACTTGTTCAACTAACATTTAGACGGTATTATTAATCTTACTCAAAGTTTCATCAAAATACTTTCTAATTTGCTAACATTTTTCAAGAATTTTTTTCACAAAAACTGATTTTCCTAAAAAATATGCTTTTTGAAAAATGTACCAATAACACACTGAATCGAATAGTTATATCAGGTTATAAGAGGGATCATTTCATGTTTGTCTTAGATGGTTGGTTTGGGTTTGGGAGAGGGGGGAACTTTGTGTGCTACAAATAAATAAATAGTGGAACAGACACTAATTGGTAATTATAAATTGTTTTGCCTAAGTCTCTAATATTAGTAGGCAATCTTTGTGGGGTATGATCTGGATCTCTCATCATTATAATTTGTAGTCATGCCTATGGGATGAATTTTCCTTACATGGCTTATCTACCAAGTAGTAGTGTATTTGTTAGTGAATTCTCCTTTTTATTGGTTTAAATAGATATAGTACTACTTCTGGAGATATATTCTGAGCAAAAGAATATTTGTTAGGGGGAAGCTTTTACATGATAAAAAAGGCACAATTTGGATTTATCCTGGCAAGGGGATTCTATAAATACTGTGTTAGTGTGTAATTTATGGCATCATGATTCACAATTATGAAAATCTATGTAAGCATCTCCTACATTTCCATTTACTCGAAACAAAACAAAATACTGAAACAGAAGGGAAACAAACATTTCTACCTCAAAACTGAAAATTTAAATCTGATAACTATATAGATACAATCATACAAAAGGTGTATAAATAATTCAGAGGAATGGCATAGGCGGTCAATTTTGTTTTTGTTTTTTGTTGTGGTACGTAATTAGTGATGCCACCTTTTTTTTCCGATTTTGTGGTCCTCATCAGTTTGTTCAAATTAATTAATGACCACATAAGTTTACATACGTTCACCCATAATGAAATAGCTTAATCTTTCTTATAGGGACCATCCTACGTCTCTATCAATTTCTACTGGTTTTTAAGATTATCTAACTCTTTAAAAAAGATATTCGTGACTCTCAGGAAATTCCAATAATTGACTGTTAAAATTTATTATGCTTTGAAATAAACACAACTTTAATTGTTTGTATTTGCTTCTAGACGGGGGATTAGGTTCCTTTCTTACGTTGCAGTGTTCCTCAAAATATGGTCATTGAGAGACTTGTTGAGAAGATAAACAAAGACAAAAGCTAGTTAAACTAGTCAACAAGTTAGTTAAGTAGTCAAGAAGTTAGTTAGATGGTTAGAAAGTTAGTTAAGGAAGTTAGTAACTAATTAACTCTAATATTTCTCTGAAAAAATTCGGACTTCTGTCTGTATTGTTCTAATTGTATTCAATCACATAACACAAATATCTTGGTTACTTCTGAAAAACTAGTATTAACACTACAATCTTACACGTAATTCTTGATCATCTTAAACACTTTTCTACTCTACTATGGATCCTATACAAATCAAACTGAGAACAACAGCAACACAAGACCAAATCCAGTGACTACAACTACTATAGATCACAATCGTCCACTCTTTCTTCAATTTTCAGATGTAAGTGGTGTATCCCTCATCTCATTTCAATTACTTGGTTCTGAAAATTATGCATTGTGGAGTAAGTCTATGAGGATTGCATTACTTGGTAGGAATAAACTTGGTTTTGTCAATGGAAAGTGCAGGAAGGAAAATTATGAAGAATGGTGGGATAAGTGGGATAGGGTAAATACAGTAGTACAAGCATGGTTAATGAACTCAGTTTCAAGTGGATTACTGAGTGGAGTGTTGTATGCAGACTCTTCCTATGAAGTATGAGAAGATCTAAGGAAAAGGTTTGATAAAGTAGATGGATCAAGAACTTATGGCCTACATAGAGAAATAGCCACATTAACCCAAGAAAATTCAAGTGTGGCTGAATATTTCTCTAAACTAAAGACCTTGTGGGTAGAATTCTAATTTTTAGTTCCACCCCCTAGTTGTGGATGTCCTAAATCAAATGAGTTTTTAAAATACCTTCAAAGACAAAAGCTATATCAGTTCTTGATGGGGTTAAATGAAAACTACATGCAGGCAAGAAGCCAGATTATGTTAATGTCACCTCTGCCCACTGTCAATAAGGCTTACTCTATGATAACCAGTGATGAAAAAAAATCTATCACAGCCAAGTATGTTGGTCTTCTAGGAGTAGGACCAAGTGATTTTAGTCACAATGTGAGCTATGATCCTACTGCTATGTACTCAAGAACATGCATAAGTTCACAAAGGTTCAAAAAAACCTTAATCTGTTCTATGAAGTTTGTAAGATGAAAGTGCATACAAAAGAATTCTGTTATAAGGTGGTTGGTTATCCTCCATATTTCAAATCTAAAAGAAAGGAACATGCTGCTCACAATGTGTATGCAGATAAGGAGGATAACAGTCCTGGAAAATTATGCAGAACCAATAACATGAGTGACAAGTCAGCTGGTGCTGGTATAACAAATACAAGCAACTGGCAAGTACAAGAAGCACTTGTGTTCTCTAAGGATCAATATGAGCAGATTGTTCAACTATTAAATCACAACATGCAACTTAAAACTTCTCAAGAGTCAATTGTTGCTCAGTCTTCTGCTAATGCTGTAGGTATGTTCAGCCATAAAGCTTTGCTTGTAGCTAATATAGTTAAACAATGAATTATAGATACTGGTGCCACTAACCATGTGGTCTCTGATATAGAAATGCTAAATAAGGCCACCAGAGTAACTAATAATTCTCAATCTAAGAAAGTACACTTACTAAATGGGAAAATGGTTAATGTGACTCATAAATGATCAAGCACTATTTCTAACAGAAGTACACTTAACAATGTATTCTACTTACCACAGTTCAAATTTAACCTAACAATGTATTATACTTACCACAGTTCAAATTTAACCTGATGTTTGTGTCTTAACTAACTAAAGAGTTACAATGTACAACCACTTTCTACCATGACTTCTGTCTATTTCAGGATCTTTACAATGGTAGGGTGAAGGATATTTTTAGGTTACAAGATGGATTATACATGCTAGTAAATCAGACATCATCAAGACATCCTAATAAACAAGTCAAGATAGGACTAAATGTGAAAGAGAATAAAGAACTACTACAATGTCAGAGGAAGAAATAGAGTTGTGGCACAGAAGATTTGGGCATACCTCTAGTACTGTTTTAAGTAGACTAATTAGAGCAAAGTATGATGTTATAGCTAGTACTATAACGAAGTGTAATGTGTGTCCATGTGCAAAATAATGTAGACTTCCATTTCCGGCCAGTATTAATAAAAGTTCTTCCAACTTTAATTTTGTACACATGGATGTATGGGGTCCCTATAAGGTTCAAACTCACAATGGTAACAAATACTTTCTAACAATTGTAGATGACTTCACCAGAATGACCTGAATTTACTTACTAAAACTCAAATCATATGTTTGTGTGGTACTTGAGCAATTCTTAATATATATATATATATATATATATATATATATATATATATATATATATATACTCAGTTAAATAAAACAGTGAAAATTATAAGAATTGATAATGGAACAAAATTTGTAAATGATGTATGTAACATTTTATTTTTAAAACTAGGAATTATACATCAAAGATCTTGTGTTTATTCACCCCAACAAAATGGAGTGGCTAAAAGAAAACATAGACACATACTAGAAATAACTAGAGCAGTAAGATTCCAAGCTAACATTCCTTTGAAGTTCTAGGGACTATGTGTTCAAGCTGCAGTTCACTTAATAAATAAACTACCATCTGTGACCACTGGCATAACACCTTATGAGAAACTGTATAAGAAGAAGCCTTTTATTTATCATCTATAAGTCTTAGGATGCTTGTGTTATGCTAATAACTTAACTGTTTTTGATAAATTACATTCTAAAATGAAAACTTGTGTAATGAGGGGATATTCTGAAACACAAAAAGGATATATTTTATATGACCTACAAAACAAACTATTGTTTGTCAATAGAGATGTCTCTTTCAGGGAAACTGAGTTCCCCTTTAGAACAGAAACACCAGAAAGACAAATCTTTCTCTATAATGATCAAATTGGTGAGTGTGAAAATAAATACCACAATACAAATATATATATATATGTCTATACCTGCTAATAATCGCCAAGTTGCTGTACACAAAACATCAGATCAAAGATCTCACACTCCAGAAAATACTCAAGACATCAGTTTATCAACTAAAACAGTAACACCATATACAAACCAGATGGATATACCACAAGTACAACATCATGCACCACCTACAAATCAACCTACAACTACAATGTCTACCAGAAAGTCTACTAGATCAAAACAACCTCCAATTTGGCTTAAGGACTTTATCATCAATAAATCCAATAATACTATTTATTCTATAGCCAATTGCATATCCTATGAAACAATATCACCCAAATACAAAACCTATCTCACTGCACTCTCAGAAATAACAGAACCAAGGAACTACATTGAGGCATCTAAGGATCCAAGACGGGTGGAAGCAATGAAAACAGAAATAAAGGCACTACAAGACAATCATACATGGGATGTGGTGCCTTTGCCAGATGGCAAATATCCAATATGATGTAAATGGATCTACAAGATCAAATACAGAGAAACATGAGAGATTAAAGACTCAAAGCTAGATTGATGGCAACATGATATAGTCAAAGAGAAGGCATTGACTACTAAGAAACTTTTTCACCAGTAGTAAAAATGGTTAATGTAAGAGCCATTCTATCACTGACAGCTTCTAGACATTGTCACACACACCAAATGGATGTCTATAATGCAAATTATACAAGGAGATCTACATGATAAAATCTATATGGAACTACCACAAAGATTCATCAGTCAAGGGTACATACAAGTATGCAGACTGATTAAATCCTTGTATGAACTTAAACAAGCACCAAGACACCAAGACACCAAGACACCAAGACAATGAAATTTTAAATTCACAGAGGCACTAGTTCAGATGGAGTTTAAACAATCACAATATGACCACTCATTGTTTATAAGGAAGACAGGAAAGGGAATAACCTTGGTATTGGTTTATGTAGATGATATGCTGATTACTGAGATCACATGGAGCAAATAGATGAGACAAAATAGGTCCTACATCAAGCATTCAAAATGAAAGATCAGAGAGAGTTAAAATATTTTATGGGCATAGAATTTGCAAGATCAGAAGAAGGAATTCTAATGCACCAAAGAAAATATGCTCTAGAACTCATTTATGAGCTTGACCAGTCTGCTGCTAAACCTATAAATACCCCTATTGACTGCAGTATGAAATTAACTAGTAAGGAATATGATGATCACATTCAACAACAACAACACACAGAAATAGAGAAGATAAAACCAGAAGATGAAGTACTGAGAGATATAATTCTTATCAAAGACTGATAGGAAAACTACTATATTTAACAGTTACAAGACCAAATATAGCCTATAGTGTTCAGACACTAAGACAGTTCCTACAACAGCCAAAGAAATCACATCTTGATGTTGCACTAAGAATAGCCAGATACATCAAGAATCAGCCTGGACAAGGTATACTGTTATCTAGTAAAACACAAGAAACAATAACATCATACTGTGATGCTGACTGGGCTGCTTGTCCTCATACAAGGATATTAATTTTGGAGACTCTCTTATATCATAGAAATCTAAGAAACAATCTACAATATCTAGAAGCTCAGCTGAATCAGAATACAGAAGCCTAGCAGGAACGGTAGCAGAATTGACTTGGATACTTGGCATTGGGATCAAAATTGACTTACCAGTGACTGTATACACTGACAACAAATATGTAATGCAAATTGCTGCAAATCCAGTATTCCATGAACGGACCAAACATATAGAGATTGATCTACACTTCGTAAGGGAGAAAATCCAGAAAGATATATAAAAACAGAATACATAAACACTACAAACCAACCTGCTGATTTGTTTACCAAAGTTTTGAATAGGATTCAACATCAAATTTTGTGTTCCAAGCTGGGATTACTGAATGTATTTCCAGTAACCAGCTTGAGGGGGGCTGTTGAGAAGATAAACAAAGACAAAAGCTAGTTAGGAAGTTAGTTAAGCTAGTCAACAAGTTAGTTAAGTAGTCAAAAAGTTAGTTAGATAGTTAGGAAGTTAGTTAAGGAAGTTAGTAACTAACTAACTCTAAATATGCTTCTCTATCTTGTAATTCATGTATATAAATAGACATAAGATGTAATACAAAAAGGGATGAACTCTAATGAAGAAATAATGAGATACACACTACACTACATTCTTCACTACTATTCCTTCTTCGTCTACATTCTGTATACTACTGCTATTGCTACTTCTACTCTTCATTGTCTTTCTTGTCAACTCTATGTAATGAATGGGGGTAGAATTCAACAAGACTTCGATTTAAGTAGTAGTAATATTGTATTTGCAACAGCTTGGTCGAGTCACTTGCATAAGGTGTTATTATGTTAATTAATTAATAACAAATCAGATGACAAGTTTATATCTAGTTGGATGTTTCATATGGCATATCTCGCCAGATAGTCTTGTTTATCACGTTACACATATGATAGAAATCGAACTGTTTTAACAGAAATAAACAATAACGAGTTTTTACTTTTTAGAACTTTAGGTATCTTGGTGGTAAATGCTTACTTAATATTTACACTGAAGCAAACTAGTTAATCTTAATAATAAAAAGTTAAATAATATATATATATATATATTAATTAATAATGATTAAGCGATAAACGTGTCGTTTTGTGTCTTGTATTTATTGATATGGGATGTTCTGAACAATCTAAAAAATATAGAATAAAAACCACCACGTCTTTCTTGTTTGATCAATCTAGCGATTTCCAGAATGTAAAAGCAGTATTTAGAATTTTAAAAAGATTAAGAAATTTTTTACACATATTTATACGACACCATCTAGTCAAATATGATAGCACCTTCTAACACAAATTAGTAAGGAAATTACTAATACATGAATTGGACAAAAACTCACATTTTGATTGAATTGAGGTTGATATCAAATGTCTTAATTTAGCTCCTCCACCTTAACTTGAATCAATTGCCCAATGTAATGTTACACTGGCAGCGAGGTTTATATGTTAAGTACTATTTGTTTTTGGATATTTATCCATTTTTAGTATGTAACACGTAAAATTCAACTGAAATAAAATTTTAAATGAGAATATGCATGGGATAACAAAAATCAATAGCATTGATACGAATTGTACAACCTGTAGCAATCACAATTCACAGATAATGCTTCCAAAAGATATATTTCGTTTTCTTTTTTCCTAATTATATTACTCCGTAAGAGTAGTAATGTGCATGTGTGGCTGGCTGGCTCATGGTAGCATTATCATTAACAACAAAACTGATTTTATTTATTTGTTTAATGTTTAGTTGCTGATATTGTCAGGTTGTGAGCAGGATACAAGTACAATTTGGTGTTATGTACCCGAAATATTTGGGGTCCATAAATGTGATTTTCGTGAAGTTCAAGTAAATAACCCTACTTAATATATTTGCGTGTTCTTCTCGCAATATGAAGGTTCTCCGTGACTTAATTAATTGGATCTCTCTCTCTCCACATGCACATACTTCAAACACCACTTTCCTAACTTTCTTTTGTTACCAATTCAGTATTCATTTAGATTAAGATTAAAACATTCTTATTTAAAACCACTCTATTTTTAGAGCTCAAATTAACCGTTAAATACTCATCAGCACCTGATGTTTACAACAAATTATATAATTTTACTATCTTTAAGTGATTTAATGAGATGAGAATGCATGTTAATTAATTATGATGAATTATCAAAGGCTTATATACAAAGATATTTTCAAATTTTAACATGCTTTTTTTTATTTTCCGCCCGATATCTGATATACACATTGAAACAGAATTATAATTGAATTCGCGTCGCTTACGATTCATTCAGAGCGCTCCCTATAAAAAAAATTCATACTCAAAAGTCGAACCTAAGACATCTGATTGAAGAGAGCAAATTGCTCCTTGTGATGCAGCGGAACCATGACAATTAGGATCTTTCTGGGCCTTCAGAACAAAGGCGATTATGTTCATGCTTCAGACGATCTGGCTGATAGACTCAAAAGTAAGAACACGAAAAATTGTCTTAAACAAAAAATAACATTTTATATATAAAAAGAATCCAAAAAATCATCAGGCGAAAAAACCCTTTTTTGGGTTACTATGCGCCGACACGTTCAAAATTCAACTCATCCGATGCACCACATCTTTTATAGTAAGATTACAAAGACTTACGATAGGAGAGTGGTGTCCATTAGTTAATTGGGCAGTAAATTCTCACGTGGATGACGCGTGGCTTTAGACGTAAAGTACTCTTCCCCTTCAGTACCCATCCATCCATCCATTAAAACGGAGCTAGCCCAACCCCCTCGTAGCTTTGCCGATTCACAAGTATCCATTCATACATACATAAACATATACATCCATCTTCTTTTAACCAAAAAATCTCAATATTCTAACCACCATTGTCCCAATTTCTACCTTTTTTCCACACATGTTTCTTCTTCTTCTTCACCATTGTTCTTGATTCTTGAATTTATAACTATGTTTCCCCACTTGTCTGTCTAACCTAATAATCACCATGGGTGCTTGTACCTCAAAGCCTCCGAAACCCAATCCTTATTCCCCACAAGATATCCTACCACCACCAGAAACTCCAAACATCAGTGACCCCCACAAAGACAACAACAATGAAGCAAAAAAATCACCTTTTTTCCCTTTTTACTCTCCCAGTCCCGCTCGTTTTTTTATATCCAAGAAATCACCTGCCCGTCAGTCTTCTGCTTCTTCTAAGAGTGCCAATTCTACTCCGGCGAGGTTATTTAAACGCCCTTTTCCTCCTCCTTCTCCGGCAAAGCACATTAAAGCTTTGCTTTTGAGACGACATGGTAGTGTTAAGCCTAATGCTGCAGCTATACCTGAAGGGGAGGAAAGTGAGGGTGCTAACTTGGATAAGAGTTTTGGGTTTTCTAAGCAGTTTACAAGTAAGTATGAAATTGGGGAGGAAGTTGGTAGAGGGCATTTTGGGTATACTTGTTCTGCTATTGTCAAGAAAGGTGAACTTAAAGGTCAACAAGTTGCTGTTAAGGTCATTCCAAAGGCCAAGGTCTCTCTCTCTCTTTAGTTCTTGTTCCTTCTAATTATAATGCATTGAAGTATATGTGCATATTGAATAACTTACATGTCTGATCGTTGACGTGCATGGTCGGAAAAGTTATCATTTTTAGGAGTCTATTTCCTTTGATTAAAATTTTGTTAGGTTTTAATTTTATTCTATTTCTCTGCCATTAGACTACATTCTTTTTAGCCGAGGGTCTATCGAAACAATTTTCTACCTCACAAAGGTAGAGGTAAGGTATGCATAAATCTTATACTCTCCGGACCCCACTGTGTAGATTACACTGAGTATGTTGTTGTACACTGGATATGTTGTTGTTGTTGTTCTCTTTGCCATTAGATCATCCTCTTACTTGGTTTACTTCCCCCACCGCCAAAATGTATTTCAATTTTACTTTATTCTCCCCTTTATCTTGTGAATTTGGGGCTCTTTCACCTAAATTTTTAGTGATTCAAAATCATAGTTCTAGATGCTTAAGCTACTTTTACTTTTTTTTTTTTTTATTATTATTCAACATCCCCTTTTTTTGGGGCATAACCTCTCCTTTTCTAGGAAATTGCTCTTAAGTGCTGTACTGGTCTTGTTTTTTAGTAGTCACTTTTGTTATAAATTCCAATTGGAATTTATTGGGGTCCATGATATATTTGAAAAAAGTATAGTGGCTTTCACTCTTTAATAT
Organism: Anisodus acutangulus; assembly: GCA_029783415.1. Classification (NCBI taxonomy): domain Eukaryota; kingdom Viridiplantae; phylum Streptophyta; class Magnoliopsida; order Solanales; family Solanaceae; genus Anisodus; species Anisodus acutangulus. The sequence goes on along the minus strand of CM056489.1, from coordinate 61,048,004 downwards.
TTAGTTGGTGGGTTTTGAGCATCATAAGAATTGCAATCTCTTGGCCATTTGTTTTTTATTACAACATAAATCAATAAGCAAACTTACTTAGTATTGTGTCCCGGTCTGACTCCTAAGATTTTTACTTTTTGTTCACAAATTCAACTATGCTAGTTAAGTTATTCATATTTCTCTCAGAACTTCAAGGGCTGACTTTCCTATGTGACTGATGTAAGTCACTGCATTAAAAACTGCAGAACAGAATTTTCTTTTTGAACAAAAAAATAAAGGCTAATTGGACACTCTTTTTGATCCGGTGGGAGTATGTCTTAGACCAAATGAGAGACTCAAATCACACTATTATGCTTCATTTTGTTCATATCAATAATAATCAGAAAGATGGATATTTGTGTTGGAGGAGCTTCTGCTTTACCAGTAAACTGAAAGACTATATAAATTCATTGAAAATAACTATTTGGTTGCTAAAAGATTCTGTAGTAGACTACTTGAGAAAAAAGAAAAAGAAAAGGTTTCACTATTTGATAGGTTTACTGAATTTTGCTACTTGACCTCATAAGACCATGTTATATTTTGTAGCTTTCAGATGGAGTTAGATCAATGATAACGCTCACTTATGACCCATTATATTTGTGTAAAGTAAAATGAATTTACTTTTGGGGGTTGAAGTTTGTCAGAATCAATTATACAATAATTTATTTTTTCGTCAGATGCAATTCTTCACTTCATATCTTACCCTCTTAACAGCAGACTTATTGCTCCAATTTTGTTGTCTTTCAGATGACAACAGCTATTTCCATTGAGGATATCAGGAGGGAAGTTAAAATTTTGCGCGCCTTAACCGGACATAACAATCTCATACAATTCTATGATGCATTTGAAGATCGGGATAATGTCTACGTAGTGATGGAGTAAGAATCTTAACCACACATTAGTGAGATCTAATCTATTTCTTGTAAGGTTTTTTCTGTCTGTCTTAGTGATGCTTCTGGCTAGGGGATAATTCATGTAAGCAAAACATGGAAGAAAGTTTTGGTATTAAGCCACAACTTAGTTACTCAAAGAAAGTGCATAACTCTAAACCTTTATAGCATCAGGCTTTATTATAAGAATTTGTTTTGAATCCATAGCATGGTCTTTTAAGAATATGAAAGCTAAAGGAATTCTTGAAAATTTGCTGTTCAGGTTATGCCAAGGAGGAGAGCTCCTCGATAGAATACTTGCACGGTATGTCTTTGTTTAATTTAGGGAATTTTACGATAAACAAATCTAATTCATGGATTTGTTTCTTTAAGATTTTTTTTGTGGGGGATAGTATTTTATTTCCTTCTCATTTCTTTTGGCAGGGGTGGGAAGTACTCAGAAGAGGATGCGAAGGACGTCATGGTTCAGATATTAAATGTTGTTGCATTCTGTCATCTCCAGGGTGTTGTGCACCGTGATCTTAAACCTGAGGTAAACATACTCCTCAAATTGGTTTTGCAAATTAGAGCATTAGTTTCTTTTTTATAAGGGCGGGACCCAACGGGACGGGGTAGGGCGGGACTGGCGGGTTCCGCCGATGTCCCGTCCCGGTCTAGTCGGAAAAGGGGACCGTTAAGTGTCGGGTCGGGTGGGACGGGGTCGGGTCGGGATCTGGGTTTTCGTTTTTTTTTTTTGCACTTAATTTAAAAAATAACATATATATAAACAACTTAATAATTGAACAAGATAGTGTAATAAAAACATCCCACGACTGTTTTTGTGCCTCTTATATTATTTAATAAAAATATGATTTTTTTTGTAATACAATTTCAAAATTGCAACTTTGTGGTGTTGAAAGTTGCAAATAACATAGTAAAATTACAATTTAAAAAAACACATATGTAAAAACACATTTTCTAGTTTCTTTATAATTTCTTGTGGTTCTTCGGTTGGAATTGGTATTTGTTGGTCAAATTGCTCGACATCGCTTCCACCTCCGTCGGATAAGATTTTGCTGTAGTTTTCATCTTCTTCTTCGTTGATCTCCGGTTGACCGCATCTTCTCCGCTCCGCTCATATCCAATCTCTTAATAATACTGCAATCTCCAAGCTGTCTCCCGCTAATGAGTATTTGTGCTCTCCTATTTGAAATCTGCTGGCCGAAAAAGCGCTTTCAGACGCTGTTGATGACGCTTGAATGTTCAACACATCTCGGGCCATCTTTGACAGTGTCGAAAATGTCTTCTCATTCTCCCTCCAGTATTTCAGCAAGTCTTCACGTCCTTCTTCATTGAGAACTGCTTGGTACGATAGAACACCCTACAAAATAAAAACATCAAACTTGCTAACTTGGTTAGTAGTGTTACCCTGTACATTCTACGTCTAAGGTTTTCAATACTAGTCGCAGAAACGACATGTCTTTTTTGAGGTTGTGTTGAAGAAGAAGAAGATGGTATGGAAGTCGGTTGGTTGCTAGAACTTTCTTGTTGGTAATACCTATATACTTTTTTGCATTCATCTTGTATGCTAGACAACACTTCTTCTTTAGTTTGTTCAATAGGTGGTGGGTCATTTGGATTTTTTGGAGTTGGAGGTGGAAGTACTGCTATACAATCATAAATAGTTTCAATAAGTGCTTTACAACCGTCTATTTTAATAGTCGAATTTAATACAACAATAATAATATAAATAGTGAGAATAAGAATAAAATATTTTTTTATTTTGATAAACATTTTTTAATAGGTGCCCTATAAGCTGGTTTTTCCATATATTCACTAAGTAATAAAAATATTAGAGCTATATAAAATAACATAGTTGAAATAGTAGGATAATATATACCGCATGGACGTTAAAAAATAAAGTTATAGGTCTTCTATAATCATAAGCAACAAGTAGTTGCTCGTATAAAGAATTCCTCCTAGTGGCTACTTGAGAATTTTTCTATAAGGTAGTCCGCAATCGTGATAAGTTTTTTTATATTTTTTTTTCTTTGTATTCTATTACTTCTAAAAATAAAGTTTATAGGAAACTGTATTTTATTAAGAATGTCTTCAAAAAGTGATAGACCATCCTTTACAACTAAGTCATAAATATGACACACATTTTACATGAAAATGATTTTGAAAAGATGGAGTTAAAAGATCTTTTAAAATTCTAATAACATAATTATTAGAAAAAACATTATCTAATGTAATAGTCATAATTTTATCAGTTATGTCATAATAATCGCAAACTGAATAAATATTTTCTGAAATAAAAGTACCAGCGTGCCTATCATCTATATGCTAAAATACGTTTTTGCATAGTCCATTTATAATCAATCCAATGACATGTTACCGTTAAATAATCATGGTCGTTAGTACTACGGCCTATATCAGACGTGATAAATATTTTACAAGGAAAATGATATAAGGAATAACGTAAATACTGTTGATATTCATGTGCAAATTTAAATACATCTCTGCTAACAGTTGATCCAGGAAAATCGTAAATGCAGGATTATACATATCTCTAATATAATGAATAAAACCAGGAGAGGAGTGAAATGAAAAGGGCAAACCCTTCCCAGCAACTAATTTTGCTATTGTTTCTCATCTATGTTTATCGTATTTAGAGCCTACAATTCCCCCCGTCATAGGGTTAATTTGACCCTGTACTTGGTCCGGGACGGTATGTGAACTTTGTTCTGACTGAGAGGGCATTGGCGCACCGATTTTTCAGCCAGGTATTGGGCCCACCTAGCTTGGTGAAAGTTTTGTACGTGTCTCAATAAACCTCTCGTCCCATCCTGACCTTTTCCCATTTTAAATTTATAAACATTTTTACAAATTTGACATCTAACTGCTTGATTCTCTTCGTCACTATAAAAAAAAATTCATGTATCTGATTTTAATTTACATTTTGTTGGGCCTCGTCTTATACTAGGGGGAATAGGAGGCGTTCCAGTTGGAGGTGCACTAGTGGGTGTGTCATCTAGATTAGTGGGTGTGTCATCTAGATTATCTTCTAAATTAAAGTTTTGTTGAATTCCAGAAAATATTTGCTCGTCTAAATCTTTATATTTCATGAAAAAATTCAGTATTTGCTCGATGGATGATCGAGAGGTTGAAAATTGAAACTTTGCTCGATGGATGATCCTCAAACTAGTTGCCAACTTCACTCTCAAATGAATAAATAAAATTGAATATTTAGTACACAATGTAGACTTGTAGAGATAGATTGAGAGAGTAGAGAGATTGTAGGAAGATTTGTGTGAAAGATGAAGAGAAAATGAGGTATTTATAGTTGAAAAATTGAGTTAAAGTGTAAATATAATAACGTAGGGGTTAAAAATAAATATTAAGGGGTAGGGGGTTGGGGGAGGGGAGGCCAAAAATGGCCGTTGCACAACGGCAAAAATATAAAATGGCCGTTGTGCAACGGTTATTTTGTGCAAAGGGGAGGTTTCGGGCGGGATCGGGGCGGGATCGGGGCGGGACGGGTCTATCGGGACTGGGGCGGGACGGACCCAGGTCCCGTCCCGGTTCGAATCCCGTTACCGGTATATTTTTTTTTTAAGCGGGGTAGGGGCGGGGCAGGGTCGAGTCGGGAACGGGCCGACCCGCCCCGTTGGCCAGCCTTACTTTTTAATGTTCCTAAAAAAGAAAACGAGAAGCACTTTACTGTTGAGATTTGCTGCATTGTGTGAGGTATCCTAATGATGCCAAAGCTTATTACTTGGATGGACGCTGAAGATCATCTAAATACAAAAGAACTGTTTTTATATCTTTCCTTGCTTGAAATGTAGCTGCTGTAGACATCCATCCTCAAAAAACCTTTATATGATAATTATCATGCTGATTAACTAACAAAGACATGACCATGAAAAGTAATCCAAATAATTGAACATAAAGTAACACCTTTTTCATGATTTTGTACTAATACAGAGTGCATGGATTGGTCCTTATTCCTTGTAGCCTAGAGTCCATGTCCGACAGTACACCTTGGTGCGAATTGGCTATGAAACTAAAAATAGCCTGACCTCAGTTCATAGTTGCTAAACCCGCTCCAGAACCTGATTCATAGTTGCTGGACAGATTCGTTCTTGTTCAAATTTTAGTTGCTTTAACATTTTAGTTCTTTAACTGGCCAGACCTCAGTTCTTTAGTTGCTTGATTTGAATACCTTTTCAGTTAAAACAATTTGAGGCCGTCTGCAATTTGTTACTTAGTTCAGAATTATAGGTTGATGGACATTTTTAGGTGCTTGATTTGGGTTTGTCGACTAAGGGAAATGAGATTGGGGTTTGGGTTAAAAGGTAAGTGAGTTGGGTTCTGGGGCGGGTTTAATTTAATTGAGATGTGTTTTAATTTGGTGGGACCAGTTAGTGACGTGGACCTGTAATTGGAGGCGCATGTCCAATTCTGGTATTTTAACACCGGCCATTTGAGCCGTTAATGGTAAGTTGCACGAATGTGCACTTTTGGTCACGGCGATAGCATAAATATGCCCAACTATTAACGAGTGGCATGACTGAGCCATTTCGGATAGTTTGAGGGCATATTGAGCTTTTTCCCTAGAAAATATGATATGTGCCAGCCCTTGGGAACTTGAGGACTGAAATTTCTTTGCTAATCAACACTTGCCCTGTATTACACGTTTCAATTATGTGAAAATACTTCCCTTTGATGACGTTACATCTACAGATACTTTCTGCCCTCACCCTTCTCCTTTCAAGACACGTTTTTCTTCTGCTGAAGGAAACAGTTAGCTCTAAGTTCTATTAGATTTTCTAATATGGTTGATCCATTAGGCTTATCTTATAATGCCAAAAAGTTCTAGTTAGATGCATTGTGGGTTGTTACTACGTATCGTGGAAGTTTCATGGCTTGAGTGGTTCCTTGGAAAGAACTTACTCTCTGCACTGGTCATTTGTATGATTCTGTCCAGCCTTCTTCTCCTCCTATCTTTTTCGGTCATGCTTGCATAAATAGTTTTTGAATTTTCTTTATGTATCATATCTCCTTTTTTTGTTTTTTTTGCAAAAGTATCTCATTTTCCACGTCCCCTTCCAGAATTTTTTGTTTTCGTCGAAGGATGAATCTTCCCAGTTAAAAGCCATAGATTTTGGCTTATCAGATTTTGTGAGACCAGGTTAGTTTTGCAGATTCATATCAAGTCTAATATTTGTCTTCTCCATTAAACATTAATATAAATATGATGTATGCAGATGAAAAGCTTAATGACATTGTTGGAAGTGCATATTACGTAGCACCGGAAGTTCTGCACAGATCATATGGTATAGAGGCTGATGTGTGGAGTATAGGTGTGATAGCATATATTCTTCTGTGTGGTAGTCGTCCTTTTTGGGCTCGCACAGAGTCTGGAATCTTCAGGGCTGTTTTAAAGGCTGATCCAACTTATGATGAAGCACCTTGGCCTACGCTAACTTCAGGGGCTAAAGATTTTGTCAAGCGACTATTGAATAAAGATCCTCGGAAAAGAATGAGTGCTGCTCAAGCGTTATGTGAGTGTTTTCTCCTGTGATTTTTTTGGCATTCTCTTTCTTCATAGTGCCTCTTCTCATGACCCCCTTGTGCAGGTCATCCTTGGATGCGTAATCACAGTGGTGGAAAACTACCAGTTGATATTCTTATATTCCGACTCATGAAAGCATATATGAGATCATCCTCTTTGCGTAAGGCTGCTTTAAGGGTGTGTATATTATTTAGCTGGATTTATTCATATAACCTGATATATCTGTCTCTGCCCTTGATAGCCGAACTATTTATGGTATCCTTTATCTTTTGGTTTTAGGTCTGACATAGTGCATAAGGTTTTTAAGCTACCTTTGCCTTTTGTCTTTGGTGAAGGTTTCTGTGATTACTTTTTTTAATAGGTGATAAGGTATCATACTAAAGATGGATAATAAGCACTAAGCTAGTGCGTCAAAACATAGTTACCACGTGTGCAGTTCCCCTATCATATCTAACTAGGGATCAGTAACCTGTACAAAGACGAGTTTGCATAAAAAAACTAGCAAAGGAAAAACTCTTTAACTTTAGGCTAAGTATTTCTCTTGTTGCCTTCAAAATTCTGTTGTTGCTTTATGCCAGACAGTCAACCAAGTTACCTGGGGTATAGTATTCCATAATTTGAGGGATTTTTGTGGAGACAATCTCTGTTCCAGCAAGTAGGGAACTCTTGAGTGGAGAGTGGCATAATCTAAGTCATGCCAAGAATAGCAAAAAATAAACTCCACAACTGAGAAGTGACCTTGCAGTGAAGAAAAAGGCGAGTTTCATCTTCAGGATGGTCTTCACAGAGAGGACATCTCCTATAGAATTGGAAGTCTCTCCTCTGAAGGTTGTTTTAATTGAAGCATGCCTCTTAGCCACTAATCAAGAGGAGACTTTCAGGGGAGTGTTATTAAACCAGATTTGATTCCAAGGAGAATGGAGCAAAGTTGTCACTGAAAAAGACCCTTTGGATGTCCTTGAAGGGTTCTGTGATTACTGAACCTTCTATCCCACTCAATGCAGTTATGGCATGTAGGATACTGGATATGTCTCACCAATTACTTATTAAAAAAGAAAGACCTGTCTCACCCATTATCAGGGATATGTGAGCAAAAGCTTATATTAGTATCGTTATGGATCATCGGAATAGACAATTTGCTTTGGTTTTGAGGCAGTGCTTTTTCTCCTGTAAAAGCAATTCCATTTTTCCATTAAAAGCTTGTTTAGCACCAGGGATATTTAACTTGAGACCTTTACTTTTAGGTACTTCGTTGACCCGTTAACACAAATGAGATCCAAGGAGAGAGACCCGGGAATAAACGAATAACTGAAGAGGAAATAACATGAAAATTATTCTGCATCTAGGAAGCTGTATAGTTGGTTCAAGTGGCAAATGTTGAGGGACTTGTGACGTAGGTCAGAGGTTTGAGCCCTGCGCGATGCGAACTATGCCTTGTATTTAAGTGGAAAAGGGTGGAGGGCAGGTCCATTATCCCCGAGTTTCGAGGGCTGCGGTTGGTCCTAAAGTTGGGCCCAAACGGATTTCTTGGTCATTAAAAAATAAACTTGCTAAGATGAAAGATACTAGTCTGGTGAACATATCTGCTAAATCTCTTTTACCCTGTGAAATTATCTTGATAGATTATTATTCTACAATGGAAAAAGATCGAGGCTAAAACAAATTATTGTTGTTGATTTTGTCTCTTCACTCTTCAGTTAGTCTAGATAAGTTCACTTAGACAACTTTCATGATGCATATTGCTCTTACATGGTTTAGTTTAGATGTTCCTACAACAAAAGCAAATGATATTATGTTTCTTTCTCATATTATGGGTTCATAAAGCACTATGTTGTACTCTATTCCCCAAAATTCTGAAAGGTGAGAAAGGGAACTCCTTAAGCTAATCCCTAGGTATTCAGGATGAAGTTTTTTGGGAAGAAAGTAACTAATTGCTTTTCAGGATGAAGATAAACTGCAAATTACAAGTTCATATTTTGCATTAGTTCTTGCTGATCACATCAGAATTTCAAGACTCTTCATCTGTGAAATCTTAGTTAAAATTGGTATTGTCATTGTCAATTTTGCTCTGTAGCTAATGAACTTTTGAAAGGGTATCTTTAAAATATTATGTGTGGTTCATTGGAGAAAATCCATGTTATTGATTAAATCGATGAATTTTTTTTATTGCATCTGTTTGGAAATAGTTTGGGGTGTTGCCTTGTTATGGCAGTGCTGCTTGATCCTGTGCTTTTTAAAGTTCTTCTGATTTATATAAGTTCTGTATGATGATTCGGCCTCTTTTACCATCTCTGATGCTTATACACTTGGTAAACTACACCTAATACTTTTCCCTCCACAGGCATTATCGAAGACTTTGACAGCAGATGAACTGTTTTATCTAAAGGAGCAATTTACATTGCTGGAGCCAGACAAATTTGGCAGCATAAAGCTAGAAAATATAAGATCAGTTAGTATCTAGAGACTCTCATCTTCAGCTATTCTGCTCTGTTTGCTCAAGCCTGAAGGCTCTTATCTCCTTACTCTTTTTGTTCCGTATAGGCGCTAATGAAATATGGAACAGATGCTATGAAGGAGTCACGGATTCCAGATTTTCTTGCCTCGGTACTAACATAACCACCATTTGTGTGTTCCCCTGCTTCTGTGGTTCTAGCTTATGAATAGTAGTTTTTGATGTTATCTTTGACAGCTAAATGCACTTCAATATAGAAAGATGGATTTTGAAGAATTCTGCGCAGCTGCGTTAAGTGTTCATCAGTTGGAAGCTCTTGAGCGCTGGGAGCAACATGCTAGGTGTGCATATGAAATTTTTGAGAAGGATGGCAATAGGGCTATTGTTATAGAAGAACTTGCATCTGTAAGTTTCCTTTTGTTTTGTATCTGTCACTTGGACTTTTTGAGAATACAGAATACTTACTGTATGTTTCATTATTTTACTGCCTGATATTGTGATCAAATCTCACCTTCAGGAACTTGGACTGGGTCCTTCAATACCAGTTCACGCAGTCCTTCATGACTGGATAAGGCATACAGATGGAAAGCTAAGTTTTCTTGGTTTTGTGAAATTGTTGCATGGTCCTTCCACCCGAGGACTTGCAAAGGCGCAGTAACATTTGAAACACTTTCAAGAGTGGCGGATGCATCAGAGTCTAGACATTGTGGCTGAGATAATCTTCAAGCATTTCAACATTACAGATATCAGCCACCTTGCACTGAAACGTCAAAAATCCCCGGCCTGCTTTGAATTCGATTTGTTGGAGTATGTTTGATTCACGGGTTTCACTTTCAGAGCACGTATTGATAGCTTTTACTTCCACACCATGTAGTGTAAAGATTTCTGGTGGTGTGCGGGTAAACACATGGTTGATTGGATTTGGAGTTGTTTGTTACTGTTGGTACTCTATTGTTTAAAGCAGTACGAGAAGTAAATAAATATTACAAGTGTTCGAAAGGATAAATAAATGGTCAATCTTCAAAACTGCCGCAAGCTTGTTGTGTCTTGAATCTTGATAACCTGAAATCAAGAAACAACTAAATCTGGATGGTTACAACGTTGTGTGTTGAGTCGAGTGATTGCACTCTGTCCTTAAGACAAGATTGTCCCGTATATATGCTTTTACGTTAGCGGACAATAGTCTCCCAAGATAAAACAACACTTTAATCTCAACGCTACAAAGCCAATAGGTTGAGTCTGACGAAAAAAACAAATATGAATCGACTTGTTGAAGATATGGAAAAGGAAGGAAGAGTTTTTGTTTTCGTCCAACGTTTGGACTGACTTTCTCTTCTGTTTTGTCTCTGTGTATATAGTGTGTCTCTGTAGTGTGTATCTCGTGTATATGTGTGTTTTTTCTCACTGTTTTGCTATCTTTTTCGTCACTGTTTGTGCTAATTTTCTGTCACGTCATTGAGCCAAAGGAGGCATCAATATATAGCATGGAGGAGGCTGCCCAATAGCCACAAACAAGGTTGTTAATAGCCATTAGTGAGGGTTGTTAATGGCCATTAGGAGGCAGATTAATGGCATGTTTAAGGGCTGTTCATGGCCATTGAAGAATGGATGATTATGGAGGAGTTAATCAGTCAAGTAATGGCTGATTAATGCCCCAAAAAACAGTTCCAACGGAAGGCAGAAAGTTTCTGCCTACTGTCGTTCCAAATTCAACTTTCCAGAAATTTTAGGGACCAAACTGTAAATATTAAGCAATTTGGGTCCAAAAAGATAATATCAGAAAGTCCCCACAGCCCACAGCTCACAGCCCGTGACCGGACGGACGGGGGGCGGCGCGCGTGTGGGCTTAGCCTTGAACCCAAGCACATCTAGGTCCTCCCTCCTTTAAACACATGGGATACCCCTTGGGGTCCCAAACCCTTTACCACTTTAGAGACTTATAAAGAGAGCAATTCTTTCTTTTTTCCACCGATGTAGTAGATTTGTCCCACACTATATTTTCATGCCTCAAACACCTTACTTCGTGGACTAGTATCTCTTTCATTTCTCAACGAAATTTGACGATACTTGGCCCTACGGTCATCTACTCACTTAGTAGATTATGCATATGTGAAGAGACATCCTCCAACATGCGGAACACTAGTGTTTAATTCATTAAATATGAGTGGACGCACCTCCCCGCCAAAGGCAAATTTCCAACAGTTACTAAGGGGAATGGTCCTAGTTGAACTCCTGCCAACAGGGATTAACGAGATGTAGTTACTAGTTTGCCATTTAAATTGGGATTGTGGTCTCAGTATGGAATTATAGGGCCTTAGTTTATTCGGTCCTGGAATTGGATTATTTAGTTGATTGATTTCTATTTATTGTCCAATTTCAGTCCAGGCTAACGTCGCCTGGCAGTTGAATTGTATCTTCATTCCTGGCAGATAATAGTGTTTCCGGTTCTGGTGCCTAATTATCTCAAGTCCATAACTCAAGGCTTTCAAATGATCTCATCACCTGAACTGAAACTTGCAGCAGTCCTCTCCATGTTAACATCCAAACTAAGTACCAAAAAGTTTCTTTTAGTACTTATGTACTTTGATGAGCATCAGTTTCTGCTATGATTGGGACTACTAAAAGATTAAAGAGATTGACATCCATGCATTTTTTTGGTGTCCCACTCAATAGTCAATACCCGGTACCAGTTTTGGGGTCGACTAATTTGGATTTGGACAAAAAATCTTAATAAGTATAAATATAAAGTAACTTATGCAGCTTTACAAGTATTATTGGTTATCTCTAATATTAGATAAATTCAGAGGGTAGTTGTGCATTTTAGTAATTCTCGTCTCTCATTTTTGTTTATATATCTTGCCATATAAAAGGTACTACTTTCTCCGTCTCATTTTATATGAATTGTTGATTGGACACATAGTTTTTTTAAAAATAAACTTTTAAAATTTATGGTTTAAAATAAGGGAAAAGAGGGATATGATTAGAAATGATGATATCCGAAACAGAGTGAGAGTGATCTCGGTGGAGGATAAGATGCAGTAAGGGAGATTGAGATGGTCCGGGCATGTATAGAGGAGAGACACAAATGCCCAATCGATCTGAATGATGCTTGCTTCAAAAGTTTGGCTTTGTAGTCTGCCTTGAACGGGCAAGTCCGCGCACGACCATAGAAAGGATAAAGGCTTGCCAGCAGAAATCTTGAGACCCTACCTTAAAGCTAGCGAAGGTGTGAGAGGTTGGCTATGGACAAGTTCATGAGAGATAGGGGTAGGCCGAAGAAGTATTGGGAAGATGTGATTAGACGGGATATGACGCAGGTGTAACTTATTGAGGGCAGGACCTTAGATAGGGGGTTGTGGAAGACACAGATTAGGGTAGTAGGTAGTCGAGTGTAGTCCTACTTACACTTACAGACTGGTAGTTACAAACTGATAGTTGTAGTTTATTATTGTAGGTCCGCTTAACCTATCATACTAGTAGACACAATATTGCTTTCTAGTAGCGTTTGATGTATGATGCTATGTGCTCTTTAGTGTACTTTGTTTATCTTATGTACATGCGTTAGTTATTGCTTCTTTTTCGTAATCGCTAGCTTTGACTTATTCGCTGATACCAAAGATTTTCATACTGCTTTAAATTTCTTGTCCGGGTCTGACCGTTTCTCTTGCTTTGCTTGTGTTTATGCTTTGTCTTGAGCTGAGGGTCTCTCGGAAACAACCGCTCTACCTACCAAAGTAGAGGTAAGGTATGCGTACTCCACCCTCTCCAGATCCACATTGTGGAATTTCACTAGGTATGTTATTGTTGTTGTTGTAGTCAAATATATCCCTTTACTTTCTTTTATTAGTTAACTTTGCCCATAGTATTCAAATATACCCTGCCGTCCAATAAGTGTGTACTTGTACCCTTAATTGGACGAAAAAATCAATTTCAACTACAATTACATTTCATAGAAATAACCCACCCACAAAATAATTTCATCCCCACTCAAATATATCCCTTGAAGAATAAGGCTGTGGTCTTCATAACTGTAACTGTCTTGGATTCTTGAATTCTTGAATTTTGCAATGGAGAAATAGGTGCATTTATTGACATAACCCTTTGCTTTGCAATGGTAGAACAATCACATTCAGAATTTAATACCATCCTACTGGGGTTTAACAAGCTATTGAATCTTAGAACAGTTACGAATCCGAGTATCGAAAACCTTCATTGTTACTACAAGGCCTATTCATGTTACACATACATTCATAATTAATTGTTTCCTTCTCATAAATGGGCCCTATTAAATCACAAAAATTACCTCTCTGTCCAACCAATGCATTTCATTTTCCATTGAAGAAATGATCATTAAATCCAACCATCATATATAAGAGAAACCACGGAATTCAGAACTTCAATTCTTTAATTACAACAGGAAAGAGAGAAAAGAAGAGAACAATGCTAAATACTTGAGTTTAACACCAGAAACACCGGCGAAGTACGGGTGATTGAATGCCCATTCGAGTTAATTAATTCTAGCAATCAAAAGCGCAAATCCGAACAATTAAAAAAGGGGGAAAGATGTTACCTTTTCTTACGGAGCCTGAATGACTTTTTGAGAAGGGAAACTACTTTCCGGCATTGTTGTCCAGCTCCGTCGTCGGCTTCGTCACGCGCGCTAAAGCTCCATGAAATCGTAGAGGGGTATATTTGAGTGGAAATGAAATTATTCTGTGGGTCGATACGGGTTATAAATTGGAGTGGGTTATTTACTTATTTTTATGAATTCAGATAATTGTAGTTGAAAGCGGGGTATATTTAAACACTATAATAAAAGAAAGTCCTTAAAATAATTTTGAGAAATTTTTGTAACTATCAATTATTTTTAAAGGGGTAAATGATTAATTTAAAATGAAATTATTAAATAAGAAAGAATTATTTTTTAACTGATTAAAAATGAAAAATGTAAATTGGACGAGGTTATCTATACTCTGTAGCAAGTTGCGGAGTATTATTATTTTCTTCTGCTCATGTTATCACAGTCGCCGTTGCTCCGGTACATGCTACTTCTTAAACCCTACCGGAGGACCCTCCATAGCTCAACTCAGCAAGTCCAACCCAAAACCCTAGACTCACCATGCCCTCTTCCTCCTTCCTCCGATACCCTTTTTGTCGACAGAGCCATTTCCATACTCAAAGGTCACGACCCGATTCCCTTAAACTCATTATCTTCCCAATTCACCCCTCAATATGCTTCTTCCGTCCTTTTCCAATGCCAATTCGATAAACCCCTTGTTCTAAGATTCATCAACTGGGCACGCAACCGCCAATTCTTTAACCTTCAATGCAAGTGCATTTCCATTCATATCCTCACTCGTTTCAAGCTCTACAAAACTGTTCAATCCCTTGCCGAGGATGTCGCTTTGAAATTCGGCGATGACAAGGGTGAATCGGTCTTTTCCTGTCTCAGGGACACTTACCATTCTTGCAAGTCCAGTTCTGCTGTATTTGATTTGATGGTAAAATCTTACTCTCATTTGAAAATGATTGATAGAGCTATGCGTATCTTTGCATTAGCTAAATCTAATGGGTTTATGCTCACTGTTTTGTCCTATAATTCAATTCTTGATGCATTGATCAGGGTTTCATGTAAAGGGTCTTTCGAATTAGCTCAAAAGTTTTATGATGATACGGTTAAATCTGGGGTTTCACCCAATGTGTATACTTATAATATTATGATCCGAGGGCTTTGTGGAAAAGGGGATATGCAGAAGGGTTTGGTTGTTTTCGATGAAATGGAAAAAAGTGGCTGCTTGCGAAATGTTGTAACTTATAACACGATAATAGGTGGTTACTGTAAGATAGGTAAGGTTGACGAGGCAGTCGAATTGTTGAAAGTAATGCAAGTCAGGAACTTGGAACCGAGTGTGGTCACATATAACGCTATTATTAATGGGTTGTGTCGAGAAGGAAGAATGAAAGAGACGAGTGAGATTTTGGAAGAGATGAGGGGAAAGGGATTAATGCCTGATGAGGTGACATATAACACACTGGTAAATGGCTATTGTAGAGAGGGTGATTTTCACCAAGCACTTGTTTTGCATTCGGAAATGTTAAGGAATGGGTTGTCTCCAGATGTCGTGACGTATACCTCTTTGATTAATAGCATGTGCAAGACCGGGAGTTTACACCGTGCGATGGAATTATTCGATCAATTGCGTGCTAGAGGATTATATCCCAACGATAGAACTTACACAACATTGATTGTTGGCTTTTCTCAGCAGGGTTTTATGAATGAGGCTTATAAGCTTTTGAGTGAAATGATTTCAAATGGTTTTCCCCCTTCAATTGTTACTTACAATGCTTTAATTAATGGGCACTGTGCAGTGGGCAGGATGGAAGATGCTTTAAGTGTGATTCAGGAGATGGAACAGAGAAGGGTGGTCCCAGATGTTGTAACTTATAGTACAATAATATCTGGATTTTGTAGAAACCGTGAGTTGGAAAGAGCATTTTGTGTTAAGAAGCAGATGGTTGAAAAAGGGGTTTTACCTGATGTTATTACTTATTCATCCTTAATCCAAGGTCTTTGTAAGCAGCAAAACCTGACTGAAGCTTGTAAACTTTTCCAAGAGATGTTGAGAGTAGGTCTAGAACCTGATAAGTTTACATATACCACACTTATTGGTGCGTACTGTGCAAATGGGGATATTAAAGGTGCTCTTCACCTGCATAACGAAATGATCTGTAAGGGTTTCTTTCCGGATGTCGTTACTTACAGTGTCCTAATCAATGGGCTTAACAAACAAGCTCGCACTAAGGAAGCAAAGCGGCTTCTGTTCAAGTTGTTGTATGAGCAATCAGTGCTGAATAGTGTCATTTATGACATGCTGATAGAAAGTTGCAGAGATCTTGAATTTAAGAGTGCGGTAGATCTTATTAAAGGATTCTGCATGAAAGGTTTGTTGAATGAAGCTGACCGAGTGTTTGAGTTGATGCTGCAAAAACACAATAAGCCGAGTGAAGCAGCTTATAACCTACTTATACACGGTCATTCCAGGGGTGGGAATTTGCATAGAGCCTTGAATCTTTACAGAGAAATGGTGAATCTTGGATTTGTTCCTCATACAGTAAGTATTATTGTGCTGATGAAAGAACTTTTTAATGAAGGGATGAGTGAAGAATTAAATCAAGTAATTCAAAGCACATTGGAAACCTGTAAACTTGCTGATGGTGAGCTAGCAAAAGTTATTGTTGAGGTGAACTACAAGGAAGGGAACATGGATGCAGTGTTCAGTGCACTTATTGATATGGCCAAGGATGGCCTTCTTCCAAATAGTGGGAAAACCGCTTTTTGTCACATGCCGCAATAAAGTACTTATCATCTAGAAATAATCACGCAATGTTTTCCATGCATGAGGTAGAGTGCGTCGAGCAGCAGAAAACTGGGTTGCAACATATTTGTTTCCCTCCTCCTTTAGGGTTCTCATGTCACTGTGAACGTGGGAGAGCAAGTTGCTGGAGAGCTGTTACTACTCAGATGAGCAACATTCTTTCGAGAGGGTTTAATTCCCAGTTTGCTTGTAGATTGAACAACTTTCCACATGCTAGAAGGTCAGATATTCAAAAAAAAAAAATCTTGGACTACATACCTCAATTTTTGTCTATTTTTCATGCAAATTTAAAATGTGGGCTTAGTGGGTTCAAGCCGTGGAAACAACCTCTTGGAGAATGTGAGTTAAGGCTGCGTACAATAGACCCTTGTGGTCCGGCCCTTCCCCGGACCCCGCGCATAGCGGGGGCTTAGTTCACCGGGCTGCCCTTTTTTCATGCAAATTAAGTTCACATAAACAGACTTTTTCTATTTTCTTGAGGAAGCTTAATTATATTTAGTTTTAGGTTCTCATGCTTGGGATTTTCAATGTACAACTGCAAAGTTTTTGGTTTTTTCTCATCCCGATATCTATATCATATATTTCACCTATACATTGCCTTTTCTGCTTGCTGATTAACTGGCCTTGTTACCTGATGCACCATGTTCCTATTGTCTATCTCTATTACATCTGCTATATTTTAGTAGCATGTCAGGTCCATATACCAGCAACACATTGACAAAAGGTTGAACATACATTTTGAATTCCTCTCAGCTATAACTAGGGTGCTTATTTGAACAGGTGAAACAAGACGCAGAGAAGGACGTGAGCTGCATTTGAGAAAGTTTGCAAACTCCAGGTATGATATCTTCCGCTAATACATTTGGTTCTCGTAGTACAACTACATTAGACAATGACATGATTGTAACCAATGCTGTTATAATTTCTCCTTTTGCCAGTAATTTAATACATGCTTGTGGGACGGTTAACAACATGGATACTTCAATCGAATTCTTGCATGAAGGCCCGGATTACTAGCCATGTGCATGTCGGCTTTTTTCATTTGGATCATGCATGATGAAGAGGAAAATGGTGATACTTGAAGTCTTGGTCATGATGAGAAATGGTATTGACATCTTTGAATTTCTCGGGTCATTGGTCGTGAAGTTTCTTAGCTAAGCTGGTGAATGTTGCTTCTGGAGTGTGGTGCCGCTAATGTTGGTGCTCAGTGTCAAGCTTGTGAAGCTGAGCATTTTAGTACAATCTAGGGCAGTCCGCAGTTGCATTTTCACAATGGATCTGTGGTAAGGCTGTCAGACCTGATTGCTTCGTAGAGTGCAAAGTAAGTATCCTCAGTATCTGAAGTTCTCCATTGAGAACTTATTGCCTGAAATAAGAACCAACACTTACACAAATGATCTTTACTTGCTAACCAGCTGGATGCCGATTATCTAACAGCGGCCTCTCCTTTTTTTCATCCTAACATCAGCAAATTCATTCTCATAGAAAGCTCTGAAGTTACTTGGATGGGCATATGTCCTTCAAGATCATGTTCACGGCCACTTAAGCAGCCTAAGAGCACCTATTCTTTGGAAAGTCTAGTTGGGGTTTATTATTTGCTTTAACGCAGTGCTGTAGACTGGAACATTATATCTGATTCACATCTGTCATATTGCTAGTCTTCTACTTCCAGGGCAACGCAACTGACGAAATTGAGTTGTCCAACTGTGTCATACAGAACCGATAAGTTTCCCTGCTTGTAACAAGACGTTTGTTAAACCTCCTCTCCCCCTCCTCCAAGTCCCTCCCCCAAGGAAAATGAAAAGCTGAATAAATATTTCACGTTATGGATGACATGGTGCATAGAGGAGATCGGTATTATGATCTATAAACAAATGTTCTTTAGTTATGTAGTGTTTTTCTTATGAGATATTTGTAGGATCATTCTAGTCATAGGAAATCATTTCCTTGGAAATTTGAGGTTCGAGATTTGGAAAAATTTGCCGTGACAATGCAATGAAAGAGTTAAATACCTTAATTGCAGTAAGGACTCTAATTTGTCTTTACAATTCACATTGGTTGATCTTTTGATTTTTGATAGTAAGCATGTGTAGCAAGATTTTTATGGATATCTCCAAATCAAGTTTAGCAAGATGACTCAATAAGATATCCCGTAATATTTCGACTTTTACCTCCGACGAAACAAATCGTTCCTCACTTCCTATCTACTTGCGAAATCTCCCCCATTTCTTTAGAGATCTTTATATCGCGTTGGGCCTTGATTTTGTTCAAGTATTTGGAGATTAGTTTTTGAAGAAAAAAATTATAGGAAAAAGTTTTATGATTGAATAAGCTAGTAGTATTAGTTTTAACGAAAACCGACCTTAGTCTCTTTATTTATTTCAAAAAGAACTAAAATCTGTTTCTTAATCCAGATGCATTTATCTGGGTCTTCGAACCAAACGAGTTTGTCTTTACTATAACACTCAGTATCTGTTTCCAACGAATTCAAAAGAACAGAAAACGAGATCTTCATTCGTAAGAAATTTCCTTTTCCTTCTTAAAATGACCACCAAGCTTTGTTAAGTGGATTTCCAAGTATAGAGAATGGGAAAAGGAAATTACAGCAGGAAAACAAATGAGTGTTTAGCTGTGATTTCACCAACAAAACAAAAAAAGTACTCATAGTTTCATGTCTTTATCTGAATCTGAACTCTGTTTGGATCATCCTATGTGTGGTCGATGACTCGTCTTAACTTAGGTTAGGCAAATACATAAATATAGATAACCAGAAGGTCAAAATAGGCAGGATAAGGTGAAAATGAGTAGCTGAACAAAGACACATGATAGGCCAAGTAGCGGATGCGTATGTGCTCATGAATCACAGATGGGTGAATCTTTCTATTCTTCCTCCAGCATAAATTCTTTCAAATTGCAGAGTTAGAAAGCAGTAAAATTATTCCACAATAGAAACAATCTATTGAATGTTGAGGTACTGTTAAGGTTACCAACTAGACTACAGGTAATATTCAGTACATTGCTACCCCTTGTCAAAGAGCAATATCAGCTAGCATGAAACAAAAACTAGAATTAACAAGTAAAATTATCCTTACATCAAAGCAAGCATCAGAGATTTCCCCACCTTCTGGTAAATTCTCTCTATCTTGAAGAGAGCCGTTGATATAGATCATCAGCCAAGGCTTGCCTCGCGCTTCCACCATAATAATAGAAAGACTTCTCATTCTCTAACACCCTTGGAGGGGAACCATTCTCTTCTGGCTCCCTCCAAAGCTCTGGCTCCGGTTCCCTCGCAATCTGACACAAGTTATGCAACACACAACAAGCAACAATCGTTTGGGGTGCATGACTTAGTCCCACATTCAAATTCTGAAGAATTTTCCACCTTCCTTTCAACAAACCTATAGCTTCCTCAACCATCTTCCTCCCCTTTAACAAGGCCTCATCATAGGCATTCTCAGCAGGTGAGCCAGTCCTATTCCTAGAAAACGGAGTGAGCAAAAACGACAACAACGGAAAACACCGGTCCCCAACAATGTATGGCCTCACATGTTGTCCTCTAACATTAACCCCTTTGTCCCAAACAATATCACCAGAAATCAACCTATTATACAACAGACTATCTCTAAAATGCGTAGCATCGTCAAATCCACCCGGGGCTTTCACACAAACATCCCAAAATAGCTTCTTGTGATCAGCAACAACCTGAAGCAATACAGACGGAAACCCATACCGACTATAATACATCGACGAATTAACAGTATCCGACGAAAGATGCTGCAACCTCACAGCTGTCCCATCAATAGCTCCACATATATTGGGTAGTGAAGTCAATTCTTGAAACCCTTGAGTGGTCTCCACAAGACGCCGCCGACTCACCGGGATCTTGATAAACTCGGGGTAAAGCTTAGTAGCCAAGAGGCGGGTGACCATGTTAGTGATCTTGGAGATCAGGTAAGGTTCAAGACCGTAACGGGTAGCTAGGGTTTTAGCAGAAAAACCATGGAAGAGTCTAGAAAGTACCATAGCAACGGCGTAATCAGAAGGTAGAGAGAGTTGGGACTGGGTAATGTAGGGTTTCAGCTTATCAACAACGGTGGTGAAAACGGGATATGAAAGTCCGTAAAGGGAACGCCACTGAGCATCACGGAGAGGAGCTTCCATAGCCCAAATATGTTCAGTGGAGAGTGCACGGAAAGCGGAAACGGAGAATTCAGGGGTAGCAGTGGGGGGTGGAGAAGAGGGGTTGTTAGGTTTGGGTTTTTTGGTGAGGGTGGGTAGAGAGGTAGGAGAGAACGGAGGCGATGGTGAAGAAGAGGAGCGGGGCGGCGGAGGTGGAAGTGAGGAGGGAAGTAGGGGAGGTGGGTGAAGCGACGGAGGAAGAGTAAGAGGAGGTGGAATCGGAGAGAAGAGAGGTGGTGGGGTCAATGTGGTTGTGGAGGTGAAGAAGATTTGTTAGCATCAGCAAAAAAGATTGATCCATTGTTTGCCGGAGACGACCGACAGGGTTTGCAACCACCGGCGGCAATGTTAATTAAGCCAGTTCATATTGGACAACGACGGGGGGTGGGTGGTGAAAGAATTAATAGCAGAAGAGCAAATAAGTCCATGTAGTTTCGCAAATGTAGCAAACAAGCCCATCTTAGTGTTTAGCGCAATAGAAAGTTTAGACCGAATAACTGCTAGTTCCCTCCCCCAAACCCTACATTAGCCGGCGCCTATAAACGCAGGTAGTCTTCTCCTTTCTCTCTTCTCTCCCCCAGATTTTCCTTCTCTCTACTTCACTCTCGCCATCCTTTCCCTTCTCCTTTCACCATACTGGCTTCACTATAGCCGGATTCCGGTCGGTTCAGTAGGAGCCGTCGGACTGCCTTCCCTTCTCGTTTTTTCCTTTATTGCGATTTTTTCCCCATCTTTTCGTCCCGTTATCCTGCTTCTTGGGTTCGTTGCTCTGTTACTTTGTTTTCTGTTCCTTTCTCTGATCCCGATTTTATCTTTTAAAAAATCCATTAAGGATAGTGCCAGACTGTCACTTTCGTCACCCCATCCATTGTTTTTGGTGTGTTGCGATTTTTCTTAGTTTTCAGGGATCAGACCAGACCTTTTTGACGGGTCTGCATTTGTCTTGCAACATAACCTCGACATCTTCCACTAAATCCAGATACTAGAGTTTTTGGGCAACTTTCTATGGCGTGCAGTAAACAGTAACTTTCGGTGTTGATCGACGGCAAACAACAACGGGAGTTGTTACTTCCGGTTGCTCATATCTATTATGTTCTTATCCCTGTATTTAAATTTTGATGCTCCACTATATTACTTCTTGCCTTTACGTTCTTGCATTTACTCTTCCTAACTTTAGTTATATCATTCTCGACATTCCTGTTTTAGGTGTAAACTATTAATCTATAATACTATGTTAGTATATGATATATATCATGTGGACATCACATAGGACTATATATCAGGTTGTATCATAGAGGACTGAATGTTTTTTCTTGAAGGAATTAACTATCAGTCCTCAATGATATCATGTCAGTATATGATATACCATGTGAGTATTATAGATGACCGAATAATATTTTTTTGAAGAAATGAATTAATCTTCTATTACTATATATATATATCCTTTTTATTGATATTAAAAAAAAGAAGTCAAAAGGGGGTGTAGAATTGGATTATAAAAAAACAGGAAATAAAGAAAAAAATATTAAAAAATAAAATTAGAAAAAGAGAAAAAAGTAAATAAAAATCACCAGAAATTTAAAAGAAAAATAAATAAAAATAGCAGAAGTGAAAATGAAATTAGATTATGTTTTTCTATATTTTCTAACAATGATTAGTTATTATATTTATTTTATTAAAAATGTAGAAAGATAAAAAGATAAAGAATAAGACAAAAACAAATAAAGAAAAGGAAGAGGTAATACGTATGAAGCTTTCCCAAATAAAACAAAAAGACAAAACAGAAAGGACAAAAGAGGTTGACGCTGACGTCAGCCCGAAAGAGTGAATGGAGGCATTTCGGGTTACTCCCTCCATTCCATAATAATAGCCTATTTGGTCAATTTTTTTCTCTTTTTAAAAGTACTTATTTTTTTAAAAATTGTTTATTTTTAAAAATTAGGAAAAAATAAGTATTTTTGAGGAGTAGCGGAAACCATTTTTCAGAAGTTAATTTTTTTTTTGCCTATATCCATTTTTTTTGAAAAGTAATTTTGAGAAAAATACATTTAGAAGCACTTTTTAAAAGTTTAATCAAGTACTAATTGCTGCTAAAATGCTTTTTAGATTAACTAGCCAAACACAAATTATTCTCACTAAAATATTTTTTTTAAAATACTTTTCAAAATAAGCAGTTTTTAAAAGCTTGGCCAAACAGACTATAAGTGTTACTTTAGTCTTAAATTTTAATCCAATAATAAATGTCACCTTAGAAAATCAAGACATAAATTAGTTATTTTTTTTCAATTCTACCCTTAGATAAAAAGTTATAAGTTAAAGTAACATCCAAATGATGATTTAAAAAGCCACATAGTAATTTGATATTGTTGGATTCTCAATATCAAAAGGTTTACTATTTATGCATGCTCTAATCAAGAGGAAAAAATAATTTATTTTATGATATAGGGGTAATTTGATAAATTTTATGTTGCATTATTAATTTTTTAATATATATATTTTTGGTTAAAGTAATATTTATTATAGGACGGAAGGAGTATTATTTTAGGGGGGCATGAAAGTAAAAGCTATGACCATGTAAATAGTCTGTATTCATTGGTGTAGTGTTCTTTCCCCAACAAATTTCTCAAAGCGGGTCGGGCGGGCCCTAATCCGAGTTCGTCTTTTATTTTATATTTTGGGGACAAGATCCTCAAATTAATTCTACTTCATTTGTTCAATATTAGGGTTCAGAAGAAAAGTCTGTTGATTTTGAATAGGAAACAAATTTGAGCCTGGAAATCACAGTCTTTGCATTCAATCGATTTGTATATCCGTTTTGCAGCCATGACTGAGGTACGGCTCTGCTAATCTTTCATGTTTAACTTGCAGCTTCAACATAACTTTTTTTTTCTTTCTATTTCTACTTGCGAATTCCTTCTAATTCTAACGAGATGATAGAAATTGGTTATTTGTAGTTTTCTTTTGTGTATACCTGATTGATCAACTGTCTTAATTTTCGCTCACTACTGAGATGGACTCAATTTGGTGAACTGATATTTTCAATATTAAAGAGGCATTCAAGAAATGGTTAAGGTGTCATGGTTGAGACACTATTGAGTTTGCATTGTACCTTTAATTGCCCAACAGATCAAGTAATGTAAAACCCTCTTTCAAAAAACCTAGACCACTGTTGAATCAGTGCAGTATTTGAGGTTATGATTTTGATTTCGACTTTATAACTGATGATTATCTTTCTCAGGGGTTGCTTATAGTTCTTCCGTCTTCATATGCTTATTTCATTGTACATTTATAAGTGTAATGTGATAATATATCCGGCCACATATCTCATGTCGTCTATATTGTCAACGGTTTAGTATTCTCTCGACTTAGTTGGCTCTAGATTTTCACTCTTCAAATTATTTTTTCCCAAGTTCATCTTTCTTTATGGATTTTTAGAATCTATGGATAAAATAAATACGATAAAAACCAATATGAATATTATAAAGACTAATTTTTTTTTGTTATTTTGTTTCCCATTTCTGCTTATTTGAGTTGTGCCGGATAAGTATGTTTAGTGATAAGGTAATATACCTCTAGTAAAGAGGCAGCCCGGTGAACAAAGCATCCCGCGTTAGCAGTGTCAAGGTCTTTCTTGTTTGTAGCATATCCATGTTTTTTCTTCTTTATGGGAAAAAGTGTGAATTAGCTATTAGTGTAGTTGCTGGCATTCCTATAACCAACTTTAGCTACAGACATTTGGAAATCGAATACCTACAATAATTTCATTCCATCCATTACAAAGGTTTTTTGTTTCTTCAATCATCTTTTAGTTGGGTTTGCTTTTGTTTCTGATTTAATTCTGCTGTCTTTTCATTAATGTGTTTATTATTGTATCAGAATGTCCAGCCTTCTGTCAGAGTATCTTACATATTTCTTGTTTCCTTAACCTGTTACTTTTCTGTATTTAGATTTCTTCTTCCTTTTCCTGCGACTTTAGATTAACAAAACCCGAGACAATTATACTGATTTACTTTCTTGTGATCTATTTACAATTTTATAAATATGGCTGATTCTTACTTTTCTCATTGTACAGTTTTGGGTTAGCCAAGGAAATAAATGGTGTGATTTCTGCAAAATCTTCATATCGAACAATCCTACGAGCATCAGGAACCATGAACTTGGCACGCGTCACAAGGAATCTGTGGGCAATAGGCTCAACACAATGCGACAAGAGAAAGCTAAAAAAGACAAAGAGTTAAAAGAAGCAGCCCGTGCGCTGGAGCAAATTGAAGCAGTAAGTGCTGTTACATTGAGATATACATTAACATATAAGGTTACACATTTATGACCACGGATTTCAGTGTTCTGGTAATGAAGGATGGGATCTGAGGCTTCAAATAGAAAATTTTGATGTTAGTATTTACCATCCAAAAGAAGATAAGACGGTTATGCAGCATATGTAAATGTTTTTACATTGTGTGTGTATGCATTTATCTAAATTTCAAGGGTTTCATCTTTACCTCGGAAGCAGACTTTTTCTTTGTGTGCGCAGATCAGTTAATATTTCTTTCTGTAATTACATATCTGTTTTAAAAATTGTTAAGGAAATCTTCTTCAAGTACCATTACTACAATAGTATAATTCCTCCTTCATTAGGTGTAATGTGCTCAGCAGCTAGGAGAGATTATTTTAATCTCATGTACAAGAGAAATGGTCTTTGGAGGGATTTTCTTGTTAATTGTCTAATTAGCAGGTTATGTAGCTGCTCAAAATATGATGTTGGTACCAACTTATTTTATCCTAAGATATCTCAAAGTGGAACACTCGACAGAATGGATATCCTGATTAAAACGAAAAGATATCTCTTAATGTGGGTAAGCAAGTGACCCAATATCTGTCTTTCACGACCTGTAGACTAAAAAGTACACAGCTCTGGGCATTTACACGACCTACTGTTAGAAAAGATGCATTTCCTCTCTTCCCTAGAAATGCAGCTTTAGCTTTTACGTGCTTCTGGATTAATTTACATGATACTATTGCATAGGTTCCCTTAAAGCATAAATGGATGAGCTGAGAGGAGATTGTGAATGAACAAAAATGTGATGGGTTAATTGCGTCTTTTTTTATTTGCCAGAAAGCGCAACACAGCTACCAGAAGGACATGGCTCGAGTTAAAGAGGCCAGAAGTACCAATATACAGGCACTGGCTACTCATGATAGTGGTCAAGTGACTACCAATGGATCTGCTGCATCAGAAGGTGTTCAAATTCTCTGTTGTGCTATGCCATTACACCTTTTACTATTTTTATACTTGTATTGACTCTGAATCAGTAACATTATCTTTCAGTTGGTTTTAAGTAGAGATACTTTTCCCAACAAAATGATTTGGTTAAAAATATCTCATGATGAGCTCATAGTTTTATTCATGTCAATTCTGAGAAAAAACTTTTACCAAGGTAAATTGCATGAGTTAATATGCAGTTTGACAATATTTCAGTTCTCCCAATTAATTATCTGGATTGCAAATATTTTACACTAAATAAGTCTTTTATCTTTCATTTACGTAAAAATAATCTCTGAAATTAGTTTTTCATTATTGTTGTTTGGTTTTTGGTTAAAGCAATGCTGCGTTTCACACTGTGTACAGGATACCTTGATTACGCTATACAAAAACAATAGGCAAAGTTAACTAGTCCTCTTTTCTCATGAGAACCGCTCTATCAGGTCATTAAGAGTCCATTTTTCTGAACGCTAGTATTCTGTTTCGTAGATGATTTAGCTTTTGCTTTGGATTTAATTTTTTTGAGTGGGTGAAGATTTTCTTGTCTTAAAGAACTTGCTCATTTTGCTTTAGTGGCAAAGTTTTCTTCTATGTTAGGGGATTCAGAGGGTGTTGAAGTGAATAGGAAATTAACATTGCTAGGATGGAGTCTTAACTGTATTGACAATTAACACAAAAGGTTTATGTCGCTGTGAGTTCCTTTCTCTTTCACATTTAGGCTTACATCACTACGTCAAGGTTGAATTAAAATGGTGGTGTACTTAATGTTGTCTTGATAATTCTATGACCTAAAACTGTTTCTGTAATAACAGAGTGGCAGTGTGACAGCACATCCGGCTACTATTACAATCAAAGTAATGGATGCCACTATGATCCTAACTCAGGCTTCTATTATACAGACGTTTTAGGTAAATATGCTTTCCCAGAGCTTGTTTTATGTAAGCTACCCCACACTTTTTTTTCTGGCAGCTTGTTTAATTGAATGAAAATGTGACAGGTAGGTGGGTAACACAGGAAGAGGCACTTGCTGCAACTCAAATTTCTTCGACTTCCATTTCAAAGAAACCTTTAGCGAAAGCACCTGTATCAACAATGGGTGCTGGATCTTCAGAAAATAAAAGCACAGAAGCTCCTCAAAGTGGTCCTCCACCAGGGCGTGTTGTTTCAACCCCTCCAAATCCCATGAGATCTGTTAAAGGCAAACCTTCTTCACTGATGGTTAACAAAAGAAAAAGGGTTGAGAAGCCAAAAGCTGTTACTGAGGGGGAAGCAGCAGCACACAAGGCCAGGGAGGCTGCAAGGAAAAGAGTTGAAGAGAGAGAGAAATCACTGCTTGGTCTTTATAAGAATTGATTTGTGTATGCTTTATCAAACATTTGCTCAAAGGAGGTGAGTTTTCAGTATGATTGTGTCTTGTCTGAATTTTGAACTATCAGTCAGGAAGCTGTCAAGGAGCCTTATTGAGTCTTTGTATGCTGTAAGACTTTATTCTGGTGTTGTCTTCAGGGTTCCGTGTTGGGTCGTTTTATGTCCTTTAGTGAATGATGTTCTTTATGGGAAATTGTATTTGTGCTAAAAATGTACACTTGTTTGTTTACTTGAAATATTTGTCCAGTTTTATTTACTTATACGTATTATCTTGTTAGACCATCAAGGTTGTGCTATTTTTCTTGAAAGATTGCATGGGAGACACTGCTAAAATTCATTTTTAATTAGTTGGAATCTTCTGATATGCAAATCATTAGGGAAGTTCTTCAAACGTCGCTATCGAATTCCCTACGAAGTACATCTTGCTGGTGTAGTAACTACTAGTAAGTCGCATTAGAAGGGAATTCAATGTTCTCGTGTTAGGATCAGTTTCTTTTTCCAATTTCATTTTCTCCTCTATGAAAAGGAAGAAAGGGTGGAGACAAGAGCTGTTGTGGCTTTGTTACAGATCATAAGAATGGATCAGAGGTGTCATCTGAGTATTTTTCATCTTATATTTAGTGCAGGAATATTTGATGAGGTGATGCCAAACAAGTGGGCTGAGGATTGTTCAATGGCATTTACAACATCCAATCATCCAAAATTTCATCTATATCCTACACAATGTTAGAGGCTGAAAAGGTGATATTCTAACTGCTTCTCCAATTACTTAACTGACAATTTATTACATCAAATCCCTTACTACAGGAGTCTGGGGCTGAGTGATGCAACCTAATCTGTTCATTCATTTCCAGCCAGTGAGCTGCCATTAGCATCGCGGAGTTGTATGATTGTAGTATCATGTGCGGTTTCTCCCAAGTAAAACATTTTAGCCTGCACTGCTTTATACCAGTAAATTTGCGGCTTTAAAGCCCAATGTTGTAAGAGTGTACTGCAAATGAAGATATTTGGTTCAAGAACGAAACTGATTTCTTATTATTTCCGTTATTGTCTTCTTGCCCTGCACAGGACGAAAAAGAGAATATTCTTGTTTTTTTTTTCTTTTCCATGTATTAAAATTGTGTTTTCGCTCTCTGTGAGGAATGCTTCGTTTCTTTCAATTTTGTTCCTTTCTCTGAGGAGTGCATGTAATTATTTGTTCTATGAAGGCCTACAATATGGTTGATGAATGTGTATTTAAATTGTCCTCTTTGTGTTCTCTACACCTTGTAGGTCTGTATGAGTATGACAACTCTATTTAATGCCATTTGAACATTGACTTAGGTGGGTCAGTTTATCTGACTTTGAATGTCAAATAAATCAGCCGTGATTGTGAAATTAGTAGTAATTGGTGTTCCAGTGGGTGTGGTCACGTGGTTGACTGATGCATTTTGGACTTAAAAAGTGCTATAAATGCCTGAACAGTGTGAGCTCTTTGTGGACATCTGATTCTGGTAGCAAAATGGGGTCAATGGGTTCACACAAGTCTCACGTTTCATTAATTGGTTTCAGTACTGGGTTGACTTGCGTGATGAGAAAATTGCTTGCACCATGCAAGCCACATCTTTTGTGTAATAGCTTTAATGACAAGTGTTACTTTAGTTTTTGACTCATTTGGTTAATCGCTTCTTGTGTAACATTGGATTCGATTAAGTATTTTCTGTTACTCCCGACCTGTCCTAATTCGAGCTTAAGCTTATCTTAGGAAGATATATAGGTTCTATAAAAGCATGAGTAGATAGAGTACTTACAAAGCTGATACTTTAGTTGTTACGTAAGAAATGAGTAGCCTGAAATTTGATTTTTTAACCAAAGGTGTAATTGTGACTTGTGAGACTGATTATGCGACTAAAAATGTTCATCTATTTTGGGGAACTTATGGACAGTCTGATATGAGTGAACTCGCGTTCTGAGAAAACACTACACTCAGTTACCCCTGTCTAGTTGTATTTTAGGCATTGCAAAGTTCTCAATTTATTACTAAGAGTTTAAATAGTGATTTCAAACCAGCATCTAAATTTACAATATGAATATTTAGCATTCGATAAGGTTTTTTTTCTGTTACTTTAACGCTTTTCTTTCAGATCAGTTTTTTTCTTTTGCTTTCTTTCATTAATTCTTCCACAATGTGCTTTTCTCAAAGGCTACAATAACGACTAAACGTATTTATCAAGTTCAATTTCGAACGAAGATGAAGCAAAAGAGATAAAACGTTCAAATTATTCCTACAATTCTTTTCTGAGAAGGGGGAAAAATGCCAGAATTCACATTTTACCACCTCAAAGAACTCAAATGAGAAAGTGGAGATGCATATATGCATTTTCTTTTAGTATACTCTTCTAACGGACTCATAATCTTATACCTAGATAGATTATGAAGTTGCAACTATTAAATGACTACAGTTCCAGGGCGGAAAAAATTTATGGACATGCATGATATTTGATTATGATTTGTAGTTTCTATATCATACTTCTTTAACCATAGTGTCGAACAATTGTTGATGTTGATACATTCAAAATCGAGGGACAACTAAAAAGTCAACATTTTAACATCATTTTCCTCCAAAGAACTGTACATCTGTGAAGAGCATAAATTATACTTACTAACAACCACCGACACTAGCACTGTAAGGCCATCATTATCATGTTAAATAGAAAAGAAAGAAGTCGTCTTTTAGGATGAACAAAGTACATTTGGGTATGGGGACACTTGGAATTTGTAATCACCATACGCTTCAAATCATTGCATCCACCTCCGTTGATGCTCAATTTAAGCTCACCATTTACTCCCTAATCTAATCATAATAATATATGCTCGATATTAGGCCAAAATAAACCAAGAATAGAGAAAAAAACAAAGAGAAAAAGCCAACGTACGTATCTCATAGATATATTCAATGGATTTCACTTCTTTTTCATTTGGGGTTCCCCTAAAAAGTTGATTCCCACGAGGGTGTCGTTCCTACTTTACCCTACAAGTTTAACTATTGCTAAATAAAAGTTTGTACCAACGTAATGATGCTACTCCCCCACCCCAAATAATAAAAAAATGAAAACACAAAGTTCTCTTCAATATCCTAGTCATTGCGTTATATTATTTTGAAAAATATTGACACTGTAGTGCATACCGTACATTCAACAACTAACGAAGTAATTAAAAATAAAAACAATATGAAAAGTTGGATTAAAGTGTTGAGTGGATAATCAAAATTTTAATATACCATCGAGCTGTAAGGCATGGAAATTAATCTTATAATACCAAGAAAACGTCTCATTTGGCGACTAATTAAATTTTTCCATGAAAGGAATATTCGCAATTCTTAAACTTGGCACTTCCTTACATACGCTACAAATATTAGTTATTACCTCCGTCCCAAAAAGATTGTCTTAATTTGATTTGACACGGAATTTAAAAAATAAAGCAAAACTTTTGAAATGTGTAGTTCAAAACAAGCCTTAGATATTTGTTTGGATGTAAATCATTTCATAAAGTTAAATTTTAAACATACAAACATTCTATATGTCAATGTTTTTGGAATAAATTAATAAGGAAAGTAAGACAATTTTTTTTAAGAGGGAGGGAACAATTTTCTTTGGCGCGGGCCTTTTTGCTTGGTTGAACTGTGCCAAGTAATAGCAGCAGCTGGACCATAATGAATGTAGAGGTTTCGACTTTCATCACTCACAGTTTGCGTACTGGTCCAGCCATATTTGGGGGTCGCAAATCTGCAATATTACTACATTCTCTCCATATTTTATGTCTTTTATGATATTACTGTCCATTAAGAAATAAGTTTCAATCACAAGAATATTTATCTAGATAACTCTTTGTTTCTTTCTTAACCGTCTCACTTTATAACATTATACTTATTGGAATAATAAGTTTGAAATAAAAATAATTAATTACTTTTTATTTATTAAAAACTTCAAATATTTTGGAAAATCCCCGAATGGAGTATTATAATAGTTTAAGATTCTTGAATGGCCTATATTTTATGCAAACTTTTGTGGACTTTAGTAGTTAGATAGTACATGAATCCGCACAAATATGGTTGTCGACCGGCCGAAAACTATTTCTCATGATGATCTACTTGGTCATGAACATCTTAATGTAAAATAATAGTAATAAAATATTATAGAATGTTAACTTATATTTTATTCGATCTCAATTCATATTCATAAGGAATGCGACGGAGTTTCGTTATCCAACCTTCGCAACCAAACTTTACTTTATCGGATACAAACTGGAAATATCATCAAGAGATATGGTGAGCTAGATGAGATTTTTTTTTATCCTTAATTAGAGGTTTCAAGTTTAAGCCCAAAGGAGAAACCCTTGCAGGGAGCGGTTCCGTTAGTTAAGCCCTAAACGAATTTGGATCAATCACACTAATAAATTTTGGATACCAAAATAATTATACCGAGAAAAAAAATGATATCAACTTAAAAGAATCATGCTATAGAAAGGTCTCATATTATTTTGGGTATTGGCTTAATGCAAGATGAAACAACGAATAAATTCATACACTTACTTCATAACTTTGACTCGTTTCTAAAGTAAGTCCAATTAGAGACAATTAATCATATACGCCCAAAGTAAAATTTTCTCTTTTGAATCTAATAACTTTGTAGGATATTTAGTTTTGAAAATTATAAAAGAGAAATTTTATGATGGAAGTTATGCAATTTTTTAGAAAGAAATTGAAACCCCCGTCTTTATTGATGGAGAGAAAATCTCAAAATAATGGAGTTCTATTCTATGATACTAATCATTATGAAAGGAAACAACTATCAACTATTTATTATTGGTGCGAATACTGATCATGCCAAGATTCCTAAGGTATTACTAAGAATCTTAAATTATTCAATACTTCTAATTTAACCCAAAACATGACTACCTGCAAGTTCTTAATAGATACTGATTGATTGTCTGGAGACGTCATGTGGATAGTCCGAATGAAAATGTCTTATAGTATTATCAAGAATAACCGAAAATCCATCCAGAGGGGTCAGCTTGGGTCAGCTTGCTGGCAGAGAGTCAACTTTGCGGTCTTAGGGTCGCAAGTTCGATTCTTCCCTCCGGATATCGTCCTCCGGGGCACATGGTAAAGCCTGGGCGCTAAAAGCCGCGCGGGCATGTTGCAGTGTGGGTTCGGTCTCCGCCAAGCCTTGTGGATGGGGCCTGTGGGGGGGTCAACCTTGTAGCATTGATCCGTTGGACGCAGCGATTAATCGACCACGTGTGTGCACATCCCGTGATTTACCTGGTGGTGGGGTGCTGAAGGACCGGTCCCATCATCTCCAGGACGTCTGGGTAATACCAGTGAAGTAGTCAGGCGCAAGCCTGGAAACCTGGATTATCAAAAAAAAAAAAGAATAACCGAAAATCCAAAGTGTTTGGCCCAGTGGCCAATACATTAGGGTATTGCTGTCTGAGGTTCCGTGTTCGAGTCCTCTGATCAGCGAGAGTGGAACTGTGTTCCCCCAAAAAAAATCCCTCCATACGCGTAGCGCCAAGCGGTGTATACTAATCCGTAGGGCCAGGCCGGAAGTGGAGTTTTCTGGGGTATGGGGCCGTAATGCGGTGGGACCAGTCACTTTAAAAAGTTTACCCTACCTTAGTTTTATCCAAAGTGTTTGGCCCAGTGGCCAATACATTAGGGTATTGCTGTTTGAGGTTCCGTGTTCGAGTCCTCTGATCAGCGAGAGTGGAACTGTGTTCCCCCAAAAAAAATCCCTCCATTCGCGTAGGGCCAATCGGTGTATACTAATCCGTAGGGCCAGGCCGGAGGTGGGGTTTTCTGGGGTTTGGGGCCGTAATGCGGTGGGACCAGTCACTTTAAAAAGTTTACCCTACCTTAGTTTACCCACAAGGGTAGCCAAGTTAGTGTAGCAGTAGAGCGCGGGACCGTAAGGTCACGAGTTCGATCCCCTGCATAAACCTTCTTGGTTGAGCCTGTCACACATGGCTTGTCAAGTGTGGTTAATCGGCTGACGTGGTTTGCAGGCTATTGCGTCAGTCTGGGGTTTCCCTGTGCGCACTCGAGAGAGTAGCGGCTGCGGATTCCTTCGTCACAAAAAAAAAAAAAGAATAACCGAAATAAGTTAAAAATAAAAACAAACACTTGTATAATCCTAAAAATGGCATATCTTTTTGTACAACTAAAATTGAATAACAGATACGAGTACATAAGACGTGTCATCCATAAAGTATACATCATGATATAAAATTATAGGAAGAATATACTAGGTAATACTAATATCTTGCGTATATCAATCATTTTAAAACTATTATACTGAAAACTCTCGTATACACAATACACTCTTACATGTTAGACGTTTTCACATACGAGATACGACTATTGTACTTTTTTTGACCAAATTCACTCACAAATTTATTGAGACTAATCCAAGCTCAATAACTGACCATTAAACCTTCGAATATAAAAGTTGTGAATCGCCGATAATTGTGATTGGACGGATAGAACCACTCTATCACTAATTAAAAATTTTAAGTTCGAGTCATATATATGAAAAACTCTATTACTAATTAAAAGTTTTAATTTCGAGTCATATATATGAAATTTTTTTGTTAGAAAATATTTTTCTCGTACACCAGATTGGAAACCAAAAAGGTACTACTATTATAGAAACAAGTGTATGCAAGATGATTTTGGAAGTGAACGTTCATGCACAATAAAAGTCATGTAAAATACACAAAATATGAAACAGTAAGAACTCTCTGTTTCTCTCTTTTGTATTTAAAAATTTTTCCAGAGATAAATTTATATAGTAACAAATTAACTTTTCCAGACGAAAATAATCAATTGAGTAACAAATTAAGCCAAAAAAATTACAGAAGGAGACAATCTGAAGTATCAACGGCGACTCATAGACAGAGAATTAGCGACACTTTTTGATACCGAATCCTGCAACGCTGCATTGAAACCTAAGCAACCCAATAAGCCATGTTTGTATGGTAAAAATGTTTTCTTTTTCATCTCTTCTGATACTGCTCTGTTCATCGTGTAATGCAATTCATGGGCCGAAACGGATCCTCTTTTCTTCGATCTCGGCCCAATACTGTCTGTTGATCTGAAGCTCGAATTTTTAACATCTTCTTCATGGCTCTTTTTCAGTAGTTCATATTTGTTTAATTGTTCTGTACTACTTGGTCGACCTTCAGAAGAAGTACGGAATAGCAACA
Organism: Anisodus acutangulus; assembly: GCA_029783415.1. NCBI lineage: Eukaryota > Viridiplantae > Streptophyta > Magnoliopsida > Solanales > Solanaceae > Anisodus > Anisodus acutangulus. The sequence goes on along the minus strand of CM056489.1, from coordinate 61,013,647 downwards.
AGTCTTTCAGTTTCCACTTTTTGGACCAGAGAGAAATCATTGATGAAACTGAAGAAGATGAAGAGGAGGAAGAAGAAGATGATGAAACAGAGGCGGATTTTTTTGTGTTGTCTTCGTGATCGAATAACAAGTCGGATACTTTCAAAGCCGGCGATAAATTTGGAGAATTTCTTCCCCTTTTTGAAGTCTTTTGTGGGTCCTCTGTTCGACTCTGTTTTTGTAAAGCTGCAGCAAATGGTACAGAATCTTTCTTCTTATGTCGAGGCGAGAACAATTTTTTGGGAGAATCTATGTGTTTTCCTTCATACTGAAACTTTGGTGGTGGTTTCAGAGGCTTGATTTTTCCACCATCAAAGAGTTCATCGGCTGCTGAGAAAGAAATTCTCTCCAATTGTCCACTGAAATCAAAAGCAAAATCGTTATCTTCATCTGTGTTCGTGTCAGTAATATCTTTCCCTTTTGGGATTTCTTCCCAATTGAATTCATCGGAAAGAGGGGAAATACGAGTGGGACTAGCGGGTGCACTGTAAAACAACGTGGCAGCACGTGGAGGACTTGAAGGTGCACTCATGTAAGGAGTATTACAACCACTGATCGGCGGAGATGGCATCATCACCTCTACCTCCATTTGTGCACACTACCTGTTCGATCTTTTCACTTATACAGAAAATACTCAAAGTTCAGTTTTAGAAAACAGGACAAGAGAAGAATGATATATAGATATAGAGGAAAGAGAAACCAAATGACTGAGACATAGTCGCCTTTTCTTATGTTTGTTTTTATGGACTTTTTACCGATTTTACCCTCCTTTAGAATGTGATTAGTGTGTTATGATTGAGCTTGTGTAGGGGTTTGATGGTACAGTTAAGTTGGAAAATAAAGGGTGATAATAATCTGATGTAAGATTCCGAATATTTTGTGATTTTACCGTTTGATTTCCATTTAAGTAATTGGTGTTTTTCCTTTTTGTTTGAATTTTAAATTAAAGGATTGCAACTTATAGTTAGGATGATGAAAAAATTACGGCTAAGTGAAAGTAAGCCAAAGACAGCTAGTGGATATCTAGGCTGACATACACATAAATCTTTCTTCTTTTTCCTAAATGAGAGAAGAAAAATAAACAAAGGAACAAGGATTAAAAAACAAAAGAAGGAAAAGAAATGTGAAGAATGGAGTAATCAAATTCAGCTTTCACTGGTGGTAGATTCATACCACCCCTTGCTGATTATCAAATTTAGTAATTTTTTCTCAAATAGTACATTAGGTTAAAAGTTCCACGTCAGATTAAGAGTTACACATCGGATATGAAATATAAACTCACTTGGACAATCCTCACCCCAAAAGTTAGCTTGTAGGGGGAGGATTGTCCAACTGAGTCCATGTTCCCATTCCATATCCGATGTAAGACTTTTAACACTCCCCGCATGCCTAAATCTTTTTAACTGGAGTGTGAATAATATAATTTGGGGGCCCAACATCGGTGAACAAAGAATTGAAATGAGCTTGACTTTGATACCATGTAAAGAATGGATATTGGGCCTAACTCAACCCCAAAAGCTAGCTTGTAGCGTCAAATTGTCCAAATGAATCTATGTTCTCATTCCATATAGGATGTGAGACTCTTAACACATTAATATTATAAAATTTATTAAATATATAGATAAATTAAATTTAAAATCTAATTATTAACATATGAAGTCATCGTTCTAAAATTCATAATTCATTTTTTATTAAAATTCCAACTTCGTGTCTTACTTTCACTCGATCCTACACAGAAGTTTCAAAGAACAATAGGTTACAAATGAATCAACTGTTATGGATTAAAAAACACTAATCTTGTTATTGATCTTATTTTTTGGCTGAGTTTTTTTTCGCCCATTAACCCTGACAAAAATTATACTACTAATTTTATTTCCCTTGTTTAGTTTGATATTCCTATTTCTAATTTTCTTTTCTGGCGAACTAAATAATTGCCTACGTTTCAAACTTTATTTTGTTCCCTCAATTCCTCGATGATTTACAATCATAACGGTTACAGGAATATCACTGCGTTTATTAATGATGCTCATAATGTCATGCAGATTTTAACTACAACCTTCAAATTCGCAAATTAAAGTACCATATTTGCATTTTTATTGGTGGATTTATTAGGACCAAAGCATTGAGTACATATTTGGAAGGAAATTGTTTGTAAGGCACTGGATGGGTTTCTCATTTTCTCCATTTTAATAAGTTTTTGCATAAATTTGTGACATTTATCCTATTTAAATATGAAAACTTCAGACTTTTCTAAAAAAAGTGTCCGGTCTTAACCATGATTAATAAGGCAGGTATTACCATTGTGTTTTTTTTGTTTTGTAATTCTTTGTTTGGTAAGTATTATATTTCATGATTCATAACCCAAAGCTAGTTGCATGAGTGTGTGAGTCACGTTGTGTGAGCCATAACGTATTATATACCCTTTAAAAATTACGTTAATTGAATAATACCGTACGGACGATGCAAAATTGACTAAGAATAGATGATGGAATAATTCTGATACAATATATCATTAGTTGATAATGTTTTCTTAAGCCACAAATAATAAATAAACTAACTCCATTCTTTGGAGGACTTTTGGTTAGTTGAGAATTTATTAGGTACATGAATTGGTCTACATTGCATATGAATGTTTTCATTAGTTATAATATTATTGTCTAACACATTTGCAGTTTAGCTAGAACATCAATCCTATCAATAACTTTTAACGATTCTCACAAATTTAACAGTTCTTAGGGTCACGAGGAACAAAATTCAGAATACCTGTAAATTTTTGCACAAAGGTTCGATCTGTATAAGAAAATTGATAAGTAGATTTCTTATAATAAGGGTTGCCTTTTCTTTTTCATTCCCCTAGAAAAGTTATTATTTTTGTTTATTCCTCCCTCATTTCGAAGTACCAGTATTGGAAGAACACAACCAATGAAGCTTGTGTATCACAAGGGTATTAAATTTAGTCTGTAAAATATAACCTGCTCAATCCCTTTAAATTTGAACGTTCGATTGAGCTTATCATATATTTATTGCGGACCAATTTGGACATGACACAAATTAACTCGGTTAAAAAGTCTGAGTCAACATAAACTAGTATATGTAACCTAAATTGAATATCCATGCGCATATTATCAAAGCATGGAAACAAAGTTATTTTATTTGGTTTATTAGATACAATGGAGAAAAAAGAGCTTTTGATAGCTTGATTTGGTAATTGAACAAGTTAGGAAAAAATGGTCATAAATTATGTGAGTTGGGTTATGATTCATTAATTATTTTGTTCAAATTAACCAAATTTATCTTGGTTCAAAGAAATATTTGATGGGTTGTGAGTGACCAATGGCTTTTATCGATTCTACCGTTTTAATCCGTCCCAATTTAGATTCCAATTGGTAGTAATTAAGCAATCAAAAATACTGGAATATTTTTAAAGGAGCACAATAATACTCCTATAGACTCTGAATAATGAAGAAACACGACTTTCCAACCAATAGAAAAATAAATTAAGTTAGGTAATTACGTACTCTTAGAATTTTGACGATCCAAGCCTCATCCTTTACCACTTGACTTGTGTCTTAGAATTTTTTATTCTCCCAACTTGTTTTACTAATTAAATTCTTTCTCCAATTTTTAAACTATAGATATATTCCTACTTCTCTTTTACCCAAATATTTTTTCCCATAGAGTATTTTCATAAATCCGTCGGATCACCAACTTTCAGAAATTAGCTGTTGGGTACGTCTAGATGATCGTGGTTTGACCAAAGGTTAATTAAATATTATATATGTTAATTCGGTGATTAAACTTAATATATTCGAAGATGTGATCATAAAAAAATCGTTTACTGATTCTAGCCATTGAATTTGAAATGAACACACAGTGTACACACACCTGTACGTATAACAGGGAGACTAGTTCTAAGAAATATGTATATACGCTTTGCATGTCAATATCATATGTCCATAATATTTAGCACGTTTCCTACAAACCTTTCAATTATTCCTTTTGTCATTTCCTGAATTCTTCTGGTTCATCAAACGAGTAGTAATACTATATGATATTTTTTTAGAGGAATCGCAAAAATATACTCCTATGATTTAGTGTATTAGGAGCATTTCGAAGACTTATTAGTAATTAGATCCGATATATATATATATATATATATAACACTTGTAGTTGAAAAAAATACTAGGGAAACAGAGGCCTTTTTTCAACAATGTTGAACCAACTAGCGATATTATATCCAAATTAGATCATCATATCACAATTATTGCCCCTCTTTTTTGGAATTTTATGAGTAAGTAGATATATAAGTTTTGCCTCTTAATATAACGGTAGCTAGTTCAAGATTGTCTGCACGTATCAATTAAGCTTATTTTCCTTTTTCTAAATACAACTACAAATTTTCTATTGCAAGTATATTCTTATTCAAGACTATAATGCACTTTGACATGCAACTAGCGAACTGAAATTGTAAATGCAAACTTTGTCATTACGTGAACATATTTTATTGTTAAATAAATCGGAGAAACATTAATTATAAGTTTTACATTTGTTTAAATCATAAAACAAAAAAATGTTCTTTATTTTCTCAATAATCAACAGTCAATATGTTGTTTATGTTTGTGCTCTATTGTACTTTATAGAGCAGTACGGGAAGTAATAACTATTACAAATGTTCGAAATGATAAATAAATGGTCAATCTGCAAAATTGCCGCATGTGTGTTGTGTCTTGAATCTTGATCACCTTGCAAAGCCAATGTTGAGAACTGCCGCAAGTGTGTTGTGTCTTGAATCTTGATCACCTTGCAAAGCCAATGTTGAGAACTGCCGCAAGTTTGTTGTGTCTTGAATGTTGATATCCTGAAATCAAGAAACAACTAAATCTGGATGGTTACAACGTTGTGTGTTGAGTCGAGGATAACCCTCTATCCTTAAGACAAGATTGCCTCGTATATATGCTTTTACGTTAGCAGGCAATAGTCTCTCAAGATAAAACAACACTTTAATCTCAACACTACAAAGACAATAGGTTGAGCCTGTCGAATAAAACAAATATGAATCGACTTGCTGAAGATATGGAATAGGAAGGAAGAGTTTTTATCTACTCTTCTCGTTTTGTCTCTGTGTATATAGTGTGTCTCTGTTGTGTATATCTTGTGTATATGTGAGGGTTTGGTCACTGTTTTTTAGCCACTGTTTTGCTGAATTTTCAGCGTTTCCAGTGTCGTTTTTCTTTGTCTTTCCAGTGCTGTTTTGCTGTGTTTCCCGTCTGTTTTTCTGCCTTCTGTGCGGTTCAAAATTGAGCCAAGTAATGGCTGTTAAGGCCATTGAAAGAGGCTGCCCAAATGCCCAAGTAATGGGCTGTTAATGGAGGAGTTAATCAGCCAATACAGTTCCAACGGAGGCAGAACCAACTTTACCAAATTGTACATATGAAAGAATTCAGGTCCAAACTTTACATATGAAACTTCAGGGATCAAACTTTACATTTGGCAGAGTTCTTTGGTCCAAAAAGATAATATCAGAAAGTCCCCACGGCCCACCTAGGTCTTCCCTCTTTTAAACACATGGGATACCCCTTGGAGTCCCAAACCCTTTACCACATTAGAGACTTATGTAGAGAGCAATTCTTCTTATTCCCACCGATGTGGTAGATTTGTCTCACACCACATTTCCATGCCTCAAACACCTTACTTCGTAGACCAATATCTCTTTCATTTCTCAATGAAATTTGACGATTCTTGGCCCTACGGTCATCTACTCACTTCGTAGATCATGCATGTGCGAAGAGACAAGGTCTCCAACATGCGGAATACTAGTGTTTAATTCATCAAAGATGGGTGGACGCATCTCCCCGCCAAAGGCAAATTTCCAACAGTTTATTTGTGATATTCAGGAGGGAGTGTGCCACTGATGAAGGATGAGAACAAAGTTAAAGCACGACCAGGTTGATAGCCAGGGACAAAATGCCCAGATCCCCTTACTGTAACGAATGTCAAGTTTTGATATTCAACCGCGTAACCACCAACCTTGAAGCAAAAGTATAAAAAAAACAAAAGATTCATAAAATTCATCAAGATAATATGGTACGATCTGAAAACATAGTTTGGAAATAAAACGTTTACCTCGCCTTGGAAGTGCCAAGGGTACCATGATTTCTTGACTGGTGTTTTTATTTTGTCTGTGGCATATCTACTTGTTGTCACTGATCCTATGTAATCTGTATCTCCGCTGCATTAAAAGATTTACAATTTCAGTGGAAGTTCAAGAAACTTGATAAATAGAACTCACCTATATATCCAAACTCTAATTCCACTTTGCATAAGCTCTTGAAAGATTGGTAAAACTGTGTCAGGTGAATCTTGCCAACTTGCATGTATGGATTGACTGAACAAACAAATTACATTAACAATATTATGATTGAAATCTAAATTAATTACTACTAAAGTGCTCAAAGTGAAAATTAAAGGATTAATTACTTGCAAGAAGCCCATTTTTGGGGTATTCCTCTGACATATAGTGCTTCTTTTACTTCAGCAGTATTTAAGTATGAATTTGCATAGTCTCTTGTGCATGGGTCGTATCCAGAAATCTAGTTCCCAGAATTTTGTTTTACATGTTGTAAAAAACATTCCAGTGGTTAAGAGATCCCAATTCAATTCGTTGCCACTTGTGTAATCCAATTGGTCTATTCCTTTGTTAATTATGTGGGGGGGGGGGGGGGGGGGGAAGATACAACACTTTGTTCTATGCGTTTAGGTTAAGATAGATCATAAATATATAATTAATTAACGTTAAGCAAGTAAAGGTCTACACTAATTAAAAGGAGAGAGATTGAGAACTTACTGGGAAAGAAGTATTTTGAGGGGAACCGCACAATGGAGCATATATGTCATAATAATAAATGTCACCTCGACAGAAATCTGCTTGTTTTCTGTATTGGTAACAAGTTTCTGATACACTCGGTGCAGAAAAATTGCAATTTTGAACTATTCCTTCATGGACTTCATCTGATACTATAGCATGGGACCAATAAAAGTCATATGAAGCCCTATTTTGTGTTTCGATGTCAATGAACGCATTTCCTGTCTGAAAAATAAACCATGCCACATAGAATTCAAATCTAGAGAAGATCATAATTGGAGGAATTATAAACTAATCAATAGTTTTATTAGAATAAAACAGAGCTTACTGCTATTCCTTGCAAGTTAAGGACATGATTGGGGTCGGATTTCTTATGGGAAAGGATAAGGTGTGCGAGTTGAGGCACATAATGTCCACCATAACTCTCACCAGCGATATAAAATTTCCTGTTTTTATATTCAGAAAATCTTTCCATCCAATTAATTAAGAAAGTGTAGCTATCTTAAGAAGTTCATTTATCTCCAGTTTCATAATCTAATGATCGATTAGAATAAGAAAATCCAACTCCAGCAGGTGATTCTAAGAATAGGACATTCATCACTGCATTGAATAATTATACATATGTAGATGTCAGTGGTAATAAACTCTAATTTTTTCAAAAGTTGTAATAAATTTAATGCAAGTGCTAATTTTAGTGTACGTGTGTTGCACATATCAATAAATTTAAAAAATTATACAAAATGAACAAATTATGTAAAATAGCAATGATCCTCTTTCTTTTACAACTTTGAATGTTTGACACTTCCTTTAATTTAACATGTAGTGCTTCTTTAATCAAATGACATTATATTAGGACACTTTAATTGTAAAAACTCCTAAATATTAGACAAATAGTAAATAACAATTGTCTATTATAACGTTTTTTAAATGAAGGGCAAAAAGCTCAATAACATTTCTAACATCTTTCATGCTTTTAACATAGTATAGATGAGATAGACACTTACCGTCATTCCAAGCAAATTCATTGAGCCATAAGTTTTTTCCATCATTATTTACCCGAAACGGTCCCAATTCAGCCATTTCTCCATTTCCAAATGATGAACATCCCGGACCTATCATATATAGACTTATGTAATTAAAACTCAAAGCATATAAAGCAGGTTAAATCGATCATAACGACTACCTACATTCCAGGAAATTGTGCATCACAAATAAGAGCTAATAAAGAGACCCAACCCAGTGAACCGGGCAAGGCACTCGAAGAAAGGGGGCACAATGAGCAAGTACGAGAAATTGGCCCCGCTCCGCTTTTACATGATATAACATGTTACAGTATACTAGTAGTGTAATTTTATTTTCCAATGTCGATGCATTTAAGTTACTTTTATGTGCAAGTTTATGTGTGTCTCAGGGCGTGTACATATACCTCCATTCAACCATAACAGACGAGGCTTGTTAGAAGGGTCTTGAGTTGATTCAGTGAAGTAATAGAACAAAGCTCTGCCAGCATCGGCATCAACAGTAACATATCCTGAATATTGATCGAAATTCACTCCACTTGGTTGCCTGGTAATGCTGAGATTTTATCATCTTCCTTGGACCCTTTCGGAGGTATTATCGATCCTAATGCTGAATTAACCCTTTCCTCAGCTTCCACTTGACCTTCATTGAAATTAGTCGTAAACAATTGTTTCGTCTGTCGTGCCTCTAGAAATTTCAAAAGAACATCTCCTTCTCCTCCGTGACATTGCTGGATATTAACCAGGCACAATAGTAGAGAAAGACTCAAAATTAAGCTTGCCTTCATTTTATTTCTTGCCATGTAATTAATGAACAGAAAACAATGAATGACTAATCGTGTTGAGTTAAGATATTGTCGTCTCTATTTATGGAGTACATAAAATGTTGAGATTGTCGTTTGGCAATTTTTTCTTGTACTTAAAAAATAGTATATATTCTTCCATGATAGCTATGTCCTTGTCTGTATATCATTGATTTAGACGTCAACAATACAGGGTGGCTTATAAAACATTAGTTAGACAAGTATTAATCCTGTGACAGCGATGTCATTGTTCTTTATGCGTTGATCTAAACGTCAAACGGTGCTGGATTGGGTTACGTAAGGAGTTATTCCTGGGGAAATAAACTTGCAGGTACAAAAAAAAACTCTTCAAGATGTAACTAGCTAACATCTGGAATGACATCTAGTTAACTCATACTTTCTCTAACTAACAAGAAACAGACATTGTCAAGACTGATTAATTGATAGCAAGACTTTTTGTTACAGAAATATCAGATGAAGAGCATAACTGGGTAGTAGGTTCTATAAAATTATTCCATCTCAAACCAGCTTTCCTTTTTTCACAATGATCGTTTATCTCCTGCGAGGAGGGAGTGTGCCATTGATGAAGGATGAGAACATGGTCAATGCACGCCCGGTTGATAGCGTGGGACAAAATGTACTGTCACAAATGTCAAGTTCTGGTATTCTGCTGCATAACCACCAACCTTGAAAGGAAAAAGATTTATGAAATAATTAATAAATACATGATATTCTTGGAAACGGAGTATTGTAGAAGTGAAGTATAATGAACACTTTGTTACCTCGTGTTGGAAGTACCAAGGGTACCATGGAGTTTTGACTGGTGTTCTGATTTTGTTTATAGCATATCTAGTCATCGTTACAGACAAAATATGATCTGTATCTCCGCTGTAATAAGAAGTCAAAATCTTGAGAAAATGTTATTCTTACAGGACTGCTACATTTTCAGAATTAGTTTTATCGTTAGTTCTTCCTATTTCCCCCATGTACTTACCTATATTATATGTTTATATTTACCTCCATTTAGCCACGAAACAAGAGGCTTGGTAGAAGGATCTTGAGTTGATTCAGTGAAGTAATAGAACAAGTGTCACGACCCAAATCGGAGGGCCGTGACGGGCACCCGGATCCTGCCTGCCGGACACCGCTCTTCACATACTTACCAGCTAACCGAAATCAATCATGGCCACAAGGGCCGTTACCGAATATTCGGCTGACACATACATCACAGCCGACAGGGCCATACACAACTACTATACACAGGACAACCGTCTACAAGCCTATAAAGAATACATGACATAAGGGACAGGGCCCCGCCATACCCATATGCATAAACAAAATATCATACCGAGACTAGACTGCAACTCTGGAACAAGTGGAGTGCTCCAATATCAGCTGAACCAACAACCTACTAGTGCGAATCGCCCCACTATCTTTCTGAGCCTGCGGAGATGAAACTCAGCGTCCCCCGACAAAAGGGACGTCAGTACGACTGATGTACTGAGTATGTCAAGCAGGAAAATAATAGCATAACAGGGTTATGACAATAAACTGAAACAGAAACAGTCGACAGTAACAGCCGATAGAAACATCTGACCAGTAGTAAATGCCTAAATGTCATGCACAATGCAGTATACATATACTTCGGCCTCATCGGGCATCTTCCTTACCATAACAGCATCTGTGGGCATCATATCATATAGTGAATGTCTAAATGTCATGCATGATGCAAATGTGGTATACATATATACATTGGCCACACAAGGGCATCTTCCTTCCCATAACAGCCTCTGTGGGCATCATATCATATCGGCCTATGTGGGTATGCATAATCATATTGGCCTCATTGGGCCTCTTTCTTTTCGTGATATCTGTACCAGTTGCAGGTGGTGTCGCGTATATAACGTCATTCCTTTTCCCCCATCCCCTACATATATATATTGATATCATATAGTAGTGTATATAACACATGTGGGTCCAGGGTAATACATGAATATAATGCAAATGAAAATGCATGAATGACAATAAAAATTCTGAATTAATCGAATGACATAATATCCTTGTACCTTCGGCTAACATTGGGAATATCAACATATTTCCCACATACCTCAATAAGGATTTAGGAACATATTTAGACATGCTTTCAACATAGGAATCAATAACATGAACATTCTTAACTACTAAGAGTAGAATAATTTATGAAATAATATTACGGTTATGTTTCGTTACATGGAATATGCCAAAAGAAGAAATAATTTGCATTAACATACCATTAATGTCGAGTTTCTTGGCAACACGCCGAACTCACCCCGCACAACACCTTAGTCTTATACGTCAAGAACGACCGTTTCCCGAACCTTACTTCGCTTAGAAGTTACCTGAATTCAATAACATAACAAATGAGATAATGGATCGAAGTGATGAGCGAAACTGTAACAAAATTTGGATAACGTTTCTTGCCAAAAGGGAAGATCACATCAATTCTCCTTCTCCAAAGTGAGTATAAAGTGTCTCTTATAATTTTCTACAAAACAAAGAAAAAGGGAATCCCATGTACAGCCCAATTACGTACATATATATAATTATACTTAGTAGGTTAACCCCTCTTCTTTAATCCACATGTTAATTTAATAAACCATCTTGTCATGCTCACTTTCCACGTGTAACATGAACCATAAGTACTTCTTTGACTCATTAATTTATATGAAGCCACTTAATGTCCTTCTTGATATAACTACTGTCCGGTGGCAAAAAGTGTTGTCACCCACCACTTATTCAATACCTTATTTAGTTCTTTATCCCACTTGCAATCTACTATTTAATCAATCTCAACACATAATTAAATTCTTGATTTCAATTCACTAAAATATTAATGACTTATAAAACTTTCATATATCCAATGTCATAATCGTGAGATATAGTATTAGCTCATAACTTCTTTTGGGACATACAACTATTATTATTAATCTCCATCGTCACACTTCTTAAGTTCTAAATTATTTCGGGACCACATCCGTTTATATACTGCGCTCTTCATTTGCGTACGTGAATATGACATAAATCCTCCAACGCTCGGGTCTATTTACATACGCTTAGCGATTCAAACCATGACCCGAAAGTACGGGATTTAACCATGACCCGAAAGTACGGGATGTTACAACAAGGCTCTACCAGCATCAGCATCAACAGTAACATATCCTGAATATTGATCAAAATTCACTCCTCTAGGTTGCCCTGCCAGTGATGAGATCATGTCATTTTCTTTTGATCCTACCTGTGGCACGTGAATCCTGATGCTGATCTCTGTTTCTCAGAATCCGCTAGGCCATTGTTAATACTTGTTGTGTGCAAGCGATTTGCACGTCGAGCCTTGAGAAATTCCCTAAGAACATCTGCTTCTCCGCGTAACATTTTTGGGTACTCAGGTAGCACAAAATTAGAGAAAGACTTAAAGGTAATACAGAGGTGACTTTCATTTTCTTTCTTTCCATGCAAGAAATAAGGAAGGTTGGGTGACAACTCAATGGTAAATCTTCATCATTATTTATAGAGTATGCAAAACGTTGAGAATGTCGTCAGATCTTTTATTTTATTTCTTTTGTATTCAAAATGGGATTGACGCTGTTGTACTGACATCTCTGTTCTTGGAGCTCATTGGTTAAAGAAAACATTGTAGGACACTTAAACAGCTATGGCTTGTTTCAATCACTCAGGACAGGAGATAAAATGAAGAACTACTATATATTAAGGAAATTGTTGCCTTCTAGTTTCACATCATTCTCGATCATGCTGATTGTTTTAAACTTCGATAATTCACAGTTAACCCGTAGCATTCAGCGCTACTCTATCTGTCTAATTAGACTGATTGAATTTATGCATTTGTCTTCTAAAAGGTGACTTCCAAAGTAAGAATTTTCTATCTTCTTTCCTTAGATATTTTCGTTTGGATTTAGTATATTGGATCTAGTCTATAAACGTAAAGAGAATTGAGAATCAGCTCACAAATTTGACTCGTGTTGAGAGAGATTGGCATACGCTAATTGTAGTGCCAAACAAGTAGCTAATTAATCAAGGTGAAGCTAGTCTCCCTTTAACACACACACACACATATATATATATATATATATATATATATATATATATATATGCCAAATGTATTTAGCATGCACCTACAGATACAAACACTAAAGCCACTGGCCATAAGCAATTTAATACATATAGATTAGTTGGTAGTACTGTCCCCGGCGTGTTCTTCCGGTTTAATTGATACAAGTGGCTGTTGATTGGGACATGATACCAAATTACCATACCATATGAACTCATACCACAATTTATTCTATTGCATATGAATTCAATATAAACAATAATATACTCAATGTAATCCCATAAGTGCGGTCTGGTATGATGTATGCAGATCTTATCCCTGCCTTTGTGGGGCATAGACATTATTTCCGAAAGATCATCCGCTCAAAGAAAGAAAAAGAGAAGAAGTTGAAATACTCGTACTATATGTAAACTAGTTAATTTGACTGTGCCTCATGCGGTCATTAAGAATCTAAATAATCTAAATAATGTTTTTCAATATCGACTACTAAAAAAGTGTGAATTACATCGGAATGAAGAATATTTTATCCTTCAAATACAAACATATTGTTGGATTTGTAAAGCAGTACGGAAAATAAATAAATATTACAAGTGTTCGAAAGGATAAACAAATAAGCCAATATTCAGAACTGCCGCAAGCTTGTTGAGTCTTGAATCTTGATAACCTGAAATCAAGAAACATTAAATCTGGATTGTTACAACTGTGGCTGAGTCGAGAGATGACTCTCTGTCTTTAAGACAAGATTGCACTGTATATATGATTTTACGTTAACGGGCAATAGTCTCCCAAGATAAAACAACAACTAATCAACACTACAAAGCAAATAGGTTGATTCTGACGAAGAAAACAAACACGAAACGACTTGATGAAGAATGGAAAAGGAAGGAAGAGTTTTCTGTTTTTGTCCACTGTATCTGTTCACATTTTGGACCGAATTTCTGTTGTTCTCTTTCTGTAGTAGTAGTCGTCGTCTCAACAATTGAGCCAAAAGGCTTCAATATATAGTATAAGGGGAGGGACTTCTCAACTGCCAACTAATGACTGTTAATAGCCAAGTAAATGTGCTACATAAAGGAGCTTTTAGGGAGGAGTTATGTAACCAACCCAAACGGCAGGCAAAAACTTTCTGCCTTCCGTCGTTCCCAATTTCATCTTTCCAAAAACTCCAGAGACCAAACTGTAAATATTAAACAATTTGGGGGTCTATCAGAAGAAGCCCAAGGGCCACGACCCGCGACCCGAGCGGGCGGCGGCGGCGCGCGTGGGCTTAGCCTCGAACTCAAGCACACCTAGGTCCTCCCTCCTTCAAACACATGAGTTACCCCTTGGGGTCCCAAACCCTTAGCCAATTTTGAGACTTATAAAGAGAACAATTCTTCTTTTTCCCACCGATGTAGTAGATTTATCCCACACCATATTTCCATGCCTCAAACACCTTACTTCGTGGATCAATATCTCTTTCATTTCTCAACGAAATTTGACGATCCTTGGCCCTACGGTCATCTACTCACTTAGTAGATTATGCACGTGTGAAGAGACAAAGCCTCCAATATACGGAACCCTAGTGTTTAAGTCATTAAATATGGGTGGACGCACCTCCCACCAAAGACAAATTTCCAAGACATATTAGATCTCATCAAGTAATATGTAAAAGGCTCAAGAAAAGAGACACACCGAAGACGAGTATTACACTAGTGTATATAACTTTTAGGCTGGTTGACTTTATATTGTCTTCTAAAAGGCGAATTTTAATGTAAGAACGTTCTATCTTTTATACATGTTGGGGTAGCTTGGTATACCATGATAAAAAATACTTACAATTTAAATAATAATACAATATTCGATTGATTGTACAAGAATAAATTAAATGTTAATTGCTGCATAACTTAATGTAGCTTTTTATTGGCCTTATTAAACTTTGTATTGGCTAATAGCAAGATAGAATATGGAGTAAGAATATACTAGCATTTTACATTGATAAGAGTCAATATCAAAGACAAAAAACTCTTAAAATAAATAATCTCAAAATAACAACCCCTACGGTATTATTTATTGCAAAAACAATCCCAACATTGTATTTCTGCATAACTAATTGTTTGATAAACCAAACGACATAATGAAATGCATATAAGCGAAAGGAGAACTTATTCATATGGCTAAATGCATAGACAGCCCCTTAAAGTTGTTAGCATTTTCACTTAAAGACACTTTTACGGAACCTATTACCCATTGAGTAGTCTAAATAAAATATGTATTTGGAATATATAATGCAGGACTTTTGTCTCTTTGGTTGGAAACATGTTTTTGACCCAAATTTTTTTCTTCAAGTTTGGAGATTGTGTTCCTTGATAGTTTTGCCCAAAAAAAAACAATTACCTTCATTTAAAAAGTTTGAATTTTTTTCTCAAGTTCTTGAAAAACAAGAGTTGAACCACAAGAACAACGGAAAAACAACAAGAAGAGCAAACAGTTGTTCCTGTTTCTTTATAGTAACGGTTCATTAATTTTATATTTTCCGTCTATTTCTTTCTAAAATTGATCGCGCGCTTGTGTACATCTTTAGCGAGAACAGAATTTACTCCTCCAAATTTACTCAATTCGATCCATCTTAAATTTCCCCAGTCCCAAAGCTCTTCAGCCTTCTGAAATTTTTATTTTTCTTTTACTTTTTTGGCCGATGCGAAATTCAGGTTTGTTTTAGGTTGAGTTTCGATCGGGACAAGGGTTAGGATTTGTGAATGTTTTTTATTTTAAGTTATAGGAGTAGTTATAAGAGAAAACAAAAAGAAAAAACTCAAGATGAATGGGTAGATTATTTAGCTTTTTTATCAGAAGTAGGATGTAGGGCACATATTCAAATAGTGCAGTCCCTGTGATTCTTTTTTTGCAACTTACATACTTTTTATTTTGCTGAGACAGCATTTCAACTTCATATATCGTAGAATCCATATTTTGTATGGACTTTGTTTGCACTTTTCCTGTTGTATGTTTTTGCTTATGTCTATTGCTGCTGTGAATTCGTATAAAGATTTTGTTGTCCTTTTTCATTTTCTTCAACTGCATATTGGGTGATTTATGCTTGTGCTGCAAATCTTGAACCTAATTGCTAGAGGAATATTCACAGACTCGTCTTCTTAGTGTTTTGTTTTTCAAAGTACAAAGTGATGAGGGGTCCAGGGCAGAGTAGGAGGAAAGGAAAGGGGAGCTGCGGCTGGAAATTTAACCATTTCTGATAAAATGATGCAACTAGGCATTTGGAACGACATCTATTAAATTGATTTTTTTAAAACTAATGAGAAAAACACGTACTCAAATACTCCATAAGCTATATACTACGTCTCATTGTTTGGAATGTCATTGGAGGAGCATCAATGGGTAGTAGTTTTATTTTCGTTATGAAATCAGCTTTCCTTTTCTTTTTCCCCCTCAATAATCTTTTCTCTTCTGCTTAGTGTAGATGAGGAGGGAGTGTGCCGTTGATGAAGGATGAGAACATGGTCAATGCACGGCCAGGTTGATAGCTTAGGACGAAATGTCCTGATCCTCTTACCGTCACAAATGTCAAGTTCTGGTATTCTACTGCATAACCACCAACCTTGAAAGGAAAAGGATTATATGAAATAATTAATTCATATACATACACGATATTCTGGAAAGAGAGATTGTACGTAGAGTTGAAGAGTAATGACATCTTCGTTGCCTCTCCTTGGAAGAACCAAGGGTACCATAGTGTTTTGACTGGTGTTTTTATTTTGTCTATGGCATATCTATTTGTTGTTACAGATAACATATGATTGATGTCTCCGCTGAAATTGTCAAAAAAAAAAGGGTTGAGAAAATGTTATTGTTTCGAAATCACTAAAATTTCATGAATTGATTTTTATGACTGCTTCCTTGCTTGATTTACTTACCTATATATCCAAACCCTAATGCCACTTTGCATGAGCTCTTGGAAGATTGGTAGAACAGTGTGTGGGGAGTCCTGCCAAGAGCCGAATATGAAACCACTGCACAAGTGAGAAATGAAGAAAGTGAAATAACCCCAAAAAGTAATCAGAAGAATGAAAATGTTTTAGAAAAACTCAATGTATTACTTGCAAGAATCCCGGGAATGGGGTACATCTTTGACATTAAGGGCCTTTTGTACTTCAACACTGTTTAGGTAATTGTCTACATAATCAGCTGAGCACGGATCAAATCCAGATATCTGTTATAGACAAGAAAAAGTTGCCATCACAAAATTTAATTTCAGGCATGTAAAATCTAGTGCATGGTCTTCTTTTCCTCACCATGATCCTCACCTTTATTTGGGCACTTAAAATTTTAAAATTATTTAAATTGATATTATAATCGGGTGCAAGCCTCACCTCCACGCCTATCTCATGGTCGCTCCCGTTGCTGAACTTACATTCTAAGTATTCTATCTTGGTTTTACTCAGCTTGAACCTTTTAGATTCTAGAGTCTGTCTCCAAACCTCCAACTTAGCGTTCACCCCGCTGCGAGTCTCATCAATCAGGACTATGTCGTCTGCGAATAACATACACCATGTCACCTCCCCTTGAATTTGTCGCGACAGTCCATCCATCACCAATGCGAATAAGAATGGGCTAAGAGCTGAACCCTGGTGCAGCCCATCATCACAGGGAAGTGCTCCGGGTCTCCTCCCACAGTCCGTACTCTGGTCTTGGCTCCATCATACATATCATTGATCGCCCTAGTGTATTTCTATTAAATAATATAAGAGGCTCAAAAACAGTCTTGGAATATTTTTATTACACTATCTTGTTCAATTATTAAAGTGTTTATATATATTATTTTTTTAAAATTAAGTGCCAAACCGGTCCCCTTTTCTGACGGGATGAGGGATGGGATGGGACGTTGGCCAATCCCGCCAGTCTCGCCGGAGGAACGGTCCCGACCTCCCCCGTCCCGTAGGGTCCCGCCCCGCCCCGAACCCCGGTTGGACACCCTTAAGCAAAAGTACTTCAGGATTATTCTTACCCATCTTCTCCTTAACTCCATCATCAGAAAAAGGAAAAAAAACATCCATCATGAAAACAAGAATTTGATTAATAAAATATGTCCAATTATTCGGATGAGTGGGAAATGGACTTCCAACAAGGACCAATTCCAAATGCTAAAAATCACTAAAAATGATTGGCAAGGAACGTGTTCAACAACGTAAAAGCTCTGCGTGGTTGAAATTGTGGAACTTGATGTCCTGCTCCCCTAACTGTTGCGAAAGCTAATCCATCATACACCACCATATATCCACCTGCCTGCAGAAATTATATAAACTACCTTTAGATAAATTAAAATACAAAAAAAGGAAATAATTTATAAGATTTATTTTTATGACCCCAAATTGTAAAAGAATTAAGATGCAAAGAACCTACTTCTTTTGTATCATCGTGCCAAGCATGCCAAGGTTTGATCACTTTAAGGTTCATAGCGCTAATGCTATAGCGAGTTGAAGTCACTGAAACTACTGCATCCACATCTCCACTGTTTCCGGACAAAACAAATTAATTAATTCACTTGTTTTTTGTTGGAACAAATAAAAATACAAGCTGAGCTCATAAATAATTTACCTGAAAAGGAGTATCCGAAGACCAGATGCAATAAGTCTCCTGTATATTGGGAACATGCTTGATGGACTATCCTTCCAATCCAGATTGCTAACATACCAGATAAAAAATAATCTAATATCACATATATACTTAAAACATATAATTCAATATTGTCTTAACTTATATACACTACAATTCAAATAATTTTTACATATTACCGGTGTAATTTAACCTGTTGTAGCAGGTTATTTGCCTCGTATATCAGGTAACTAACTCCACTTATTATGAAAAGTTACTTCAGTTATGTTTTAGCTAGTGTGTAAAATATCTTTTAGATATCATTTATAAAAAGGATATATGTATGATTTTACTTGAGTTCAGCATCTATAGATTGACTGTGGAAGATAATGTTTATGACTTCAGATCACTTATAAAAGGATAAATATAGGTAGTCGTACGCCCATTAAAACTGGAATACTTACTACAACATGTTAAAGTACACTGATATATAGTGTAACATTTTTTTATTTAATAGGTGTATACTATAAGTTAAACCCTGCTACATTAATTACTTAGGTAATTGATGATTACCTGCAACCGTCCCAAGGTTTAGGAAGGTTTGTGAGGTTGGCATGCAATGCCTTTTGAACATGAGGAAGATTGAGATAATTACGAACATAATATTCTCCGCATGGATCATATCCATTTTTCTTCAATCCTTGTACTCCTGATGATGTGCTTTTTGAATCATCCATGGAACAGCGGGGTCCATAGATGTTATAAATGTCTATGTTTCCAAGCTCAGTTTGAGCTGAGCTTTCCAAAGCTTGGCATGTTTTGCTCTCTGTTTCTCTTTTGCTTTCACTTTGGCAGTGTTGTTGAAGGCCCAAATGAGTCTCGTCTGAGATTAGTGCATGGCTCCATAAAAAATCCAATTGCCCTTTATTGTCTGTTTCGTCGTTCATTATCCCATTTCCTATCTGCAATGATATTGTTTTTTGTTTTTTAAAATCAAATTATTTGATTTTCAAAAAACAAATAATGCATGATTTTACTGCTAGTTGTTGTTCGTGAAGGAACAAATAGTAGACCATATTTTGTCGACGTGTCATGAAAAGATTGGACACCCATTTAGCTCGAGGCACAAGTCGGGGGCACAACTACATGATCTTTAGGGGTTCAATTGAATTTCTTTTGCCAGAAAATTACTATATACAAAAAAATACTACATACGTACACACACACATACATACATGCATAATGGGCACACAATTTATTTTTGATTATTGGATTTATATCCTAAATTCTCACTCTAATTTTGTTAAAAGATTTTCAACTTTGGCATGTATTAGCACTTAGCATTGTAGTTTAATTTGAGGTGGTCT
Organism: Anisodus acutangulus; assembly: GCA_029783415.1. Taxonomy (NCBI): domain Eukaryota; kingdom Viridiplantae; phylum Streptophyta; class Magnoliopsida; order Solanales; family Solanaceae; genus Anisodus; species Anisodus acutangulus. Next base: position 60,993,863 of record CM056489.1, on the reverse strand, counting down.
TTCATTTTATAGGATCTTGTGAACCAATGGAGCTCAGTCACTAGGCATACCATGATTCCTTTGAATTGGATCTTGAAGTTTGTGGCGGGTAGCATGTTCCTCTTGACAATGATGTCTGCTAACTCTGGTACGTAGAATCCTGTGATATTTCAAGCAATCACAGCGATATTAGCTGTCTAGTAATTGACGATGACTTTAGCTGATATGAAATTTGGAAATACAAATATAGCCAAAATTGTCAATCAAAATAGCCATTTCGGCTTTGAGCTGAGACTGAATAAGAGGACATAATTTGTAATCAATTATCATGAATGGTCAGACATGCAGATATATATTTGCAATAGCTGTCTCTGATAAAGTGGTCCTTAATGCATACAAATTCAACATCTTATTTCCAGGGCAGTATCAAACATTTTGAGGGCCCTATTCTAATTCGTAAAAGTGGACCCTTAAAATAAGTAAATATACGATTTCAATAATTAGATTGAAATTTAAGACATGAATTATGGGTCTTTCTGATAAGTGCAGTTAATACTACTTAATAAAAAATGAAAAAAAAGGGCCCTTAAAATTTTTCGTTTTTCATTTTTCATTTTTCGGGGGCCCTGTGCGGTAACACAGCTCGCACGGACCCAAAGACGCTCCTACTTATTTCACAGAACCCAATCATAGGCTCTCACTACTAGAAGGATAATCCAACAATATCTATTTCTTTTTTCATTTTCTAATTAATTATACTCTTCCATACCAATTTATGTGTCACCATTTGACTTGTCACGAAGTTTAAGAAAGAAATGAAGCTTTTTGAAATGTGTAGTCCAAAACAAGTCTTATATAAATGTGTGACTGTAAATAATCTCATAAAATTAAATTATTTTTAAATATAGAAAAATTATATTCTTTTTACGACAGATGAAAAAAGAAATTATGTCATATAAATTGGGACAGATGAAGTATTTAATAAGAGCTACCTGCATAGCTTTCTCCCATGATGTAGAAATCCCTGCCTTTGTAATGTGGAAACCTCTTGAACCAATTCACTAAAAACCTATATGCATCTTCAGCTGTCACACAATAGAAAAATATAAAGTTTAAGGAAAAAAGAATAAATAAATTAAATAGTTGACTGTGATTGTTTATGATAAATGAAATCAGAGACTACATAATAATATTGTCCAATAGTCTGTAAGTAATGATTTCTTGAAACTACTAAAGGTAATTTAAGAGTGAAATTTCATGATTTAGACTCTCAAATTAAACTGATAATTAGTATTTGTGTATTAATTAAGGAGAGGAGATTACCAGTCCTCTTGTCGCCGGAGAGTGCATAATCGGAGGTAGTGTTGGAATAGGAGAAGCCAACCCCTGCTGGGGACTCCAGGAACAATACATTTGCAACTGTATCATCATTACATATGTAAACAACTGTCACACTAATAATTTTTTTCAAAATATGGATGTATATCACTTAAATTTATGTTCACTACAAATACATGTAACTTAAATTATGTAAGCAACATACATCGTTACATTATAGTAAGTGCCAAAGCGTGCCGACATCTTATATTTATTAATCCTTCCATCTAAAATAATGGATGTGTTTTAGCCTCTAAAAATTGGTATAAGATAATTGACGTTTCACCGAATCAAAAAAGGTACATAATTATTTTTTTAATTCGCCCTTAATACATTCCTAATTTCCATAATAATTATGTCAGCCTAAAAAGAGAAGAAAATTATAATTAAGGGGTTTTTATTCCAAGATTCTGTTAATTAATTCATGTGCACAAGCTTAAGACATCAATTATTTTGAATTGAAAGAAGTATACTACCCCGCCGTCTTAAGTTATCTATCATGATTCTAAAAGTAGTTGTTTATTTGTCATTTTAAAAGTTCAGGACAAAATTAATTATTATTTTTTCATTTTATCCTTGGAAGTAATTGTTCTTGAAGACTACAAATACTTTAATAGAGTAAATATTTAATGAAGAGAGATTATATCTTAAGATATAAATGAGAGTAAATAGTCCAAAATTTCTCCTAATTTATATTTTCTTAAAAAACACTATACATAATTTGAGGTGGAGGAAGTACTTCCGTGCACTTTTACTTGTCCAATATTCTAAAAATAGATTTTTACTTTTACTTGTTTCTTTTTGCATATCAAGAAAAAATAATTTCTTTTTTCCTGTTTTACCCATAGTATTAATTGCTCATTTTAAATTATTTTTTAAGTTCATTAAAATTATACAATAACTAATATGGATATTTTGATAAATTATATATTTTATTTATTATTTTTTAAAATATGTTCAAAGTCAATAAAGGATGTGTAAAGTTAATAGTGAATAAGTAAAAATAAATGGAGACTAAATTGGTTGAGACCATTTAGTAATGCAATAAATATACCTTTGTTCCAAGCAAATCTTCTGGAATAAAGGGTTTTACCATCAGGCTTTACGCCAAAAGGCCCAAGCTCTTGCAGGGCCCCAAATCCTAATGATGAACATCCTGGACCTGCATCCACCCAATTATGTTATTCTTCGGCATCCAATTATAGCCATATAAAATAAATAAAAAATGACAACTCTTATCTTCAAATTTTTTAAACTAATCATTTTTTTTCTCTTTATACTTTAAGAAGAGAAATAAAAGGAGTGAACAAAACGAATAAAGTGACCAATAATTCTCATTATGAAGTCCCCACTTATTTACTGACATCTGTCTTCTATGAACCACTTCTTACAAATGAATGCAAATGTACCTCGGACAATCAGTATCTTTTCGAAAATTAAATGGCCATGTGGTTCATAATTAATGATTTTTTAATCTTACAAATTTGATTCAAGATGAATAATTTTTTTAGGAAAATAAAAGGTATTATTTTTTAACCAAATTTCTGATAACTCTTTAGTAATTCTAAATTAATGTTGAAGAGAAATAAAGAATTATTTAGTCAAATAATCTTCTTCACTAATGTTACTGAAATGTTTTTTCTTATAGAGTGTGTGAAGGGGAACCTTGACCTAAATGATAAAGTTGTTGTCACGTGATCAAGAAGTCATGGGTACAAGTCATGAAAATAGTCTTTCACAAAAATTCAGGATAAGACTGCGTATAATAGACTCTTGTGGTCCGGCTCTTCCCTGAACCCCACATAGCAAGAACTTAGTGCAACGTACTGCCCTTTTCTTACTAGCATCTCTATTAAATTAAGAAAAGATCATAAACTTGAGCAAAAATATAGTATTAGTATTTGTATTGAGTTTAACTTACACTTATATAGAAGAATAATATACTATCAAGTCATATCTAAAATAACTATCGTCCATAAAAAAGTGGTTTAGCTAAAAAATAAGGTAGGTCACCTGTTAAAACATATTAAAATGGTCGTATTAACAAAACTTACACACCGTATATATAAACTAAATCCTAATTAATATTTAATACTAGTACTCAACTTTGATGCAGCGGATATATGTGCATACCTCAGAAATAGAAATATTAAAACAAAGTAGGAGTAAAACAGATAATAACTAGGATAATAGAAGTACTTAATTGAATTAGGTGCATCACAAGAATATTAAGAGGATAAGTAAGCAATACAAAAGGGAAAGAAAATCATTAACAAAATAAATAATCACCTCCATTAAGCCAAAGAACAAGTGGTTCTGAAGAAGCATTTCCAGAAGCAGATTCAGCAAAGTAATAGAAAAGGCTTCTCCCATTTTTTTCATCAACATTAACATAACCTGCATACTGCTTAAACTTCACATTTGATATTGGTTGCCCTGGAAGACCACCTTTAATCAAATCATCCTCCATATTTCCCACATGTACTTGTTCTTCTTCAACAGAATTAAGTACCAAGTTTTCTTCTGTCCATGTTTTATCCTCAAAAGTTGTCCGAGAACGCATTTTAGAACGACGAAAAGACATTAATGTACTTGCCTGATTATCCATTTGGAAGCCATGGACAATTAGGCTATGAAAAATTAATGTTGCAAGAAAAAAGAAGTTTAAGTTTGTGAGGAACAAGTATTTGTGTTCCTCCTCCATTATTTGTGTTTGCTGTATTTAGTGACTCTAAGGTTAAATATATAGAGAGACAAGTACTATCCGATTTGAGGTTAAGTTTGTCTTTTTGACAAAAACTTCTCACCACTTTATTTAAGTGGGATAATCATACCTTATCTTTAATTCAATTATTCAAGATTCCCTTCATTGCAGGCTCATATGTAAACAGTTTTTTTTAATATATGTAAACAGTTTACTGTTGTAATTCAAACAGATAACTTCTTATTGACGGACCGTGCCCAAACCCGGATTAAAAAACATATTCTAAGCCTAATAGATTTATGATAGAATCATATTTTAACTATAATAGTTTATTTTTGATGAATTGCAATTATGATAATTTTACTAGAATTTCTTTGTTAGACTAGGAAAAGAAAAAATTTACCTCATTCTTCTTCTTCTCTCTAAATTGAATTCCCCTCTTAATTTTAACATTCCACAAACTGTTGGATTGTGGAAAATAGCAATAGCACCTTGGCCTTTCTTGGCTTAATAGATAAATAGACATTCATACTTGCACGAAATTCTGTTCCCCACCCCACTTTATGAGTTCTCAACTCGAAAAATGATGTTTTTTCTTCTCATGTCAATATAATAAAAAAAAATTACATTTAAATAGTCACACTTTATATAGTTTGAATCTCTAAAAATAAAAAATGTTATATAAATTGAGACCGAAAGAGTATTACTTTTGCAAAGATTAAAGAAAATTGCACGATGGGGGGTAAAAACAAAAACTTGATCATTTCTAATCTGAGGGCATAAATGCGACACACGAGTGAATTTCAACATCAACTTTTGCTTTTCTGAGTGGTGTAGTAAGAAAGATAAGTACACCATCTAAAGAAGATGCCGTGCTTGGTGAATTTCAAGTTATATCTAATAATTCATCCAAATTTGACCCATAATAACAGAAGATAGTGGGACTAGTCTGTCCTACTTGGCAATTATCGCTCAACAAAATGAGGAAAAATACAATTTTCTATCAAGAGTGGCCATTTATATGGGAAATATAATTCTTTTTCGTTAGGATAGGATAAGAGTTACCTTACTTAGAAGTTGATAACTGATCATACATTCTCTTTATTTTTCTTTCTTCCCATTCTTCATTTTCTGTTCTCAACCTTTTCCCCTACTTCTTCCATGCTATGAGGTGAAGAAATGAAAACATGTTTTCTTTTTCCACTTTAAATTTTTACCTTAAAGTTCAGTTTTCTCTTGTTTATCGTATTTTTTACTAATAACAAGGGTTATTTTGGTTCAGCTTTTTTTTTTGGATGGAAAATGACTTAAAACTAGACTAAATCTAAAAATGTAAATGTGTGAGTTACTTCATGTTTGTACGGAAAGAAAAAGAAAAAATACTCATTTTATTCCATACTTCCGATCAGTGTACGTCTGTGTGAAAAATGAGTAAAACACCCAACTATGGGGTGTTAGATTTCTGTCTCAAATATAGTTAAAGGCAAGTATACACTCATTCAAAATATTATTCGAAAATATCAAAGAACATTTTCTATATATTATATTTCAATGTTGATTTTAGCAAGTCAATTTCCTGTACCACTTTAGAGCCAACTTTTTTCGGATTGGAGAAGTCTCACCGAGTCCAAGACTATGATTAAGGATTAGGGGTACTACTACCCTACTATAGAGTCGCCTCCCTGCAAATGAAGGACACTTGCCACCCCAATAGAACCTTTTGGTGGTGCAGGGCTTCTAGAGTGACTTCAGCTGTTTCACCCTTTTAAGTCACAAGGAAAAACGATGTATGCAAGGACTAACATTGAAACATATTGATTTCGGCGAAAGGGGAGAAATCATATCAGCTAAAGATCCAGATCCTATTTCCTTGCTTACTTCTCCAATTAATCGACAAAAGAACAAATCCAAAAATCGTGCGTCTGATGAATATTGATTTATATAGTCTCGTCTTCATCACACTTGTATGCTCTGTACATACTGATCCAGTATTATCACTATCTGGTTTAAGGTCCAGAACACGTATCTGACCTAAACCTCAATAACCACCAAACTAATAAAAATAATCCCATTACCAAGCCATTTCTAGTCGTACAAGTATATCAAATAGGATTGATATATTGGAGAACTTACTGTTATGTGAGCATCAAAGTTTCATCATATCTTGAACCTAGGCAGTTTGTTTTGTGAAATCTATATTAAAAAAAATAATCAGAGACAGACATCAAGAAAAGTTCAAAAGGCAGCAGAAATCGAAATAAGTTCACCAATCATCATAGCTCACATCTCTAGGTATACGTTCACATATCTTGGACTCACTAAGCATAAAATAAATCCAGCTACAAAATTCTCATCAAACACTATGCTTTAATCTTCTTAAGTCAACTTAAATTTGAAACCCCCAAAGAAAAAAGAGTGATTTGGCAATCTCTCATTTAGTAGCAGTAGACTAGAGTTCAGCTAACAGGCTGCTGGTGATTTCCGTAGCCATTAGAGGGTGCACCGTAAGCTGCTCCAGCAGCATACCTGCCAGAATCCTGATTTTGTGATGCGCCATATCCATATCCTCCATAATTTTGCCTTCCATAATAGCCGCCCCCATTCCACTGATTACCATTATCAGTTCTCGTCTGCAAAAGTAGAGAACAAACAAACGGGTTGTAGAAGAAGACAATTTACCAAAAGAACAGAACATAAGACTGAAGATGCTACAAACGCTTCAATATATCCAAAATCCCCAACACAAAAGACAACTAATTAGGAGAGCATACAGAAAGATACATGAATTGAATTAACTAATTAAGAGAGCATACAGAAAGATACATGAAATGAATTATGCCATTGGGCTCTAGAAGTTCCAATCGCACAAAAAAAAAAGGATTAGGACGCGTATGAAACAGGAGTAGCAATCAAGAAATTATCAATAAGACAGACAACTATTCAGATTGGCCAAAAGTTTCTTATTCAGAAAATATTTACCAATAAATCTTTAGTATAGGTATCAAGCTCCAGTCTGAAAAATTTGATCATTTTGGAAACGCATAGACTTTTAAAGCAACATGTAGAACAAACTGTTTAAAGATTTCAAACAAGGGCTGCAGGAACAGGGGGCTGTATATGTGAAGGTGAAAGTTTTTGTAGAACATTAGATCATTCTGTGAATGAGGTCAACTTTTAAAAGGTAGCATTGTAGAAGATTTCACCATAACTTTTAAAAGGCTGCAGATTGAACTGATCACCTGCCAACATTTTGTTTTGTTTTATTGAGAAGCAAGTTAATCTATTTCCCATTCTTTTCAAAAATCTTTTTTTGATCAGACGGTTGATATTGTCCGTATAGAATATTCCTGTGGGAAATACCTGCTTGTTTGCTGGACTTCGCCCCCACGAAAGACGAACTGCCTGCTTGCCAATTACTGCTCCACTTAATTTTTGTATCGCTTCCTGAGCGGAGCTCCTAGGGAACATAAAAACAGAAGGTTGTCAGTAATTGCACCAAAAAGGAACTGATATGTACAACAAAAAGACCTTCTAATCCGTTAAACATGCAAGGAATTAAAGACGTCAGCAAAAATATCTATATCTTGATGGTACTGCAGGTTGCACCAAGAATATATCATATTCTGCATGCTGCATTTAAAAGTTTCAGAATAAGACTACTCTATTTTATACTTTGATAAAAAAAATAGACTACTCTATTTTATACATTTTTTCCTCTTTTTTTTTCACCTCTATTTTATAGATTAGCAATAACAATAAAAGTTGGTATTCTTTCCAGTTTAACTGCATGGGCTTACTACGTCACTCTAGTAGTACATTCAGTTTTACTTGTTGATAAGATAATGTGAAAGTCCCAGTAACTTTTTCATCTAGATAAGAAATTCAAAATCCAATTGCTACTAGTCTATTGTTGCTCGCACACTATAGTTAGCAACAGAAGATGGTGATGATGAGATTTGCAGTGTTAAAATTACTTGAAAAAAACATAATAGAATCTTACTGAAGGAGCTCCATGAGCTAGAAGAATGGAAAGAAAAATATGTTCAAACATAAGGTTTAAAGAACAAAAATGAAGCCGAGTTGATAACTGTTAAAAGCAAAGGAAGAACTAACAGAATATTGGGTGGTTCTAGCTTAGGATAAACAATAAAAGGTAGATAAAACAAACAGCTATAAAAAAAATAAGTTGGCAGAATGTAAAATTAAAATGGATGGACCAAAAGGAAACAAAGCTAAACTTCACTATCTTTATACTACTTATAAGAAATATGAGATGAATACTCCATCAATAAACGACTACTGCTACACAACTTGAACAACATTTTATCCTCACATCAGTATTTGTGTTCAGTCCTGGGCAACTTCTCAAGAATCACAAACCAAACCAAATAACAGAGATTCTTAAATGTACAAAACTTATTTTTTTCAACTCAATATTTAGAACTAATCCAATTATTTAAATGGTACACTATCAAATGAGATTAAATGATAAAAGATACTAAATTTATCTACAATCATTTCCATGCCTCAAGACCCGTAACATCACTTCTCTCAATGTCTCAGACAATGATACAAAAACAAAAAGTTCACTGGCTACTAACCACCTTGCATTTCGTGTCAAGCAATATAGCTAATTACCTTTCAGAAAATTGTACAAAACCACATCCTTTTCCGGCAGGTATTTTCACAGAGACCACTTCCCCAAACTGATTAAAGGAGTGCCTCAGTTCTTCGCCAGTGACTTCAGAATCAAGTGCTCCGACAAAAATCTACCATAAAGAAAAAGTTAAGACCAACTAACTATTTTTCTATAAGTACTAGGTGAATTGGGAGTTGCTCCAATTAACTAACTTATGACCAACTTCCACAAGAAAAAGGAGAACTTACTGTAGTGTTCGATGAATCACCATCAGACTGGAATCCATGGGTTGCAGTACCATTTGATGCATATCCACCAGACAATATCACAGCTGAATAAACAGAGTAAGTAGTTCTGGCCTCAATATAAAAGTTGAACATGACATTTAAAATTTGATGCAAACATGAAACTGCTAGCACATAGGTAAGAAATAATTGGTCACAATAAACTACAAGAAGAAAACCAAGCTCAATAGATCTAGCAAAATTTAGTGCATCCAGGCTAAAAAAAATAGCACCATGCTTTGCACCAATAACTTGTCAGCCAGGTAGAAAATGATATTGTCTTGCTTTAAACAACACATCTTCTACATTTGTCAAGCGTCAAATTTGACTAAATTCTGGATTTAAATAGAACATGATTCATTGGTTGTCTTTTTTCTTTTTTATTTGTCATTTTTCATTTTTTCAGAAAAGATAAAATTCAAACATTTAGGAAGTAACCAAAGGATTCTAAAAGATGCAATTATGTTAAAGAATCATTTCAAAAAGCCTTGGTAACAAATAAGTCCATTCGAATCTTGAAAGCAGAAGTCATTTGATTTGAATGACAAGAGTATAACCAACACACTGATGGTCATCTGATGCCAGTATATTTAGTTTACTAAATGACTTGCAGCAGAACAAGGTACAATATCACGTACCTTGGGAAGAAAATTGTTGCTGTGCTGATGGTTTCTTTGGGGTAGCAACACCAACACGCATTGGCCTGCTGGAACAATATATACCATTCATTTCAGTCATGGCCCGAGACCTCTCGCTTTCATCACCAAACCTTACAAAGCCATAGCCTTTCGAGTGGCCTGTGTTTGCATCTACTACTACTTTTGCACCTTTAAGCGATGGATATCTACTAGCAAATGTGTCACGCAACATTGTGTCAGTAACATCAGAAGCCAAATCTCCTACAAAAATCGAGAAATCAGAACCAATTTCTGCACGCTTTTCACCAGCGCTAAAGGCTGCCCAATTTAAGCAGAAAGGTTGCTCTGCATTTGGCATCATAGTGCCATTGTAGCTCTGTAGCACTTTCTCTGCTGCTGCATGAGTATTGAACTCAATAAATCCATAACGCTCTGATTGACCAGTTTGCTTGTTTCGAATAATTTTCACAGAAATAAGCTGCATGATATCCAACACATGGTCAAGTACTACTACGGAGTGCACGCTTAAATTGCAAACCAAATAATCAATTCCTGTACTCTATGCTTGTACTGTTGTATAAGCTTGAACAAGATATTCTTGAGAGAATTTCATCTCAATCACAAAAGAAAGGGTTTCCACATATAGTCATAGGAAAGGCAAGGGAGTTCTAGAAAAGAGAAGCAAAAATTGCTAGAATTATTCAAATCAAATGCAGTATGTCAAATTTGGAGTCCAGCTCTAGACTGTTTTGAGGATGGAAAAGTTTTTCCCCATCCTCGTTACTCCCACACTCTAGTGTTTTGGCGTTGAACGAACTGTAAGATCAAAGTATCTCGTTTCAAGTTTATTAGCCATAGGAATATCACTAACAACTGTCACAGAGAATTTTCCTTGAATATTCATTAATTCTCTTTTTTCCTTAGAGGACAAGAAAATTCACTGATTTTCTGAGCAATTACATAACAGTCCATGCATCTTTTGGTTCTTTTAAAATCGTAATCTTCTAATCCAACAATCTTAGTGGAAATTGGTGTCAAAGCTTTTCTTTTCTTTTTCTGGACAAGGTAAAATAATATTATTGACGATGGGAAGAAAAAATCTAGTATACAAGTACAAGTGATATACCAAAAAATAGAGAATCTACAAAGAAATATGATTCTCTATGGAAGACACCCTATCTTCTATACTGAAATCTTATATGGGTGCACCAAAAAGAAATAAAGGACATGCTATTCCTCAAATGTAGAAATCAATAAATGTCAAAGCTTTACGAGAAATAGAGGCTCAAATGAAATGGAAACTGAAGCATAGATGAAAGTTCTCCAATTCTATTTAGTAGAAAAGAGTGAATGTATGAAGCACCAACACTAAATCTGAAGCCGTGTACCGGGAATGAAAACTGACGTAAAATGCTCAGGACACAGGTTGGACTTCTTTTTTTATGAAAGCAGCGAATTGGAAGCCCCATCTGGGTAGTGCAACTAGGATTAGTACTCGTTCACCGCAGTTTTATCCTCTTGACCACTCAACTGTCTCTTAGATGACACGGATACACATGGCTGGCCATTTTTTCTTCTAGTCACGGGAAGTCTCACGAAACTAGCAATACGAATGTCTCATTCTAGTTAAATCTATCATTTCTACTAATCCAATTCCCCAAAATTTGAGCCCAATGTGAATCTCTGCGACAAACAAACTGAAGTCGAGTTAATTACTTGACAACGTCTTTCTAGAATATAAATTTCAGAAGTTAAGGCATGAAAACTAACAAACTAGAAATCAATATTTGACTCGGAATGCTCTAATCTTTCAGACGGCCAAAAGGAAAAACCCCTAATAAATATAGAGACGACAAGATACCACGAATTCTCCTCTGAAACTCAGATAGCTGCATTGACTGGGATCTTAGTAAGGTCAGATCTTGTTCGCAACTAATACCCAAGTTAAATAGGGTGAGTAAGTTCTTAACTATTGTTAAGAGAACCACATCGGATATGAGATGGGTAATTGGAGATAGCTTGTAAGTTGAATTAAACCCAAGATCCATTCTTTAACCGATACAAGTTTTAGCATTTCACATCTCGATTAATTGAACAAAACTGTTAAAGCAATTAAATCACGAAACTCCAAACAGCTGAACATCCATCTAACGACAGTCAAATACAAGTAAGGAATGCTACAAAACTTCAATCCAGGCACAAAGCAATGAGTTCATTGAATAGATAAAGCAAACCTCGGCAGCTTGAGAAAAGCAAGAATGAAGATAACTTTCATCCATCCATTGTTGAAGATCACCAATCCAGATCGTTCTGTTATCTTCAGATGAGCTTTGAATCTGAGGAGCCTGCTGCATCTTGTGCTGTTGCTGTTGATGGTAGTAAGGCATATATTGCTGACCATACATCATCTGTTGTTGCATCGCCATTGCCGCTGCTGGATACTGCATCGCCATCCATTGCTGATGATATTGCTGCATCGCCACCCACTGCTGTTGTTGTTGTTGTTGCTGTTGCTGTTGCTGATTCATATCACCACCGTTCATTTTCCCACTCAAATTTCACCACTTCTTCCTCTCTCTCTCTCTCTCTCTCTAAATTGCTTCAAGTTTTTCGCAATGGAATTTTAGAGAGAGAAAAGGTATGTATGTATCTGGGTCACGAGAGAGAGGAAGAAGAAAAGAGGGAGAGTCGCCTTACTTCTCTCGTATGTAACGAAGTTTAATTCTGACCGTATGATTCAGATGCGAGGGTTTGATAGTAGCTGTTGATGAACAAGTTGGTTGTGGGACCAGCTCATACGCGGTGGTGAATGTGGGTCCCATCATTGTTATACTGCTAAATTGGTAACATTAGGTGAAAATATGAGATTCAGACAGTTTTTTACTGTTGACAAATTGTTTTGTATCATGTTGGTTCATGAACAGTCGTCTTGGTCATTTGTCCACTTTGATGTGTCTCGCTAGATTTTACCATTCCGTTAGGTTTGTTTTAACGGTGTGAACAAGTTTCTAACTTTACTTTTTTTAATCAATTATACTCCTGTAGATTAGTTGAATTAATATTGCAACTTGGAAGTATTCTCTTTTGCAACTTGTCAATTTGTCAAAAACAAAAAGCTGTTGAATACATTAGAATGCGTTAGTTTACTAAAGTAGTTTAATAGTCTATTTGGTCATGTTTATTTTTCTCTAAAAGTGTTTATTTAAAAAAAAATTGATGTATTTAGTTAAGCTTTGGGAGAGATTAAGTAATTTTTTTAGGAGTAGCTAGTTTTTGAGAAGCTAAAAAAAACTAATTTTGCCGAGAAACACTTTTTAAGCACTTTTAAAAAAATACTTTTTAAATGCTTGGTCAAATATTAATTGCGGCTCAAATGTATATTTTTAAAATTAATTGATCAAACATAAACTATTTCTCATCAAAAGTACTTATTTAAAAAGCACTTTTTTAAAAAAATATTTTTCAAATTGTGGGTTCACACTTTATTCCCTAAAATGAAAAAGTACGATATATATAATCGCGAGATCATAAGGTAAGAGTAACATGTTGCGGTGATTTATTGGTGTTTCAGGTGTAGATAGTAAATAAATATCTTGAATAATCCTGTAAAATCATCTAATTGCTGACGACTCTTGAGACTATTATTGCTTATTAAAAAAGGCTTGCCAGATTAAGAGAGTATTTAATCATAATTCATATACTTATTTGTCATGATTGAGAGGTAGGATAAACACCTCTTGAAATGTGTGCATATCGGTGAACTTCAGTTTTTTCTTTATGACCGAAATTACTTGAACTAAACCAATTGTCTATGGAATAATTCTTTGTTATTTTTAAGATTGACATTGCTTGCTGACACTAATGGTACCGGGTAAAACGAATAGCAGTCAATTTCATCTTATTGTCCAATTAAGTGCCCAGTGTCTCCATACCAAGAGCACATAAAAAGAGATGCTAATGTACAAGCGCATAGGTTAGCCTTTATTTTGTTTCACATGTTCTTTGCACTGTAACTGTAACCAAGCATTAATTAGCGCACAAATTTCACCTTTTCTTGTTTAAAAAAACTACTAACTAAAGACAAATCTTTTGACGTCTCTCTGAGTCTCTTCTACCATTTTACCGCTATACAAGGTTGGTGGATACAAAAAAATTGATGATTTAGTACAATGGTAGCTATAGGTAATAGCATCAAATAAAGGGAATGAATGCTTAAATATTTGGTTGTGTTGATCTATTGCTTCTCTCCTGGTACATTTTCATTTACTTCACTCATAGACCCCATACTTTACATTATCTAGATCAAGTAAGCCACACAATTCACATAATTCGGTTATGAGCAGTAAGAAATATGGACTAGGTCACATGTGTGTGATTTACCTGCAGTTATAAGATGCAATTCAACACTGGATTAAAAATAATAACTCCAAATAGACGGGGAAGAATCACTTCGTGGTCAAAATTGCTATTTCATTCTCAGGTAGATACAAAAACCTATTTAACCTATAGAGTCAAAAACATACCCAAAATTGATTTACCTGAAACGAGGGGAACTCGAAGACAACCTGCTGCAGCCAAATATTAACCTGAAGTCCCCCCGCTAGCTTCTGATTACCATAAATAATGAAAGAATAAAGTTAAACAACACAAGCTACATATACACAAAGGACTGCACATTTATATTTTGTAATCTGCGTGTAGGAAGCTTTCATAAGGTGTTCCCTTGAGTGTCTTCTCAACATCGCTCCAATTTTCAACTTGTGAAGACAATGGCCCCTTGTGTATCTTCACTTGACGACTATGGAGGTCCATTCTTGGAACCTTCAGGAAATCTTGCACATCATTCAGGATCTGTGACAACATTGGCATATAAAATGAACTTCCTCACAAGAGAACTAAAATATCAGGGATATAGTAGAATATGCAATATCTTACAGTCTGATTTTTTATTATGTCCTCATAGAACACGATTATATGCCGAGTGCTTTTGAAGTACTCCAAAGCGTTACCAGCCATGTCCAGTATTTGCTTTAGGTTAGCGATCAACGTGGTTGTCTTTATTGTAGGCTTGTAACTTGCAAGAATCTCAGCCTCCTTGGGAGAATGCACATGAGACTTGTGGGTTCCGTTTAACAGCTTGGCATTCTGATCATAGGAATTTGCTAGTATTGAAACCATTCTACGCAGAAGATTTCTTCTGAAGAGAAAAATTGCAGAAACTCCTCTCCTTTTGAAGTACTCAACAATTTCCTCATGATGCTGAAATAGACCCTGTAATAACATGGAAATGCCCATGCAGTCCATCAAGATCCATAACCATGACAAAAGGAACCAATCCACCAAGGCATAAGGTGATGCATCATGAAGACCAATTTTTTACATGATTTAGTTCTTCATAAGGTGACGTATCTTGTAGACCAATTTTAGTAATTCCTTCCTACCTAGTTTCAATTGTACATTCTGCTTACTCACTTTGAATTAAATATATATTTCCCTCCCTTTCTTGCTGGGATTGGAAATTTTGCATTTTACATATCCATACGATTTTAGTCCTTTGCTAGCCAAGTAATTTCGGATTTAATGTCATCTTCACTTTTCAAATGAAACAGGTGGGATGCCGGGAGAAGTTAGGAGCCAAGCATCTCGTATCTGGGAACTGTTAGTGTTTTTCCACTGATTAGGCATCACATACTTTTATTTTCCTGAAATCATAATGTGGTTCTTCAAGGATCGGTTTTTAGCAAGGTACAGAAGGTATCGTCAAATATTCAATATGATTCCATAAATCTAGTTTCGTTCAACTGATTCTGAGACCCTATCTAACTCATTATTCCAGTACTAGTGTTCCATTACACCGTATTACAGCAGCAGTCAAGTGATAAGAAACCATCACAACTTAACTCATTATGCAAGGTCAGAATTGCAACATAATAACTAGATATTCAAACCCATACATAAAATATGGTAAATAAGAAGAACATAAGTAAATGAGATCGACCCAAACTGTGAAAACAAAGCTAGCATGTCTTACACATGAACCAACATATGAAGAAGAAAAAAGAAATGTAAGTTGCGGTTCAAAACAAGCTAACACCGCCAGGTAGTAAATATTCCATTGTGAATTCCCACCAACAATCTTCCCCCTTTTTAATTCCTAATCAGATTTATGTGGTCATCACGACCGAAATGAAAGCTATTGGAAACAGCAGATTCGGATGACAAACAAATATGTGGACATTAACCATAACATGCCAATTTCACATTTGAAATCAAGAAACAACCTCGTATATCCACTATATAAATCACTATAATAATGGCACACGAGGTTGATAGAAAAGAATCCAGATTACATAAGGTTTTCTATAAATCACAGCTACATTCACTACGTAGTTATGCTCTATGACGATATACTTAGGAATAGACATGACAAGCGGAATTTTGAAGATAGCACTCACCTGATTAAGCATCCACTTCAGACCAACTGCAGCTGTGCATTCATTCTTGGAAGCGCTGGTCAAAAAGTCTAGGTCATAGAGTTTGTCCAATGTTTCCAAAATTGTTGATGCATTACTTTTCCGGACTTTAACAGAAAAAATCTCCCCGTTCGAGCTTATATTCATATGGCTGTTCAACAATGTTTCAAACCACCCACTGCCAGACCTCTGCGTGGACAAAATTGCAAAAAACCTTACAGGATTGCAAGCACACTCAGCCCTGATACAGCATGGTTTAGTCAGCAGTTTTATCCAAAATGAGATACTAAAACATACAAACAGATTGTCAATGTCTCACCGGCTAAAAGTTTTTGGCTTGGGGAAGTGCATGTAAGGTTTCTCTGAAGGGTCAACGTTAGTAGTCTCACATGGCCTTTCAACGACATGAACAGTCGCGAGCAGTCCAATGGAACGCGAACCAATTTGTTTCAGGCAAATCGAACATATATAAATTCCACATATCATTGCAAAAAGTAAGACCACCATTCTCAGCAGCAGTGGAGATTTCTTTGGTGGCTTTATGATGAAAGTATCCTGGAATTGAATCAGAAGTTATAATGCTTAGATTATAAGTCTCATTTGGCAGATCTAAGTTTTCCTTCAGGGTCTCAATAAAATAATTTCGGTTGCGAAGGTATTCAAAAAAAAAAAAAGGACAGAGGAATCTAGGTAGGTTTCATCAAATAGGAATGCAAGATACAAGATAACTAAGGGGTAATATAGTTTTATTGACCTCTTACTGCTAATAGGAGCTCATCATTAGAATCTGTACAAGTCCAAAAATATTTGCTCAAGCAGGAAATTCTCAAAATGAGTCCATTAAACTCTATAGTATCTCCAGGGCTTCAAACGATTATTTGAATAGATGCACTCAGCACTCTAATAACCGGTCTTCCCAGCTTAACTAATCCAATCTACTGTCAAGAAATTGAAACTAATGGTATGACATAAGAAGCAAAAAATCTGAAATTTGAGCAAACACTTTCAAGACAACACCAAATTGTCATAACATTACATACAGAAAAGGCACTAAACACACAGTTGTGGATATTCTTTCCAGATAAAATGTTAGAAGAAGCAAGAATGTTAAACTTAAACAAATCAAAAAAGACGTACCTTGGTGAAGAGACAGAAATCATCAGCCATAGTTTAATGCTCAAAAAGGAATATAAAGAAAAGGCATTTGGAAACACCCAGATTCAAAGTCATTATTATTCCTCCGTTCTTCGACACATTAAAAAATTTATACAGTATATGTGGAAAGAGAGATAACGAAGAAAATTAAAGCTGGGATAAGCTGTTTCTCGTGAAGAACAATATGATGAGAGGCTTCTTTTAGTTATCACGCTCCCAATCCGAATGATAATGATAACGACGTCGTTTTAATCGGGCGTTGATTTCGTCAACGAAATTTAATCATTACTTGCAATTTCACCGCTCTTCATCTTTAAAAAGTTACACGTTTTACCTTTTACTTTAGCTCTAGCTACCCCAGCTCATGTGGATTAAAATACTATGGTTTTCGTTTAATCATAATAACTCTTTTTGTTAAAAATGTTTTTATCATTCCTCTAATATAAATTTTAAAGTTTAAACTAAAGAAACATCAAATTTCTGATAGTATTGGTACGCATATTCCGCTGATGCTCTGGACCTCTGGTCCATTGCTTGACCCATGCTTTAGTGCTGAGTCTGACTACTTGTGAGTTTACTTTTATGTTGCAAAATAACTTTTATAGTAATATGTATTGTTAGTATAAATACTATTAATCATGCAACTAGTATTTATTAAATATTTTTTCTTAAAATATGATATTGATATTTTTAAAATAAGACATGAAACTTACCTAGTATAATCAGTAAGTTCCAATTTTTTGTTCCAATTTGATTCCTCGTACTTTTTTTTAATGCAAATACAATTTTCTTGATTAGGTCAAATAAATAGGTTAGCTAGCGTCCAACTTAGAGGTTGCTCCTTCACCTTAGATGAATTAGAAACTTGGAGAGAAACGCATCTGAATTTTGACCCCAAGAACTGTTGGAATTTTTATGTAAATATAAACTATTTATAAAGAGTTTTATATAGGCGTCTTTTAGTGAAATGGTGTGTCTTTTATTAAAAGGGTGTGTTGATTACTAAATTATTTTTCTATAAACACCAATTCAAAGTTATTCAGAAAGTAATTCTTTTTTATCAGAAAAGTTTTTGCTTTACTAAGATGTATTTTTTCACTAGTTGCTCAGTGTAGAATTTCAAACGGCTTGTCATATCCACTAAAGTTATTTGCACACAATCCCATATAGCAATCTCGCAGAGAAGAGAGAGCAAATATCGCTTTTAGGAAAGCGTTTCATACGTGTTTCAGGCCTTAAAAATTTTGTGTTCTTCGTTCCTAATTTACAAGCCTTTGTCTTTGTGTTCTTGGATATAATTTTTCAACAATCTAAAAGCGATATTTATTATCTTTCAAAGTACTTTGTTTTACCAATTTGAAGAAATCGTCAGTTTCATTACCACTGATTTGGAGGGTTAATTATTAGTGGTCATAAGAATTTGATGTTTACCTGGCAGAATTGAAAAAGTGTTATATTTCTTTGAAAGAAATAATCACCTGATTATTTTCATTAATTGAAATACAATATATACAATTTACATATTTTCATAATAGAAAATTTTTATTTTTATTCTACTCCTAAAACTTTATTCTATTTGGAGACTAACTATACAATTATGGTAAGTGTACAAGACTAATTAAGGTACAAGACTAATATACACATTGTATACAAAATCAGCCCAACCGCGGCTGCTACAGTAACCCGATAGCACTGTTCATCCGATATACACATGTATATTGTGTATATTGGATGTATATTTAACAGTCTTGGTCTTACTTTGGTATCCGCTGGATAAGTCACAAGGATATATATATATATAGTTTGGTTCTTATTGAGTTCCTCTTCCCAGTTACGCACTGGCGTTTGTGATTGCTACGATGTCGTTTGGTAATAGATTAAAAGGTGTTTAGATTCTATCAAATTCTATCACCATCAGATTGTGACGGTTAGTTCTGGTAACAGGGATTGAGTCCAAACGCTAGACTATATTGAAATGGTCAAATAGAAAATTGCAAATTGATGAATCAAAGAGAAAGTGACGAGGGTTTTACTTTCTTAACCCTACTTATTATTTACTTAAAGATTCTTCTCTTTATGATTCTTGTGAAATCTGATTATATAAATATTAGAGTAAATAATTTATTATGTGATGATTTTGATATGCATGATAATTAGGAATAACATTTTTAATGTGTGTGATTTGTTATTCTTGCATAAAGTTCACATGAAATTAATTACTTTTAAGCTGAAAGATGATATGAAGTAATTTAATCGGGAATAATTATATCAGTACTTAGAAAATTGATTTATCATTTAGAGATCATGAAAATAAAATAATATTTCTTGTGGTATCATTTTATTCGTGAAAATTTGAAGATATCTTATTAGACTAAGCCTTCTCGTGTGATAGCATTTTAGTGCTATAACTTGGCAAATTAAATAATTTAGTTGAGTATGAGTTTTTAAAAAAACGTGTCATGAAAAGGATTTTGAATTATTTTGTAATGTGGGGTGATTGGCTTGTGTTTAGAAACTGTTGAGTTCTCCTACGTCGGTGGATAAGTGGTCCTTGGTCTCCTTATATGGCTTGGGCAATCCTTCTCTCTTTGAGCTAGCTTTTGGGGTTGAGTTAGGCCCAAGATCCATTCTTTACATTGTATCAGAGCCAGACTCGTCCCAATTCATTGTTTCCGATGTTGGCCCCCTCTTATATTGTCCACGCTACAGATGTCCAGCCCTGGGCGTGAGGCGGGGTGTTGAGTTCTCCCACATCGATGGGATAAGTGGTTCTTGGTCTTCCTTATATGGTTTGGGCAATCCTCCTCCCTTTGAGCTAATTTTTGGAGTTGAGTTAAGCCCAAGATCCATTCTTTACAGAAACCAACATTAGTCTGAGTATCTTATTTGAACAACTTGAGATTTAATTTGGTAGATATTAACATGGATAAGAGTGATTACTGTACTAATAATAGAAAGTTGAGACTGTTAAATATACATATGATATACAATATATCATATGTCTATTGGTCGGTCTCGGTTTGATGTACATATGGAGGACACGAATTGAACATATTAGTTTAAGTAATATTTGAGTGTAATTAGTATTATATACTTACCATAATTGTATAGTTAGTGTCCAAGTAGAATAAAGTTTTAGGAGTAGAATAGGAATAAGATTCTCCTATTATGGAAAGATGTAAATTAAATATATACTCTTTCAATTAATGAAAATAATTAAGGTATTATTTCTTTCAGAGACTTTTCATGAAAAGATGTCTCTACAGTCTACACTATATGTGGCGATTACTTTGTGATACTATGCATACATGTGGTGATATGTTAATTGGAAGCATTAACAAAATAGAAACAAAGAGGTTTCTATCTTCCACATTCTAAATAAATGATTTTGAACAAATTGATATTGTGTTGGGTATCAATATTAAATAAAATAGTGGGTTTTAATGTATTGAGTGAATCTCGTTACATTAAGAAGAAAGTGCTTAATAAATTTAGTCACTCAAACATAAAAGAGGTTAATATCCTATTGGATCCTAGATCGAGTTAACTAATAATGATGGAAGAATTGTGGATTAACTTGTGTAAGCAGGCGTATTGGAAGGGCCAATAGTCGAGCTCTTGATTTTCTTTAGAAAACTAAAGATGTGAGAAATTCTAAGTTTTATACTATTTTATAAGAATATATACGTGTAAATTGAATATTGAGTATGTGAGAAAATAAATTTATCACATGATGGGTGTTTACCTCGGGAGGAGGTGTAATTTCTTGAAACCAAAAAATGTTCATGAATTAGCAAAAGTGTGTTAAGGAGTTGAGTGGTTGAGGGATTTCCTTTAGAAAATTCCATTGACTTGCAAAGCTTGAGCTCCACTTTGTGATACTTAAGTCCTAATAACTCGAGCGTGCAATAATATTTATATAATGAGATGTCAAGACATGTGAATCTTTGACAAGATTAATTATATGAAAAAATTATATCAAGATGGATTTATCTCGTTCACATTTGTGAAGTCAAAGAGTAGTTTGACTAATATATTTATAAAGTTCTTACAAGGAAGTTGGTGAAGCAACTTCAAGTGTTAAAACTCTAGTTAGGTCCATCAATAATGGCAATCATACCCATCATTATAAAATGAATAGTTATGGGTTCAAAGAGTAACAACAAGTTATTGATAAATGAATGTTTCAGTACTTAAATTAGAGACATACTAGTACTAGTTATCACAGATAAGAGGGTTGAGTTCTAAACTCTTAATGGGGTTCAGTTCTAGGAACAAGTGTCTCAAATGTGACAAAGATACTGCAAGAACTTTACCTATATGAACATTGAAGTGGTGCCGCTCATAAGTGTTCATGAATTTTGGATATCACATGGCCATAAAAGTGCTAAGCATGTTTGAGTGAAAAGCAAGAATGAAATGTTTATGTATATAGTGTCACCGGTGTAATTACAAGGAATAACATGTTCAAAGCTATTAAGCTACATAGGACTTCGGTTTCATCTTGTGATGCTATACTAAGATAATGTTCAAATCGAAAGATACATTACTCTACGCATAAATATTATTTGATTTTAAGTTTTGATTTATATTTAAATAAGTGGAGAATTGTTGAAATATTTATTTAAATATAAACTATTTACAAAGCGTTTTATATAGAAAGGTGTGTTTTAGTGAAAGAATGTGTCTTTTATTAAAAGAGTGTGTTGATTATTAAATATTTTTTCTATAAAACCCGATTCGACGTTATTCAGAAAGTAATTCTTCTTCTTTCTGAAAATATCTTTCTTCCTCCCAAAAACTCTTTTCTCTTCTACAAAATCTTGCTCCTAAAAACAAGGAAAGTTCTTGCTTTTCTTAAATTGATCTTTCCACCGTTTGCTCAATGTAGATTTTCAAAAGGCTTGTCATATTTACTAAAGTTATTTGCACACAATCCCATATAGCAATCTAGCAAAGGAGATGGAGCAATTATTATTTTTAGAAAAGCGTTTCGTACGTGTTTCAAGCCTTAATAATTATGTGTTCTTCATTCCTAATTTACAAGCCTTTATCTTTGTGTTCTTAGGGTATAATTTTCCAACAAGAACAATAGTAAATTGATTAATTGACATAGTTGAAATGGAGATAAATTTGCAGGAACACTCAAATGAGACCAAGAGATTTATTTATTTAAAACATTTTGCTTACTCAAGCAGGCACCATTACAATAAGTTTTAAGATTCATCTGAACCTCCAACTATATACGTTTATAAACAGTAGGAGTTAGCTGTGATAATGAATTAGAGCACCACTTAATATGTTGAAGAGAATAAAACTTGCATTGTATCCGGTAGCGTAAATAGAATTTTCATAAGTAAAACATAGAAAGAAGCAAAGAAAATTCAGCATCTACTAGTATATTATATAAGTACATAAAACAATTAATATTATTTATATAGTATAATTATCCAGTTAAAGACATTTGAAGAAACCTCTTTTGGGCTCTGCCCCTAATTCTAGCAACATCGTTTGAAATTTGAACCCTACCAAGATTTTTTTTCTTGATTTTATATATTATTGTATTGTATGATAGAATGTCTTCTTATTTACATTAATGGAAATGTAGAGCTTTACAAGTGCATACATTTGCACCCACAATTTTGTACTTGAACTACATATAGTTAAAGAAAATATAGACATATATTTATACTAAGTTTGTCCTAATTACCACAAATAAGTAGCGGATGCACTACTTATTTTAAAAGAAGAAAAAAGTGCAAACATATACAGTGATGATAAGAAATATTTGCATTTGAATGCAACAAAGAGCTCCTTCAATTTGCTTCTAGTTGTTTAGGACTTCACTGTTTGTTTAATCCTAAAATTAATTAGGCCTTAATTTCCATTGTCATTGTGGATTACAATTACTACAAGTTATGTAGTCAATCACGATTAGTTCTTTTTCAATAGTAAAAAATATACTTTAAATGTCAAAAAAAGCAACTAAATCAGAACCATCCAACGAATATTATAGTCTGTCCTGAAAAGCATCCATTATATAATTTTAGCAGTTACTGTTTCTTTTGTTTTATTCTTTTTCCTTTTTCCTTTTTGCCTTTTGACTAAAATTCTAGAAGACTTGCAAGTTAGGTTAACCACTTTTCGATAATCATGTCATGGTTTGAATGAAGAGCAAGAGAGAGAAAAAATTATACGGAGCACTATTTTTAAAGCTTAATCTGTTCAACTAAAACTAAATTGACAGTACGCCAACTAAGTCGAAACAGAAAAAGTATTCTTTGCATTTTTATTATAGTCAGTTAATTAAGGGAGTTAAATTTGAATCCAAAATGACTTGCCCTTTTATTATCAGTAAATTAGGGGAGTTAAATTTAGTTTCTTTGAACCTTTTTAATTTAAAAATTTCTTGTTCCATAATGGAATTTTGTAGTTATCCATTTATGTGATCACAAATTTTGAGAGTCAAACAAAAAAATTATTATAAATTTTTATTTTTAATGATTATATATATAATTTAAAAATTTTAAGATTTGACTCTTCTAAAATCCAAATTATTGCTAATAAATTATGAGGGAGAGAGTAATATCTCCACGACTTTGTTAAACCTTTTCATAATGAGTCTAGTGTGAAGGTATTTCTTAAGTGGAAGGAAAAGATTGACGGTTTACCCACCGTAGAATTTTCTTATTCCGCCCCCCACCCCCACCGTGGGAATCGAAGATTGTCAATTGAACCTATTTATAGCTGCTTCCCACCATTTATAATTTTCTATCTACACCCTCTCAAGCATTTACTCTCACTTCACAATTCTCCATTCCAATGGCTTCCAACCCTAAAGAAATTGCAGTTGATATGACCCCTTATTTCGTCATCTACAAAGATGGCAGCATCAACAGATTCCGACCATCGGAAAATGCTCCACTTTGTGACGATCCACTAGCCCCTGTGCGATCCAAAGATGTTATAATTCAGCCAGAAACAGGGGTTTCCGTACGTTTATTTCTCCCCAAAATAACCGAGCCGAAACAGAAAAACCCCGTTATAATCTACATTCACGGCGGCGCTTTCTGTATTGGATCAGCTCGTTCCCCTGTATTCCATAATTTCATCAGCAATGTAGTCGAAAAGGCTAATTTTATTGCTGTTTCAGTTGATTATAGACTTGCCCCGGAAAACCCTTTTTCCACTACGTACGATGATTCGTGGGCCGCATTTCAATGGGTGCTTTCACATGTAAATGGAAAAGGCCCAGATTCATGGTTAAATGATTATGCTGATTTTAGTAAAGTGTTTATTGGTGGTGAAAGTGCTGGAGCGAATATAGCTAATGATGTTGCTGTTAGAGCAGGGGTTACTCATCTCGATTCGAATGTTAAAATTTTGGGGCTAATTTTGGTTCATCCATATTTTGGGATTGAAAATGATCCGTTGTATAAGGTTTTATGTCCGACAAGTGGTGGAAGTTTTGAAGATCCGAGGGTAAATCCTTTGATAGATCCGAGGTTAAAATCCATGGCGTGTAAGAAGGTTCTGTTTTTGGTAGCGGAGAAAGATTTTCTGAAACAAGGGACGATGAATTATTATGAGGGTTTGAAGAAAAGTGAGTGGAATGGAGAAGTTGAAGTAATGGAGACGAAAGGGGAAGGACATTGTTTCCATTTCTATAATCCTATGTCCGAGAAAGCTGTTGCTCTTATGGATAAACTAGTTGATTTCTTGAAGCAAGAGTACTAGGTTTGTTTTAAGGTTATTTTGTCTTTTTAAATAACATGCTTCTATGAGCATTAGTCTTGTTTTTGTGGTTCTTTTTAAATCCTAAAAGTAGTTCTTTTGGAAAAGCTTTGCTTATGTTTATGCGATTATAAGTGGAATATTTTATACACATAAAGCTCGATCAAACACCATCGTTATGAAATAAAAATGTATTTTTTTTTTGCTAAGAAAAAAAATTATCTTTATGTGATGTAGTTATAATTTGATATGCCTAATAGCCTTTGTAGTGTGCTATCATGGGGAGTGAATTTTAACGCAAAGTACAATAAATTGCTCTTCTTCAAGAGCTAACCGCAAAATGCAACTTGAGAACAGTAGATGCGTTAAGGTGGAAAAGGACGGGGCAGAATTTTTCAACATGTTTGTACGAGTAACTGAACTTGATGTTGTGGTTAAAGTAGCAACACGCATTTCCTTTTTCTTGTGGTTCCAATTTTGAGCTTTAGCAAAAGATCTAAAACCCAGAATCCTATATATAGTTCATACTAGTTCTTTTTGGAGGATTAGAATAGATGACATAACTCATAAGGTGGAAAAGAACGGGAGCGACATGACCTATGAGGCACGACCATAAAAAAATTAGCTAGAGAAATGAATGACACGAAATTATACTCACATAAATTTCTGGCACTCGTCAATATCAAACAATGTCACACTGGTTGTATTGTTGTTCCAAGTCTAGATTCTTCAAATTCTAACCCCGCAAGTTTTTTATTTTATTTTTTACGGTGTCCGGTACCCGCATTGGAGTCTGGTCTCACTGACGCGTATAGTGACGTTGGTACACTCATCCGCCAAAGCAACCCTCTTCCGTCATTTTACCAAGCTCGTTCTATGCTCATACTAGAAGAAGCGGGTTTTGCCAAAAAGACAGCCATCGTCTCAAATTCTACCATGGTTGTTGCTTCATCCGATAATAACTCTTCACAATTTGAAAATATGCCGCCAAATCGTGGTCAAAGGGGATGAAATGGCAATAATGGCGGTAAAAATCACGGCGGTGGCGACAGGGGCGACGGCCAGCAGCAGAGGTCTGGCCAGTCACGGGCCCAGTGGGGCAGTGGACCGCCACATTGGGCTTGGCAGTGGCCTTGGGCTGTCCCTCCCTACAATTTTCCTTCGAGAACTTGGGCCAGGCCCAGTCCAAGGCACACTCGCCAGCAACAACCCAGTGTACTTGGGCCACACCCTCAACCGAACCAGTGGCAGTAGGCCCATTCGGTAGTGGCCACACCAATCGACATCGAGGTTGCGATGCACACTCTTGGGCTCAATCCACCCGACGCAAACTGGTACATGGACACCGGAGCAACGTCTCATATGACGTCCTCACAAGGTATCTCTCGTCCTATTTTAATTTGAGCAATAATCGTGGTATAATTATCGAAAATTATCATTCAATTCCAATTCGTGGTTATGGTAATACAAACTTCCCCCCCCCCCCCCCGAACTCATTGTTAGCCTTAAAAAATGTCCTTCATGCTCCTCAATTGATTAAAAACTTAGTTTCATTTCGAAAATTTACCACTGACAATTCAGTTTCTGTTGAATTTGATTTTTTAGGGTTTTCCATGAAGGATTTTCATACGGGGATGCACCTAATGAGATTTGATAGTCGGGGCGAGCTATATCCAATCACCACTACCACACATCGAGCCACGTTATCATCCACTTTTGCAACTTTAGCACCTTCTTTATTTCATGAACATTTGGATCATCCGGGAGCACCTGTTTTTGCCTTCCTTAAACAAAATAAATTTATTGAGGGTACTAAAACTCGTAATTCTCATGTTTGTCGCTCATGTACTCTTGAAAAAATATGTTAAATTGCCTTTTGTTGCTTCTAATTCATGCACTGTTATGCCTTTTGATATTATCCATAGTGATATTTGGACATCTCCCGTTTTGAGCTCTTCGGGCCATTGATATTATCTTCTTTTGTTGGATGATTACTCTATTTTTTTGTGGACATTTCCTTTGTCTAAAAAGTCACAAGTTTTTTCCACGTTTCTCTCCTTTAGAGCATTCATCCGCACTCAATTTGAACGGGACATATATTCAATGTGATAATGGTAGAGAATTTGATAATGGGTCATTTTGGAATTTTTGCAAAGCTAATGATTTATCTTTTCGTCTCTCTTGTCCACATACCTCATCTCAAAATGGAAAAGCGGAAAGAAAATCATTTTGGCATCATGTATTACACATGGCAACTTATCTCCTCAACATACTTCCAAGCAAACAATTAGCTTATCAATCCCCTTTCAAAATTATATACCTAAGGGACCCATCTTACTCTCATTTACGGATATTCGAGTGCTTATGCTCACTTCTTACACATATGCAGATTGAGGTGGTTGTCCGGATACCAGACGCTCCACGTCTGGTTATTGTGTCTTTATTGGTGACAATATGATCTTTTGGTCCTCCAAACGGCAAGCTACCTTGTCTAGGTACAGTGCCGAAGCCGAGTACCGGGAAGTTGTCAATGTGGTTTCTGAATCTTGTTGGCTACAAAACATTCTTTTGGAGCTCCATTGTCCTGTTCTGAAAGCGACGCTGGTTTATTGTGATAATATTAGTGCGGTATATCTCTCAGGTAATCCGGTTCAACATCAACACACTAAACATATTGAGATGAATATTCACTTTGTTCGCGAAAAGGTTGCTCGTGGACAAGTACGTGTCTTACATGTCCCGTCACGCTATCAGATCACCGATATTTTCACAAAAAGTCTTCTGTTGGTTCTATTTGAAGATTTTCGTGACAGTGTCAGCATACGACGACCTCCCGCTTCGATTGCGGGGGTGTGATAAAATATTTTGTGAATATTATAAATTTTTAATTATCTTTTGTATATGGTATATATATAATTAGTTATTTACTATCTTAATTCTAGCCTAGGATCATGTTTGTATAATGAATATATTGCTCACCTCTTTTAGATTTTTTCATTTATGTTTGTGCATATGTATACATCATTCAAGCCGATAATAATGAGTTCAGTAGAATCCATGGAACTTTTTCTAAATATGTCATGAAATGTATTAATGCAGTATAATACTGTTATGTGTTGATTAGTTTTCACTAATTAGAGTTGACGCTTGCTTCGATTTATTTTATAGAATCGTGATATTATTGTCCTGATGAGAAGTGACATCATTTGATAAGGAGCGTAATAAGAAGACAACCAGAAAAGGTTGAACGTGTCAATAAAGATTAACGGTGGCCTGATGCTACGTGTCTGGGTAGTGATATATGATATATTTACGTTTATGGAAGAATAGTTGATAACAATATTGTACTTTGTACATATCAATAACTACATGCAATAAATAAACACCTATGGGAATTCATGTGTGAAAAGATGAGTTTTGAGTAGTAGATGGTGACATATTTACTCCATTCGAATAAAAACATTTACTCCATATCAACTGAAGTTGATTGTCTGAATGGCCACTCAACTTATCTAATACATGAATAATTATTTTCTAACTAACTATCAAATGCGATATAAGTATGCATAAATTAATACATGATATAATTATGCAAAAATTAATACGAATAACTTAACCTCAATAGCTAACTTGTAGGGTGAGGATTGTCCAAGTCCATATAAGGAGTCTATGTTCTCATTCCATATCCGATGTGAAACTCTTAACACTCTCCCGCACCCCAGACCTTGTTAACTGGAGCGTGGATAATATAATTCGGGGGCCCAACATCAGTGAACAAAGAATTGGAATGGACTGGCTCTGATACCATGTAAGAATGGATCTTGGGCCTAACTCAACTTCAACAGCTAGCTTATAGGGTAAGGATTGTTCAAGTCAGTCCATATTCTCATTTCATATCCGATATGAGACTCTTAACGGTCTCTATACTAGCTACCAAATGACCCCTTGGTGCAGTCAGCTCACCACTCACTAGCCTAGAAAAAGCACTTCTCCTTGATTTAGTTGCTGTGAATATTCTATTTAAGTGAATGCTGAAAACTATAGTGACTAGTGCTTGGAGAAGATACTTGGTTACTGGAATTCAAGTGAGTGCGCAAAACTTAAGGATCTAAATTTGTGAATTTAAAAGTGTTAAGATTTGAGTCCACACTTACATTACACAACTAGTATTAATCACGTGACACACATAATAAAGCTTTTCCATTTGGATGTTGTCCTGCCCAGTTAAGGGATTGTTGCCCCGCCCTGCCCCAATGTCTGTATCTACTTTGTCTGTCGGTCATACCTAATTGTCCCAGTACTAGTAATTGGCCCTTAGGCATTGGCAATTTCACTCTTTTTACCCTTATAATCAACAGTTTCAATCCTCAGAAATACAAGTATGGAGAAAGTCTCAGCAGATGAAGTAGCTTTCAATTCCCCCCCCCCCCCCCTTCTTTCGAGTCTACAAAGATGGCAGAGTCGAAAGAATTCATAAACAAGTCTGTGTCCCACCGTCCAACAATCCCGATACCGGCGTCCAGTCCAAGGACGTTATCGTTGTTGGTATTTCTATGGTACTTTATAAAGCAGTACGGGAAGTAATAACTATTACAAATGTTCGAAAGGATAAATAAATGGTCAATCTTCAAAACTGCCGCATGTGTGTTGTGTCTTGAATCTTGATCACCTTGCAAAGCCAATGTTGAGAAGCTACTTAAGTTTGTTGTGTCTTGAATCTTGATAACCTGAAATCAAGAAACGACTAAATCTGGATGGTTACAACGTTGTGTGTTGAGTCGAGGATAGCCCTCTATCCTTAAGACAAGATTGCCCCGTATATATGCTTTTACGTTAGCGGGCAATAGTCTCCCAAGATAAAACAACACTTTAATCTCAACACTACAAAGCCAATAGGTTGAGCCTGGCGAAGAAAACAAATATGACTCGACTTGCTGAAGATATGAAATAGGAAGGAAGAGTTTCTCAATACTCTTCTCTTTTGTCTCTGTGTATATAGTGTGTCTCTGTAGTGTATATCTTGTGTATATGTGTGGGTTTGCTCACTGATTTTCGTGACAATTTGCTCACTGTTTTGAGCTATTTTCGTGGCAGTTTTTCGGTGGTGTTTCTTTGCTGTTTCTTTACTTTGTTTTCGTGTGTTTTTCTGCTTGCTTTTCTTGCTTAGTTTTCAGCCAAATGAAGTGAATATATAGCAAGAGGAGGGCTGTCCAACAGCCACAAACAAGGCTGTAATGGCCATTAAAGAGGCCATTAAAGCGACCAAGTAATGGCTCCAACAACCATTGAAAGAAATTTGCTCCTTTGCCCAAGTAATGGGTACATTAATGGAGGAATTAATCGACCAAATAATGGCTGGTTAATGCTCCAAAACGATCAATATTCTGAGAAAAAGTCTCCAGAAATTCTGGGGACCAAACTGTAAATATTGAAACTTCAGGGACCAAACTGTACATATGAAAGAATTCTGGTCCAAACTGTATATATGAAACTTCAGGGATCAAACTGTATATCTGGCAGAGTTCTCTGGTCCAAAAAGATAATATTAGACAGCCCCACAGCCCGTGAACCCGTGAACCCGAGAACCCGAAACCCAGAACCGGACGGGCGGCGGCGCGCGTGTGGGCTTAGCCTTGAACCCAAGCACATCTAGGTCTTCCCTCCTTTAAACACATGGGATACCCGTTGGGGTCCCAAACCCTTTACCAATTAGAGACTTATATAGAGAGCAATTCTTCATATTCCCACCGATGTGGTAGATTTGTCCCACACCACATTTCCATGTCTCAAACACCTTACTTCGTGGACCAATATCTCTTTCATTTCTTAACGAAATTAGACGATTCTTGGCCCTACGGTCATCTACTCACTTCGTAGATCATGCATGTGTAAAGAGACGAGGTCTCCAACATACGGAACACTAGTGTTTAATTCATCAAAGATGGGTGGGCGCATCTCCCCGCCAAAGGCTAATTTCCAACAATCCTCTATGAAAGAGAGATTGTGGCGCACACAAGGTGCCTACATTTCAGAATCTTTTCAATGAAAGATATTGCATCGGGAGAGGTAGCTTACGCTTTGAACCTTCCCTAGTTGAATACCGTCGGACTTACTTCTTTGCGCGGTGAGCGTGATGTCTTGAGCGTCGGTGTTTAGTGTAAGCCAAGACAACGATATCAACACAATAACTCTTCTTATTCATTTTCCTTCTTACGTTTACGTCCGTTGTGGCCATGGACACACTTGGATTCTTAAGTGCGTTCATTTGGCGACCATCCTCGCACTTAAATAGGTGATCTCTACAAGGTATCCTGCTATACCCCACTTCACAAGTGTTAAGAATCATTAAAAGTTCCACAACCTTAACCTCAACCGTTTGAGGATCTTTTAAAAGGTTTGGAAGCTTAACCTTTACCCACCACGCAGACTGACACTTTAATGTCTATCGCGGGAACGACTTTGGATTCATGTTTCCGTGCAATCATCATCCGAAGTGCTTCTTGCTTCCACCGCGCTCAACCGAACCTTTGCCGCTTAGTTTTCCCATTGAACCACATTCTTGGGATCTCAATCGGTATGGTTGGGTTTCCACATAAAGGTTCGTATTGTTTGGGTTTTAAGCCAATTCCCTAGACAGGCGAACACTTGATCTCAGGGTAGTCCGCTTAGTTAGTAAACAAGGATGTGACACCGTGATGATCAATCGCCATCTGATGCCTTATGTCTCAAACGGATCCTAAAAGATATGTCCAGGCAGTCATCCGTGTCCTTCGTGAAGCCGACCGCCAGCCACGATGTATAACCGCTGAAGACACGGGTATCTCCCGATAAGGGCGCCCTCTAGGAGCCGTGAAGTTACTCAACTTCTTTCATGCTTTGTATAAAGCGATAAACTCCGATTCCATCATGAATCGGCCGATGCAAGTTTGCTTTAGAGGATTTTCCAAGACCCACCATACACATTTACTTGTGGCTTTGGTGTTCTTGAGATCGATGTCCGGTTGCATTCTTGTGTTCTCCCGAACCATTTGGACATCGAATACTATAATCTGTAGATATGCATTAATTCGGATATCGTCATATCAGTTAACGCTTTCTACCGATCATGTATTAAAATCATCGATGAACCTTAGTTCAATCGATGCATTAAATAGGGCGATACCAGGTCGGTTGTAGTGTGTACAATACATTGAACTACACATGACCTGTGCATATCGCTCCTTGTCTATAGGTGCACCATGATTCCAATCAGTTCTATGATTCATATCCATTGGTGGCTTCAACGAGACTGTCAACTCTCGACCAGTCCGTTAGATGTCTTAGAAATCCAATTCCTAAGATGCCATCTGTGATACCCATATCTTTCATATCGAGACTTTGTATATATGCTTTTACGTTAGCGGGCAATAGTCTCCCAAGATAAAACAACACTTTAATCTCAACACTACAAAACCAATAGGTTGAGCCTGGTGAAGAAAACAAATATGACTCGACTTGCTGAAGATATGGAATAGGAAGGAAGAGTTTCTCAATACTCTTCTCTTTTGTCTCTGTGTATATAGTGTGTCTCTGTAGTGTATATCTTGTGTATATGTGTGGGTTTGCTCACTGATTTTCGTGACAATTTGCTCACTGTTTTGAGCTATTTTCGTGATGTTTCGATGGTGTTTCTTTGCTGTTTGCTACACTGTTTCGTGTGTTTTCTTTGCTTTTCTTGCTTAGTTTTCAGCCAAATGAAGTGAATATATAGCAAGAGGAGGGGCTGTCCAACAGCCACAAACAAGGCTGTAATGGCCATTAAAGGAGGCCATTAAAAGCGACCAAGTAATGGCTCCAACAACCATTGAAAGAGGTTGCTCACCGCCCAAGTAATGGGTACATTAATGGAGGAATTAATCAGCCAAATAATGGCTGGTTAATGCTCCAAAACGCAGTCCAATATTTACAGAAAAAGTCTCCAGAAATTCTGGGGACCAAACTGTAAATATTGAAACTTCAGGGACCAAACTGTACATATGAAAGAATTCTGGTCCAAACTGTACATATGAAACTTCAGGGACCAAACTGTACATCTGGCAGAGTTCTCTGGTCCAAAAAGATAATATTAGACAGCCCCACAGCCCGTGAACCCGAGAACCCGGAACCGGACGGGCGGCGGCGCGCGTGTGGGCTTAGCCTTGAACCCAAGCACATCTAGGTCTTCCCTCCTTTAAACACATGGGATACCCGTTGGGGTCCCAAACCCTTTACCAATTAGAGACTTATATAGAGAGCAATTCTTCCTATTCCCACCGATGTGGTAGATTTGTCCCACACCACATTTTCATGTCTCAAACACCTTACTTCGTGGACCAATATCTCTTTCAGTTCTTAACGAAATTAGACGATTCTTGGCCCTACGGTCATCTACTCACTTCGTAGATCATGCATGTGTAAAGAGACGAGGTCTCCATCATACGGAACACTAGTGTTTAATTCATCAAAGATGGGTGGACGCATTTCCCCGCCAAAGGCTAATTTCCAACAATCGTTTCACCCGAAAACAACCGATCAGCTCGTCTTTATCTTCCCCAAATCACTGCAAATGACCAGAAATTTCCCCTCCTGGTATACATCCGTGGCGGTGGCTTTGCAGTAGAATCAGCCTTTTCAACCACTTATGATAATCACCTTCACTCTCTGGTAGCCGAAGCTAATTTGGTTGTCGTATCTGTTGATTATAGACTTGCCCCTGAACACCCACTACCTGTTTGTTATACTGACACATGGACTGTCATGAAATCAACACGCTAGTATTGGGCCTATTGACAATGATCAACAAGCTATTACCGAGGAGCCATGGCTCAAATTTCACGCAGATTACACCAGAGTGTTCTCAGCCGTGGACAGTGCCGGTGCCAATATTGCTCATGACACGATGGTTCGTGCAAGTGCTAAAGAAAATCCACTGGGAAATGCTGTGAAGATCGTGGGAATGGTATTAATCCATCCATTTTTTGGTAACAATGAGCCTGATTTGTTATGGACATATATTTTTTCAGAAAGTTCGGGTTGTGATGATCAAAGGCTAAACCCTGCAGCTCATCCGAATTTGCTGCGAAGTCTTGTTTGCAAAAGAATTCAAGTTTTTACAGCGGAGAAGGATTTTTTAAGAGATAGAGGCAGATCTTATTACTAGGCTTTGGAAAAAAGTGGATGGAATGGTGAATTTGAAATTATAGAGGCACAAGGGGAGTAACATGTCTTCCATTTGAGAAAAACAACTTGTGAGAACGCTAGCTCCTTGATCAAACGGCTGGTCGAATTCTTTAATCAATCAAGCTGAAATTATATTAAAAGATCAGGTTATGATCAAAATTACTTCTTGTTTTAAGTTCAATAAATTAAGTTATGTCTGTTTTAGTTTTTGAATCAAGTGAAAATTCAATGTATCCAAATTTATTTCATGTAGTAGACATACTAAAATGAATTCTATTCAACAACTGCCATCGGCGACTAATCCACTTGTAGGCTTATAGCCCATTACTTTTTTTTTTTTTTGATAACCCAGGTCTCGAGGCGATTTGTGCCTCCATATCGCTAGTACATGCACAAGTACTGGTACTAGGCTCCTGGGATGATGGGACCGGTCTTTCAGCACCCCACCACCAGGTAAATCGCGGGATATGCACCCATGGTCAGTGTCTGCTTGCGTCCAACGGATCAATGCTACAAGGTTGACCCCCTCAAAGGCTTGGCGGGGAACAAACCCACACTGCAATATGCCCGCGCGGCTTTTAGCGCCCAGATTTTTTTTTGATAACCCAGGTCTCGAGGCAATTTGTGCCTCCATATCGCTAGTACCTGCACAAGTACTGGTACTAGGCTCCTGGGGATGATGGGACCGGTCTTTCAGCACCCCACCACCAGGTAAATCGCGGGATATGCACCTGTGGTCAGTGTCTGCTTGCGTCCAACGGATCAATGCTACAAGATTGACCCCCTCAAAGGCTTGGCGGGGAACAAACCCACACTGCAATATGCCCGCGCGGCTTTTAGCGCCCAGGCTTTACCACATGTATATGCCCCGGAGGACGATATCCGCCGAGTTGAGAATCGAACATGCGACCTGAAATTCACAAATTTGACTCTCTGCCAACACGCTGGCCTCTTTGGATGGCTTATAGCCCATTACTGATACATAGTATGGTGGGGTTGGGGTGGGAATGGTGGGGTTGGGGTGGGAATTTTTTGAAAAATGTTTTTTTGGAGGTCGTGTCATTGAAAAGTTTCGAAGTTCTATTCTTCCAGCATTTACTGAGGCGCAACTATGTACTAGGAATTAAATTTGTGGACAAGAAGGTAAATTAATCTTCTCCATATTAGCTACATGAAACCAATATCTTTAAAATAATTTTGGATAATATGAGAAATATGGATGGGTCAGGTAATTGATCCATTTTTTGTTTAACCCATTTTTGACCCGTGCCGGCCCTTTTGACACCCCTAATACATGCTATGAAAGAGACAACCATAAGTACTGCCAAACCATTCTAGTGTTAGGATTTTTTTTTCCCTAAAGCTAACAGTAGGGTTAACTAACAAAACGCTGCGACTGTCTTTATTTTCTTTTGATGATTAAGTCATACTATACTTACACGTACGTAGTCTACAGCTTTATCAGACATTTCTCGTTCAACATAGTACATAAATTTCTTTAGTATAACTTAATACGAGTATTAATTATTAGTACCTTCGACCAAACACTACAATTGTGGAGATGACTTTTTTTCTTACGTGGCCAGCCAACGACCTCAACTCAAGTGAAAATAGAACAAGTATAATTCGGCAGATACCAAAGACTGAGACATTGTCCGTAACATGGTGGACCATTTCTTTAATTAAGATAAATTAAACAAACAGTAATTAGAACGTTTCTGTTTCATAATAAGTGGTGTTTTTAGTTTATGCACACTTCTTAAGAAATTGCTCACTTCTAAAAAATTATGAGTGTTTTTACTAACTTATTCCTATTTAATACCTAGAAAAAAAAAGCTATTTATTAATTTTTTATTAGGTGAATAAAGATAAATCTCAAAGCACCTGAAACAAAATCTCTAGAAAAAGAATTATGGCCTTTGCGGCTCTTACGGAGGTTATAATGTGCAGTTAGGCCACGCCAATTATCTCTTCTGGAAACCTTACACATAAAGCCAAACACACCTAATTATCAATTTCACCGCCCACTTTTTGTCCCCTTCAAATCCCATCATCACATCTCATTACTCCAACTCCGTCATTACTGCAACTTCAATAAAAAAAAATGGATTCAAACGAAGTTGTTTATGAGGTACCAAGGTTTTTCCGGGTCTACAAAGATGGCCGTATCGAAAAGTTTCGAAAACATGACTTTGTTCATCCTTCCGATAATCCAATCACAGGTGTTCGATCCAAAGATATCGTCGTACCGGAGAACGACGTAACGGTACGCCTTTACCTTCCTAAAATAACCCAAAATGACCAGAAATTTCCACTCCTTGTGTACTTCCACGGGGGCGGATTTGCCATCGAATCCGCGTTTTCGACTTACTATGATAGTTATCTCCACTCTTTAGCTGCAGAAACTAATGTACTTGCTGTATCCGTCGAGTATAGATTAGCCCCAGAACACAAAATTCCTGCGTGTTATGATGATTCGTGGGCTATCATGAAATGGGTCTCTCAGCACGCCAATGGCGGACAAGGAACTGAACCATGGCTGAAAAGCCATGCTGACTTCTCCGGAGTTTTCTTGTCAGGTAAATGAACGTAATGATTTTATTGATGAAAATCTACCTAAAATAGTAGATATACAATTAATACAATTAATGAAAGAATATTGAAAATATTCTATTACACCTCGCAGTCGAAGCGGGAGGTTCACGAACACTGAGACTGACTCGAAAATCATTAATGTTAGAAGGTGCGAAATCAATGGGTGCAGGAGCTGCTATTGACTCTG
The DNA here is from genome assembly GCA_029783415.1 of Anisodus acutangulus. Lineage (NCBI taxonomy): Eukaryota > Viridiplantae > Streptophyta > Magnoliopsida > Solanales > Solanaceae > Anisodus > Anisodus acutangulus. The sequence goes on along the minus strand of CM056489.1, from coordinate 60,956,900 downwards.
GTCTTAGATGGTGAAGACAGAAGTGAAGTGTACCTTGGACGTATCGTAAAATACGTTTGAGGCATGCATGTGTGCTTCCGTCGGACTGTGCATGTGCAAGCAGATTTATTGCACAACATAGGATATGTCTGGTCTCGTGAATGTGAGGTATTGTCATGCTAAGATAGTGAGTCGGGTCTGAATATGAAAGGTCGGAATCAGCGTTGAGCTTAGAATTTGTGTCTACAGGTGTGTGAAATGGTTTGCAAGATGTCATGCATGCACGGTCAAGGATCTCTTCGGCGTACTTCTGACATAGAAATAAAATTCCGTCGTGAGAAAAGAGGGGGTGGGCGACCGAGAGAGGTCGGCGGCTAGGGTTCCGACGTGAAAAAAAAATGACGGTCGAGAAGGTGTATCGGCGGCTAGGGTAGGGTTTGTAGTTTTAGGCTAATGATATCATAAATGAATATGTTCCTTGATGTTTATTGATGAATGATTTGCCATATATATAAGGTTACAAGAATATTTACTTTGATATGAACTAAGTAACTAATTAACCTAATTACAAAAGGATTGTAATTCTACCTAAAATAGGAGATATACAATTAATAAAAGAATATTGAAAAATATTTTATTAAAATCAATAAACGAGTCACAATACAAACTGATTTGTTGGATTGGGTCAGGATGGACAAATGACAAAGCATAAGTCAACCTACCCAAATTGATCCAATCTTCATTCTTTTTTATGCCTTTTCACAGTAAGGTGAGGGAGAGGAGGGCCCGAGACTTGGATCATGTGATGTGCATCAAAGACGAGGACGACAAAGTACCGATGGAGGACGCACTTATTAGGCTGAAGTGGCAGTCTTACTTCCATAAACTCTTGAACGAAAAGGAAAATAAAGACATTGTGCTGGAGCAATCTGGTAGGTACCGGAATTTTGGGTATTGTGGAAGCATTAAGGTTGAGGAGGTTCAGGATGCTGTTCGCAGGATGCGTATGGGACGAGCGACCGGGCCTGATAAGATCCAGTTGAATTTTGGAAGAGCACAGGCAGGGCAGGTTTGGAGTGGCTGACGGAGTTGTTTAACGTCATCGAGAATGCCGAAGAATGAAGGTGGAGTACAATGATTCCTTTGTACAAGAACAAATGTGATATCCAGAGTTGCAACAACTATAGGGGTATCAAGCTGTTAAGCCATACTATGAAAGTTTGGAAAAGAGTCGTGGAGATGAGGGTGAGAAGAGGCGTGTCTACCTCCGAGAACCAATTTGGATTCATGCCGAGGCGTTCGACTACAGAATTCATTCATCTTATTAGGAGGTTGGTGGAGCAGTATATGGAGAGGAAGAGAGACTTACATATGGTTTTCATCGACCTCGAGAAGATATACGATAAAGTCCCTAGGGAGGTTCTATGGAGATGTTTGGAGGTTAGATGTGTACCTGTGGCGTACACTAGGGCAATCAAGGATATGTATGATGGAGCCAAAACTAGGGTACGGACAGTAGGAGGAGACTCGGCGCACTTCCCAGTAATGATGGGGTTGCACTAGGGATCAGCTCTTAGCCCATTCCTATTTACCTTGGTGATGGATGGACTGACGCGACAAATCCAAGGGGAGGTGCCACGATGTATATTATTCGCAGACGATATAGTCCTGATTGATGAGACTCGCAGGGGAGTGAACGATAAGCTGAAGGTTTGGAGACATACGATGGAGTCTAAAGGGTTCAGGCTGAGTAGGACCAAGACAGAATACTTGGAGTGCAAGTTCAGTAACGGGAACGACCTTGAGACAGGCGTGGATGTGAGGCTTAGTGCTCAGGTCATTCCAAATAAAAGAAGCTTCAAGTACATCGGATCTATTATCCAAGGGAATAGAGAGATTGATGACGATGTCACACATCGTATTGGGGCAGGGTGGATGAAATGGAGGCTCACATCTGGAGTCCTGTGAGATATAAATGTGTCATCAAAACTTAAAGACAAATTCTATAGGGTGCTGGTTAGACCGACTATGTTGTATGGGGTGGAGTGTTAGCCGGTCAAGACTTCGCACACCTAAAAGATGAAAGTTGTGGAGATGATGATGCTACGATGGATGTGTGGGCATACAATGAGAGATAAAATTAGAAAAATGATGATATCCGAGATAGAGTGGGAGTGGCATCGGTGGAGGATAAGATACGGGAAGCGAGATTGAGATGGTTCGGGCATGTGCAGAGGAGAGACACAAATGTCCCAGTGCGGGGTATGAGAGGTTGGCTATGGACGGGTACAAAAGGGGTAGAGGTAGGCCGAAAAAGCATTGAGGAGATGTGATTAGACGGGATATGGCACGGGTGCAACTCACTGAGGACATGACCTTAGATAGAGGGTTATGGAGGACACAGATTAGGGTAGTAGATAGTCCAGCGTAGTCCTACCTACGCTTACAAACTGGTAGTTGTAGTGTTATTATTGTAGGCACAATATTAGCCTATCATAATAGTAGGCACAATATTAGCCTTTATGCTTCTTTGTGTATTTTGTTTGTCTTATTTACCTGCATTAGTTATTGCTTCTTTTTCAGAAGTCACTATCATGGCTTAGTCGCTTTGTTTGTCTTACTTTGCTTGTGCTTGTGCTTTGTCTTGAGCCGAAGGTCTCTCGGAAACAACCGCTCTACCTACCAAGATAGATGTAAGGTCTGTGTACACTCTACCCTCCCAGACCCACGTTGTGGGATTTCACTGGGTATGTTGTTGTTGTATTAGTTTAAATTGTTTCATGTTTACATAATTTGCAGTCTTCATGTTTGATTCTGTATAATTGGATTTAGGTTGCATTTTGATCAATCGGGTTACCTACTTTGACTCGTTTTATCCAATAATTTTGAAGTTTATTTTGGGTTCAATATGGGTCAAGCTAGTAACGGGCAATAATTCAACATGTAACATGTTTAAACTTGAGTAGGATGAATAAGTTACTGAAAAATGTATTGGTTTTGCTAGGTGATAGTGCCGGAGCCAATATTGCTCATAACATGATGATGCGAGCAAGTTTAGATGAAGATAAACTTGGAGATAGCTTAAAGCTTGTGGGATTGGCATTGATTCATCCCTATTTCGGGAACAATGAACCAGATGGAATTTGGTCGTATTGTTGCCCCGAAAATCCCAAAACTGATGACCCAAGATTCAATCCAGCAGCACATCCGAGTTTGCTATCGAAGCTTGTTTGCTCCAAGATTCTGATATGCACTGGGGGAAAGGATTTTATAAGGGACAGAGGGTGGACATACTATGAGGTCCTGAAGAAATGTGGCTGGAAAGGTGAAGTGGAGATTAAGGAAACAGAAGGGGAAGAGCATGTTTTCCATTTGGTTAAGCCAACTTGTGAGAGAGCCAAGGCCTTGATGAAATGGCTGGTAGATTTCTTTCAACAATCAGGCTGAATTCTTGCTGTGTAATACTATTAATTCAGCTGTTTCTCTTTTCTTTTTTTATCAAATAAGTCGCTGTTAGATTTGGTCTGTGCATGAATGAATGTGCACTTCAAGATATCTTTATGCTTCACTTTCTCTGAATAAACCTTGAAGTGGATAATTCTTTTCAGATTTCCACATGGTTCAGTCTTCTTCTTTTTCTTTTTCTATGTTTAGCGAATATCCCAATATTCTTTTATACTGGGTAACCCGTAAAGGCCTACAATATTGGAGAGTAAGGCTGAAATGACTTTTACATAGAATAATTGAAGCGTATAATGACTTATATGCTAAGCGTATAGACCTTGCATATCATTCTAGATTTCTGTTTGAAGTCATATTTTAATGGTTAAAGTCTCTTATGAATATTATAGGTAACGTGCATACAAATCTCAAATGTGTTTGAAGTCATATTTTAGTACTCTTAGCGCCCTTACCAGGAGGGCCAGGGATCATCATCAGATCGCGTTAATGAGGAATTTTATGGTTCCCACCTGATCGTCCAATACCAACTGGTTGACAAATTAGAATTTGTGCCGGAACGTTTTAATGTTAAGGATAAAATATTCCCTATCAAAAGCTGAATCTTTCTAAAAGCTCAAACCCAAAATTTATAATTAAGGATGAAGGACGTAATTACTATCCCACCCTAACCTTCGGGGGGTTACCATGAAAATTAGGTTCATCCTCATGTTCCATGCAAGGAGGAAACATATAATTCTTCTCTCGATAATTTTTCATGAAAAAAGATTTTCAAAATTTAAAAGTATGATTAAAACAAAGTAGAGATACACTTATTTCGAATGCAGAACAAACTGCTTAAGTGAAAAAAGGAATATCTACATACGTTTTTGCTGTATAAAAAAGAATCGGGAAAACCTAGAGTATTTAATAAATCCAAAGGCCACCACAAACTCATTGTCGTCGACCATTCTAGTACTTCTCCATAAAAACTAAGCCACAAATAGCTGACCTTATTAGATTTGCTAATTATCCTTCCATAATAACCATTGCGATTTTGTCCAAACTTGAATCACGGACGGCCCTAAGGTGTTCGTTAAAATATTTCGTTGAAAATTTACATTATATTTTGACTTTTTAGAAGAAAATTCTAACATCACCACCGGCAAAGATACGTTATAACTTACAAATATCGACTAACATCATCAATGAAATTCTCGAAGATCTAAGCTGTAGACAAATAGAACTCCCTTAGTTGTGACGTATGGGCTACGCTCACTTAATTTTTTTGTATATATGGTCATCATCTAAGGGAAAAGAACATCAGATGTAAGATAATCAGTGAGGACGAAAAAGGTCTCTGTCCTCTAGAAACATTATATAGATGCTGAGTTAAAATAGAATGACGTCCTTATATTTTAACTCCTATATTTTATAAAATATATAATATATTGCGATTATTTATAGTGTACTTTTTCTAAATGTTTATAAATTTTATTTTAATAAAAGATCAATCAATGTTGAGTGATAAACGAAAGAAAGTACCATCTGTTAACATTCATCTTCTGACTTTTGTTTTCTAATTGAAAGAATAGACAAATGTTTAGGCAAACAATCAAGAATTTTCAAATACCAACTTTTTGCTTTTAAAAGTACCTAACACAGCACTTGGGTATAGTATACCAACCTTCAACTGCAACTTAGCTTTCAGCAATGGCAGAAATAGCACATGACTTTTTCCCATTGATTAGAGTTTACAAAGATGGTCGAATCGAGAGGCTGATGGGCGAAGGTCTTGTCCCAGCTGAATCCGATCCTGAAACCGGAGTACAAATTAAAGACATTGAAATTGATCCAAAAATCAACCTATCAGCAAGACTTTACCTGCCCAAAAATCTCGACCCGGTTCATAAAATTCCCCTTCTCGTCTACTTCCACGGCGGCGGCTTTGTAATCGAATCTGCCTCTTCACCTACATACCACAAGCATCTTAGTATGGTAGCAACTGAAGCAAAAGTTGTAATCGTCTCTGTTAACTACAGGTTAGCTCCGGAGTATCCGTTACCTATAGCTTATGAAGATTCATGGAGAGCTCTCAAATGGGTCGGGTCACATGCTAAAGGTGATGGTAATGAGCCATGGCTAAAACACCATGCTGATTTCAATCGGGTCTATTTTGGGGGAGATAGCGCTGGTGGTAATATCGCACACAATATAACAATTCGGGTCGGGTCGGAGAAATTGGAGGGTATGAAACTTAATGGGATTTTCCTAGCCTGTCCATTTTTCTGGGGGAAGGATTTGATTGATGGTGAGGGTGAGAACTTAGGTGCTAAAAATTACGTTGAGAAGTTGTGGTTATTTGTGAATCCGAATAGCTCCGGATTAGATGACCCGTTGATAAACCCGGAAAAGGATCCGAAATTGTGTAGCTTAGGGTGTGAGAAAGTACTTGTTTATGTCGCCGGAAAAGATCCGTTGAGATACAGAGGATTTTACTATAAGGAGGCATTGGAGAATAGTAAGTGGCGAGGGACGGTGGAGGTGGTAGAGATTAAAGATGAGGAACATGTGTTTCACCTGTTTTCTCCTACAGCTGAAAATTCCAGGGCCATGTTGAGAAAATTGGTCTCTTTCTTTAATCAGTCCAAGGCCTAATCATGGTATTTTTTCATTTTTAGATGGGTGTTACTATTCTCCTCACACCTCCATTGTAAAGTAAAATTATATTGAGTATGTTATTATCGTAGTAGCAAGTGGTAACTGGGGAACAAAAGAAATAAAGAAGAGATATCTATATGTTTCTACGTTGTTAGATTCAATTTGAGTTAATTGATTTGCTTTCACTTGCTTTTTGTGGCTGTTTAATCTTGTTAAAGTTAAGTTTGATCACTTTCAGTTGTTTATAACGTCATTATTAATGAGAGGCTGACACAAACTTCCTTCTGTTTACAAAGATTTGTCATTAATGCAAGTGCTAAAATGATAGCTTCTCATTCCAAATGGTGCCACCAGTTGGACTAGAAAATTTAAATGGGTGAAATTAATAGATTTAAAATCTTTACTGCTTCCTTAAAAAAAATAGGAATTACTTTACTAGACGGAAAAAGGTGAGAGAAAAGAAGAATAACTTTGGCCAAATTGCAAAGGGCAAGTCCCCCCACTGTTTTTTGTGGTTGATAAAATAGCATTCATGCGCTTTAGGAGACAATATTGTTCTTCCCACATTTTTGAAAACCAATTTCTAATGTTGTTTGGTTACGAAACCAGTTTATTGCATAAGTTTTCAACTACTTTATTCTTCGCAATGCAATTTTACTTTATAAGAAATAAAATCGATTGTTAGGACTGTTATAGCTCAATATCGTTTAATAAGTCATACTGAAATGTTAGTGGATTAATATGTTAATGAGTGCACATAGAGGAATGTTAGTGTCTCGATAAGATAATTGAGAGAGAAGCCCATAACATAGAGTATGAAGGAGAAGAAGTAATTGTCTTGATAACATATGAAATAATTTGAGCATCCCTTAGGAAATAAGTGTAGTAATCATCATTTAAATCCATTAAGAAATCATTTGCCTATGGATTATTAAAGAGGTGTAACATTATGTTAGAGTTGGAAGTATTTTAATCTTAAAATTTTAAAGTGTATGATATATTAGTGTGCATAAAGTGGAGAAAGTGGTCATTATTCTTTATAACTCGTGTAACTACTATGACATATTATCTCTTATTATTTATTTCATTACACCTCAAATTATTATTAACATCCTGACATTTATTATTTGGAAGAAATCCTACACTTATATAAAGAATGTTTTCTTCTTCGTGTTTAGGATGAAGAGTATTATGTTGTAGATAAAATAAAACATCGTGTTGTTTTTATAATTTGGTTGGTGTAGTGAAAGAAAGGGTTGAGACAAATAAAAATATTTCTATTCTCTAACGTATAGTCTAAAAAAAGAGTATTGCTTTGTTGGACTGTTTGTTTTTTCGTGTGGAGCTATAGACTCAACAGCTAGATATGGGTTGTTCGAATCACCCGACATTATCGGCTATTATATACTGGAGGAACAAGTCAAGAATATTAATATTGGACCAATGAAAATTCTATCATAGAGATCTGAATCTTCTTAAAGAGAACGAGATATTTGTGCATCAGTCTAAAGAATATATATATTTTTATTTAATTTTCAATTGTATTTTTTTGTATTTTATTAACATGTGAAAGACTCTAACTCAAAACGTTAAGGCAACGTATAAAATAATTTTAAACCATTCAAAACCCATTTGGAAACCTCCCACAACTGACGAGGGACAAACGTAACATTCTTTAACACTCCCCATCTCATAATCTGTTATAAGTGGACGTAGATTGTTTTTTATAATCGTGGTGTATGTACCAATCTGCACACACCTCAACTAATTTCATATAACATGACTAATTATTTTTTTCAAACTGCTTTGAAGTAAAGAGATAGGAGGGGTTAACGAAAGTGGTCCTAAAGTAATGAAGAGATATTAGGTTCAACATGCTAATGAGTAGGCCGTAACAGTGCCAGTGGCTCGGTGTGTTAATTTTGAAAAAAGATAAGGAGAGAAGCCTAAAAGAGCAACGCGTGCTAAATTGAGATAGCGAAGTCCGGGGCGATACAACCGTGCAAACTAGCTCACCACAATTTGACTGATACTATATGAAAGAATCTTAAAATAATAGTTCAAGATCTTTTAAACTCATTTGAATTTTTTTTCAGGATCGATAAGGAACATTGATGATTAAAAATTCACAAGTAATCTAGATTGTTTAATAAACACGGCTTAAAAAGAACACATAATAGGAAAGAAAACTAAAAGGTTTCCTCCGATCAATCTATACGAAGTAATTTTGATTCAAATTTTTTTAAAAATTGATCATAAAAATCTATGTTGCTTAAATTGAACAAAAACCGTAATTCATATGTTTGTTTTATTTTTGGTGTCTAATTTGGGAGGTAGGAAGGAGTGGAAAATGGGCCAATGGTTCTCCACAAAAACAAGAAAACCCCTTTGGATATTTCTCTATTTATTTCCCCATCTTCACACACTTGTTCCTCAAGCCAACAATGGAGAGGGCGGTGTTGCTACGCTCTTTATCGTCCACTTCCAATCTCGCCTTATCTAGAATCTTCTCACGCTCTTCACACCGACTCGCTTCTCTCACTTGTTACTCCACTAGACGACATCGTTTACTCCAGAACCTTCACCGCAGGCGTTCACTTCTTCGGAGCAACGTTTGTGGCATATCGCCTTCAATCAACTTGAAAAGACAGTTGTACCCTCTCTCTGTTCGAGCCATCGCCACTTCCGCCCCTCAATCCTCTCAAGGTGCTAACTCCATTGCTATCTTCTAATTTGACTTGTCATTGATTTTGATGTTGTTTATGTGTTTTAATTGTTAGAGTTTCTTGGTGCTGATGATGAAGTTGCTGACAAATTCGGGTTTGAGAAAGTATCCGAGCAGTTTATTGTTGAGTGTAAATCTAAAGCTGTATTGTATAAACACAACAAAACCGGTGCTGAAGTAATGTCTGTGTCCAATGACGATGAGAATAAGGTCTTTGGCATTGTCCTCCGGACACCTCCGTAAGTTTATCTTAGTCTTTTAGTTATGCTTATATGGATTACTAGCTGTCAATGTGGCTGATGAGCGTATTTACATCAAGAATATATTCTTTATCTTTATGGAACAAAGCTGTATTAAGCAAGAGCTATTCGCCCACGGAAAATTGAGATTTTGATATATTTGCTTGCGGTTTTGGTTTATGGAAAATGAGCAGCAGCCTGTGCCTTATCATTTATTGTTAATGCAGGAAAGATTCTACTGGAATTCCTCACATATTGGAACATAGTGTACTGTGTGGTTCAAGAAAGTATCCCTTGAAAGAACCCTTTGTTGAACTGTTAAAGGGAAGCTTGAACACTTTTCTTAATGCTTTCACATATCCAGATAGGACATGTTATCCTGTGGCGTCCACAAATACAAAGGTTCGGACAATGTTACGTGTTGAACATCATTATGGAAATTAAGGTTTACTTCCATCTAATATATGCTTACGTCTCCCAAAACAGGATTTCTACAACCTGGTTGATGTATACTTGGATGCTGTCTTTTTCCCTAAATGCGTGGAGGATTTCCAAACGTTTCAACAAGAGGGTTGGCATTATGAACTGAATGACCCCTCAGACGACATAACTTTTAAAGGTTTCCTTCAGAAAGCCTCTTGAATCATCTTTTTTCTGTTTCTTTCCTGTGATAACTTCTCTTCCTTGTGCTTTTATCAATGTTCGGCAGTAGTGTCTTTGAACAAATTTGTTTTTTCTTCACCTTTGATCCCTACGGATAGTGGTGCATCTGAAGCTTGTCCCTGCATATCTTACAAAATCTTTTATGTATAAAACTTCAGGGGTTGTGTTCAATGAGATGAAAGGAGTTTATTCTCAGCCTGATAATCTACTGGGCCGAACTTCCCAGCAGGTATGGAAGCCACACTTATTGACTTACTTGGTTTTTCTCTCAATTATGGTTGTTATCAAACATTTGTATAAGGGCAAACTGATTAATTGTTTAAATGTTCTTACTTCTTTGTGAGTATGTGGATAGGGTTGATTGTTATTGCTGAATCTTTATATTAGATAAAAAGATTTTTATTGAATGGATATAATTGATGATAATGTGCTTTAGAAATGTGTTCAATGAATGGAATCCAATATTTAACTCATTCAATAATTTTAAATTCTTCCAGGTCCTGATTAAAGGCGCCTCATTGGAGTAGTTAATATCTTATCACATATCAAGCATGTAATAACTATAGATGCTAACAAGGTTTAGAGGCTAAATGCCAAAAAGTAGTTTAGTGCATGAGCTCAACAAATAAAGTGGACTGAGAAGGATAAATGATCACTAAAAAACTGTATGTTTATAAAGAAATATTTTGTGCATATTACAAGGTGAAGTACTTTGTTTTATATTGTTGTTTTTACCAAGTTCATGTTTGGGAAGTAAGTTATGGGATGCTAAATCTTGTGGCAATTCAATGAGCACCTCACAAAGCTGTATACATGGCTAATAATCCATGCAAGATGTGGGTATGTAATTTGATGATGCCAATACACTTCAGAGGTTTCTTTATTCAATAGTTCAATTCATGGGTTTCTTCCAGAAAATAGTAGTGTATATTGCAACAGACTATTGTTTTTGTAAGCAGTGACCTATGTCTTCTACAGGCACTTTTTCCTGATAATACCTATGGTGTTGACAGTGGCGGTGACCCACAAGTAATTCCTAGCCTTTCTTTTGAGGAATTCAAGGTTGGTAGTCTCTTTCACATTGGTTTCGTTGTTCACAGATTAGAAATTTAAGAAAATTCACAGGTTTTTGTTATTACATGGCTAATCATCATAATTTAATTATGTCAATTCTTGGATTCTTCTTGTTGCTTTTTAGTATTTCTCAATGTTTCATTCTTGTTGTGAGGTGTTTAGTTGAATTGGGATGTTCTTGAATACTGTGGGCCAGAATTGCTTGTGGTTGTGTTGCATGCTTCATGTATACAGATGTTCCGTGGATGTATTATATGCGTACCCGCATTTTCACGTGCAAAGAGAAAACTTGAGCTGCTACCTTTTGGTGATTGATAAATCAGTATCTTATCTGGTTAACTGACATCTTGTATTCCAAAGTAAAGTCATAATCTAGAATTTATGATGTTCAATGGATTCACTCTTGCGTACAAGTTATGCGAAAGCTTGAATATGCTCCATGCTACAATTAAATGGCCATCATATTTGTGAATTGCCATCATTCTATAATCAAGTCGTGCAGATGTTGTTGTTCTTCCATCATACTGTTGTCCTCTTGCTTTTGTGGGTTTTGAACGCCCTAGTCAGAAATTAGACCCTAGGGACCGTGGGCTTTAATCTTTAAGGCGAGACACCGTAAGCTTCTCATATGAGGTGCTTAGCAACATGCTTTGCGACACAAAGTAGAAATATCACTTAAATATTCGTTGAAGTTCATAGAAGGATCACTGTTGTTGTATGCGTGCTTTAACCTTGACATCAGGCATAGTAAAAGTCGGGCATTTTGCTCCGCTGAGCTAGCCCTTCACTCCATGCATACAAAAGCTAGCTAACTAACCCCTACGGTCCCTCATTGAGATGGATGAAGTGGCATACTTATTCTTAATAAAAGTTATAAAACAATTGCTAGAGATATTTGAAGTCAGCATGAGAAATCTGGTCGCTAGATTTGAATACAGTTTAAAACTATTTTTCCCATCTACTTTTTTGAAGTGTCCGGGCCAGCTTGCCCGCACCTCAACTAATTCCACGGGATACGTGCCACCTTAAAAGAATTAAAGTAGTTTATGAGTTTAATTAACATGGTTTTACTTCACATGTTTTACATTAGTAGTTTCATCAATCCTTTTGCCCATATAATTGTTTTTGCTATAGTTAATTTTAGCATTGTGGGTGTGGTTGTTTGTTTGTTTTCTTCATATACGCCTTTCCTCACTAACACAATTTTTACCAATTAGCAGACTAATAGCTAACTTTGGTGCTTCTATGCTTTGCTTTGTTTTTGACAACACCTAGAAGGACATGAAATCATGGTTTGTAGCGTAAGCTGTCAGTACTTGGGTATGAGGAAAGAATTACCTTGGCCATTGTAGTGGTTTCCTTGTCATTGGTTCGGCAAAATGAAATTTGGTTTATAGTTATGTTGATTGCTAGAATGTTAAGTATTAGTATTAGATTGTTTAGTTATAAATATTAGAAGAGTTAAGTTCTTAAATTGGATATTGTCCTACACTGGACAATATCATATGTATTATGTTTGACACCAATACATGTGTCTTGTATTCAATTAAAATCTTCTAACCTCTAATGCACATAGTTTTAGAATTTCTTTGATCATTGTAGAATTTAAGTAAGTTTTAGCTATCGGTAAATGGTCTTATGCTACTTCCTGGCCCAAGTTGTACCTATCTTTCTCTTTCTGATGGCTGATTTGGTGGTACCTTACCTCTTCTTCAGTGTCCGTTCTTTCCGATCATTTAAAGACATTAAACCTTCCGTGAAATTTCGACAACCCAGGCTTTTCCTGCGGGGTCTGATGGTCACTTTCACGCAAGTTTCCTTCATCTATTGTGGCAACATTTATGTTTTCAAAATAATTAATTCACGTTGGATTCTTGACCTAGACTCTGAGAAGGGCTTGTTATTGTCTTATAGTGTTACATATAAAATGTTAAAATTAAATTAATGAAAGAGTTAAGTCCTTAAATTTGATGTGTTACACATTGGACAAATATCGTGTATTGTATTTGAGCTCTATATATAACTGCATTAAGGAATTAAAAAGAAAAGAGATGCACAACTAGACCACTAAATTTTATTGATGAATATCTACTATATAGGTTGATGATGTATCAATATGTCTTATTTTGTTTCAAACTACACTTGGTACGTGATAATGCTGGCAAAAGGGAGAGTAGTTGTGACTAATTAACTAACATATGTCTGGAATTCTGCTGCTAAGGTTTTGATTCCTTAGCTTCTTAGCGTGACTGGTGTTTTCTGTGTCTATATATTTGCAGGATTTCCACAGGAAGTTTTACCATCCTAGCAATGCAAGGATATGGTTTTATGGAGATGATGACCCAAATGAACGTCTGCGGATCTTAAGTGGTACATATTTCTTTACCTCTTACAATTTCAAATGAACATGATTTGTGTTAATTCATATGGTTTGCCTATACTAGGAATCCTTCTTGACGAGCTGTTTTTTCTCGGATATTCATTACTTTATGTACTTTCTGGATGTGTTAGAGGGAACATGGATGTAACAAAATCGTTGACATGCCAATATCAGAAACTTTCCCTAAACCAATCAAAGGTCATGTCATAACATATAGACGTCTGTTGCTTGTTTTAAAAGAAAAAATTGGGGAAGCTACACTTATCAGAGGCCTTGTTATTTTTTATACACAGCGCTCAACAACATATGGACATCGTGACAATTTTTTTTTAAAATTAAGGGGAATTGAAACATTTCAACATTACTTATCCTGGGAATATAATTTCTTGTACAAACAAGATTAACAAGAACACACTGGATAAACATTTGTAACTTCAAGGTAATGTTAAACACGTTCCCAATTTTATTTAGTTAATTATGTGTCCCATTGTTAACTGTGTACTAGGGTTTTTTTCTTTCTCTTATCAGTTATCACAATGTAATAAATCCTCAGATGTTATGTAGCGCAGTGCCAGTCATCAGACCCCTCCATAGTCAGCAATTTACTTCTTGAGTTCTTTTGTTTTCCTTTTTTTCTTTTGATTTGAGTCAGGTCATGTGGAATTTGCCAAAAAATATAATTGATATGCGGCGGGCTCGCTTTCTGTTTCATTCTGGTTGCTTATATATGTTTCTTTGTTCTCTGTGAGTATTGAACATTATGCTGACTGTCAAAAATTCCGAGAGTTCTCAAAAAGTTAAAATGAACGGGAAATAGAAATAGAAATAAAGAAGTATAACATTTTCTGATAAGGAAATAAAGAAGTATAACATGCTGAAATCGAGTTGAAGTGTCAATTATATTGATCAAATGTTGTACGAACTTGCGAAATTTTAAATGTTATTAGCTGTGTTTGTTCTAACCAGTAATGGCTTCAGTTTTATTTTAGAGCCCTGAAGCTTCTCTTGAAAACTCTGGCACATCTCATGTTCTTATAATACGTGTAATTACGTGTAGAGTATTTGGACATGTTTGATGCCAGTTCAGCTCCGCATGAGTCAAGAGTTGAACCACAGAAACTATTCTCAGAGCCAGTCAGGATCATAGAAAAATATCCTGTTGGGGAAGATGGGGACCTGAAAAAGAAGCACATGGTATGCCTTAATTGGCTGCTGTCTGACAAACCACTGGATTTAGAAACTGAGCTTGCCCTAGGTTTTTTGGATCATCTGCTTTTGGGGACTCCAGCTTCTCCCTTGAGGAAGATTTTGCTAGAAAGTGGTTTAGGGGATGCAATTGTTGGTGGAGGGATTGAGGATGAGCTCCTTCAGCCTCAGTTTAGCATTGGGTTGAAGGGTGTCTCAAAAGAGAACATTCAAAAGGTTGAAGAATTGGTCATGAGCACTCTAGAAGGCTTAGCTGCGAAAGGTTTTGATTCAGATGCTGTGGAGGCATCAATGAATACAATTGAATTTTCTCTTAGAGAAAATAACACTGGCTCGTTCCCACGTGGTTTAGCATTGATGCTACGCTCCATTGTACGAAAATCTTTCATAACTTTCATTTATCTTGATTTTCGTCACTTACACTTTCTTTTTCCTTTCTCTTGCAAAGAATGACCTTTGTTATTTCTCTGTGATGTCTCTTCAGGGGAAATGGATTTACGATATGGATCCATTTGAACCACTGAAGTATCAGAAACCTTTGGAGGCCCTGAAAGCTAGAATAGCTAAGGAAGGCTCCAAAGCTGTTTTTGCTCCTTTAATTGACCAATTCATCTTGAGAAATCAACACCGTGTAACGGTTGAGATGCAGGTTATTATCATTAATGCTGACTTCCTTTTTCTGAGAAGATTTGCTTTTTGTGTATGTTTATATATGGGTGTTGTTTTCTTCAGCCTGACCCAGAGAAGGCATCTCGTGAGGAACAAATGGAAAAAGAGACGTTGGATAAAGTTAAAGCAAGCATGACCCAAGAGGATCTTGCTGAGCTAGCTCGGGCAACACAAGAGCTACGGCTAAAGCAAGAAACTCCTGATCCACCAGAAGCTCTAAAGAGTGTGCCCAGCCTCTCTCTACAAGATATTCCTCGAGAACCTGTACATGTTCCAACTGAGGTAACCACAGCTTACTCTTGCTTTAATTCTGTTTATTGGATTCCATTTTAGTTTAACTTGTTGCGCCTTTTGTTGTAGGTTGGAAACATCAATGGGGTAAAAGTTTTGCAGCACGACCTCTTCACAAATGATGTTCTTTATGCTGAAGTTGTCTTCAACATGAGCTCATTGAAGCAAGAGCTGCTACCATTGGTCCCACTTTTCTGGTAATTTTCCCTGAACTGCTTAGATATTAATGTGTATCTCACAGTGACACCTCCTGCCTCTCAAAAAGAAAAGGATAGAAGAGACTTTTTCTAATAGGGAAGTGATATATAACATCAACCTAACAATAACATTATAAAGCAGTATAGACATTTATCCCATCCATCCACCGAAAAATCGATGAACTTAGAATCCATAGGCTATGACATAGTAAAAGTTACACCCATGAAGGTCCTCGTGGACTAGTAGTTACATTCTCATATTCTTTTCATAAGCTATTTGAACTTGATGATTGTATGTCGTATAGCCTTTTTTGGTTCCTTTAGTTGTAGGAGATACATCAATTTTCTGTCAGAAGCTATTGCCATCTTCAAGCATTTCAGTGGTCCTTGTTCTCATATAACCCAGGTCTTTGTTTGCTTTCTTCCTTCTCGAGAATTTGTTCAGTAGATCGGTTGTGGTGGTTTTTTTCCGTCCTTTGGCTGTCCCTGTTTTCTCATGTCGTCTTTAGTTTTTGCCTGCATTATATTTTGAACCTTATGTGTCATATTCTCATCACTCTCTAGAATACGCTTTGTGGTTTTCAAAAGTGTGTCCAGGTAGGTTGATTCTGCTTTAGAACTTTTTGACTACTGTATATTGTGCAATTATTGTTAGAATGCGCTACTATGGCGTATTCGATTTTGTTATCCGCATGTTCATACTGCTTTAATTTCTTGTCTGAGTCTGACCGCTTCTCTTGCTTTGCTTTGCTTGCTTGCTTTCCTTGTGATTATGCTTTGTCTTGAGCCGAGGGTCTCCCGGAAACAGCCGCTCTACCTACCAAGGTAGAGGTAAGGTCTGCGTACACTCTACCCTTCCCAGACCCCACGTGGGATTTCACTGGGTATGTTGTTGTATATTGTGCAATTAAAACCAGAAGCTGATATTAGTGAGCTACAACATGATGAGGAGCAGGGTTATGGTGAATAGGCCAATGCTTCGATTAACCATCGAAGTTGTGTAAATAAGTCCACGCTTCCGTATGTCTTATGTGGAAAACCATCCTAGTTTTTTCAATAGTGAGATGTGAGTTCATGGATTAAAGATTATTTGACTCTGATGTGCAAAATTTCTTAACAGTCAGTCTCTGCTGGAAATGGGCACAAAGGATTTAGACTTTGTGCAGTTGAACCAGTTGATTGGAAGGAAAATTGGAGGGATATCAGTCTATCCTTTCACCTCATCAGTCCGTGGCAAGGTGGAGCCATGCAGCAAGATAATTGTTCGAGGCAAAGCCATGTCACAACGTACAGAAGATCTATTCAACTTGGTAAATCAGTTTCTTTGGTAATTGATAGCTGTAAATGGTCATCTTTCAAGCTACAGGAAACATGATGTGATGTTGTATGTGATCAACAGTGTGGTGATGTTATGTGTCAAGGTCTTTGTTGTAATGATCTTTGGAGCTAAGGACCTGTCAAGTTTGTGTTAAATTAAACAGGAACATATGTTTGTTAAGTTTTACTAGTCATGACATGCTTCTGTGGGTTTTCTTCAAAATAATCATGTTTGTGCAGATTTCCATTTATTTGGTATAACTGAGTACAGTTTTATAATTTTAGTTTAAGTACTGTATCAGGTAAAATTTAGATTGAGAGTGCTAGTCAGCCAGTACAGTGATGGTGTATGCATTCCATAAACCTGTGTCTAGCATGTTGCTATGTGGAACTATTGTCCTTTGACAAACTCCAGACTTTTTTCCTTAATTTATTTCCTTTCCTTCAAGGAAGCTAAATGATTTATGCGTCTTTCCAGCATAATACAACTCTACTTCTCCCTTTTCATTTGTCAATTTTCTGATATATTTGGAGTCTCCTATTGGTTCAATTAATGAGTTATTACCTTGGATAAAGGAAAGAGGAGATGAGGACCATACTAAGTTGTAGTTTTGTGGCAAGTGCTAGAGGACATACTTTCCTAATTTTCAAGTCTTAGGTGTAAACTTTATTTGGAGCAAAGCACCATATTTCTCATACGAACATAGGAAGGAAGACAAATCTAGATGGAGATTTCATGTAAATCTCACCCGTGTTTGGACCTCTTAATCATGCTCATAAAGTTTCAAACATGGTCATGTGTCGGTTAAATACTTGATTAAAATTAGTCAAGGTCTACTTATGGACCTTGTGTCGGTTAAATATTGTTGCTTTATTGTTTTTTCTCCTAGCTTCCCCAATTTATTATTTGAATTCATGAACCATTCTAGTATACTAAATATAAGGTAGTATGCACATTTTCTAGCTTTTAGATGATGCTCTAACTTGGTGGTAGTAGATATCTAAGAAGCTAGTAATGTGTCTAGCAATTTTTTGATTGACGAGATCTTTTCAATTTGTTTGTTGTAGATCAACCGCATTCTTCAAGATGTCCAACTTAATGACCAAAAGCGTTTCAAGCAGTTTGTTTCTCAAAGCAGATCGAGAATGGAGGTATACTTTTAAGTCTTGGAACATGAAGAACTTTGGT
The DNA here is from genome assembly GCA_029783415.1 of Anisodus acutangulus. Classification (NCBI taxonomy): domain Eukaryota; kingdom Viridiplantae; phylum Streptophyta; class Magnoliopsida; order Solanales; family Solanaceae; genus Anisodus; species Anisodus acutangulus. Next base: position 60,938,872 of record CM056489.1, on the reverse strand, counting down.
AAATGAATGTGCACGACGTATTATCTAACTTTTTTCCCATGAACTTGTGGTTCTAGAATCGCCTAAGAGGCAGTGGTCATAGCATTGCTGCTGCAAGGATGGGTGCTAAGCTTAACACTGCCGGGTGGATATCTGAACAAATGGGCGGTGTAAGGTTAGATGACTTTTGTCCTTATAATCTTGAATGACTTTGTCCCAATAATGGTTGTTGGATAAATTTTTCCATCTTCAATGTTCCTATCCCTCTGGTTATACCTACGTATTTATCCTGATTGGCCAGCGTTGGCTGATTTAAATTTGTCTTTCTGATGTTCTAGCTGTGTTTGGTTTCCATAAATTATCTGTTTCAGGTTGACGTATGTTTAAACGTCTTCCATTCACTGGAAAAAGGACAATGTAATTATTTGGAGCAGAATGTTTACCTCTTCCTCTTCTTTTTTTTTTTTTTGCAGCTACTTGGAATTTCTGAAGGGTCTTGAAGACCAAGTTGAGAATGACTGGCCCCAAATATCTTCATCCCTTGAGGAGATCCGAAAATCCTTACTTTCCAAGAATGGGTGTCTGATAAATTTGACAGCTGATGGGAAGAATCTCACCAACGCAGAGAAACATATTAGCAAATTTCTTGATTTGCTTCCAAACACATCCCCAGTGGAGTCAGCTGCTTGGAATGCACAATTGTCTCGCTCAAATGAAGCTTTTGTTGTTCCTACTCAGGTTAGCTGTCTCCTAAAGTTTTGTTCTTCGACTAAACACTCTTATCTCACTGTCAAAATTCAGGTGATGACTTTGAGGGATCCTTCTTATAGGTAAATTATGTTGGAAAAGCAGCTAATCTATATGAAGCTGGTTATGAGCTTAACGGCAGTGCTTATGTTATTTCTAATTATATAAGTAATACATGGCTGTGGGATCGTGTACGTGTTAGTGGTGGAGCTTATGGAGGATTTTGTGGCTTTGACACCCATTCAGGTACGATTTTGTGTTCATCTTATCTCATCTGAAGATTCAGGTAGAAAGTTTCTCTAGCTAACATTATATTTCGGTTCATCAGGGGTATTCTCATTTTTATCCTACCGAGACCCAAATTTATTGAAGACACTTGATGTGTATGATGGAACAAGTAGTTTCCTTAAAGAACTTGAAATGGATGATGATGCGCTCACAAAGGCAATTATTGGGACTATTGGAGATGTAGATGCTTACCAGTTGCCTGATGCCAAAGGATACAGTGGGTAAGTGGATGACCATGCCTATTCTGTGCTCATCTTACTCTCTGATTGCAAGACATCTTTGTACGCTTCTGTTCTAAAGTTGTTTCTTGTCAATATTGAACCTGATTCTGTATTTTACTTCAGTGCTGTTGGAGTGGTAGTGAAAATGTTAGATTAATTGGATTTGGTTTGAGAATAAATTTTTCTGTTCTATAAGGATTTGATAATAAGTTTATTTAATATGCCAATGTTCAACTGCTTGTCAATCTATAATCTCTGGAGAAAAGAGTGATAGTTAGAACTTATATTCTGTATAGTCTGTGTGCTAATTGAGAATTTTCTCGACTTTGGTAATGATAAAATGCTCACTGGTTTGTATTGAACCTAATGATCTGTGCTCTTGCTCTCAGTTTATTACGACATTTACTGGGAGTAACAGATGAAGAAAGACAAAGGAGACGTGAGGAGATATTATCAACAAGGTAAAAGTGTTGAATCTTTCTGTATTTAGCTTAAATATTGACCTAATATTTGAGTGCAAGTAATGTTAATACCATGATTTTCTAGCGAACAGCAAATGCCATAGCCACCCCTTCCCTTCTCTTGGCTGATATAAATGAATTCCCTCTCTTTAGATATAGACAGTTTTAAATTAAGCTTTGTTATGTTATTTCGTTTTCACTTGCCAAAATGTTCCATTTTAAAGTCGGGGATGATAATGATTAATGAAGCATACAAAAGCAAAATGGAAGACCACTCTTAGTATTGTAATTCTTAATAAAGACCTAGATCAGCATACAATGCATAGAAAGATCATTAATAGAATGTGTCGAAATTTGTACTCAAATTTGCATTTTAAACCTGCTGTGTTTTTAATGCTAGTAAAATAGCAGCAACTTATTCTTCCATATGAGTTGTATAAAGTTGCTACTAATCATGTTTCTTTTCCTTCATAGGCTGGAAGATTTTAAGAAATTTGGAGATGTCATGGAAGCAGTTAAAGATAAAGGGGTGGTTGTTGCTGTAGCATCACCAGATGATGTTGAGGCAGCCAACAAGGAGCGTTCCAACTTCTTGGAAGTCAAGAAAACACTCTGATACTGTGTCGTCTATTTATTTTTTTTCTCACAGCATTAGACACTCCGAAAATGCTTGTATATGTTATTTGATATTAGAATCTTCCCTTTTCCTGGGTTGAAGGGAAGAAAAGAAGAGACAGATCAGGCAAGAATGGGAAGAATACCATTTCTTTTTTCTTCAGAACATAGGTGGTGGTAGCTTTTACAGAAGCATGGAAGGTAAAGAAATTAGCATGCCAATATATTTATAATTCCAATAACCACTTAAACTTCACATGTTTACTGTTAAGTTTCAAGATTATAGTTTTTTTACAGCTTCATTTATCTGCTTTTAAGTTACAAAAGTCGCTTGAGTGTCAAGACAGTGCTATTCCAGCTTGCATTTTTCATGGTATGGTAACTAACTTTTTATAGGTTAAAAAAGACTCTTTTTGTGACTTTCTTTTACGTTTCCCATTGTTTAATCTGCGGACAAGTTATATAGCGACTATAACATTATTAATTATGTAAGTTATGCAGCGGAGTTTAGCAAACAGGATATTGATAAGACATAAATAGGTTTGACCCATTTTCGACCCATTTTTGCGTGTTGAACATGGGTCTATTACAGGCGAGTTGAGAAAAAATGGGTTGAAATTGCCACCATTATATATAATATCGTATCATCATTGTTCTGTGATAGTACATCTAATCAAAATGCCCTTTATTATTCCCCTATAAGCTCTTGAAATAGCCAAATGCACCACCTTGCAGAGTAAGGGAGGTACATCTTCTTAGGTGCAAAACAAATGCTTTAAAAAATATCTTGAGAAATAATTCTAAAGTATTTCTACTCCGTTCTTTCTGTAAGAGAGAGCATAACTATATTTCTAACTGCTTGAAATCACTTGGACAACATGTCACGCTTTCAGAGTCATTTTGTGCCTTGCAATCCCTCATTAAATAATAGACAGGACTCAGACAAAAATCTCCATTTTAGGATATACATATTAAATTGTTAAAAAAGTATTAGTGCAACTTTGTGACCGAGAGTTGTTGCAAGGACATACAAAGTCCTCACTCCGCTTGTGTGAGTTTGCTCACTTGGTTACCAAAGCTTATTGATTGTTAATTGATCCTAAGAAACATCTGAATTGTTACATCCATTCTTGGGTACAAGGAAGATGAGGTGGTCCTCCACATTGCATAAAAGGGTGGCCATGTGGAGACAAATGACAATTGCAAAACAGATAAAAGAGATACTGCCCTTGTTTTTAGGGTGTCTTGTCTCTACAAATAACAAGTGACTGCCCTTAACTGATATATGGACTCACCAACGGGAATCCTATGTGCCTCCAAGCTATTACACTTTTTTTTATTTGTAAAACCCAAGGAACATCAAAGATAATAATAATATCAGCAAATTGGAAAGTGTTTTGATGAAATTTTTGAATACTAGAGATAAATAATAATGTACTAGTGTTAGTCAACATCGCATTCAGAGTTAAGATAATTATTAGAAAAATGACTTCTCCCTATAAGTGAGAGAAGTCATTTTTCTTTTGATTTGTGGAGAATGACTTCCGTCGTATCAAACAACGGAAAATGACTTCCCATGAAAAAAATTCTCCTTAATCGGTAGATTTTAGTTTGAATATTTTTTATCCAACTACTAGTTTCTTTTGCTTAATTGATTAAAAAGTATTAATGGGAAAGCTGTAAGGTTGAAATGGGCAACAGCTAATAATTGATGTTGCCAAATTAAGACATAACTTAATAGTTATAACTTGTAACGGGAATATATGCTTGCTTATAAATACTACTAAATACTTATTAATTGTCTTCATTCATTTGCATTCATGGTCTTTTATGAGAATTGTTAGACACTCCCTTTCCCTTAAAACTCCGAATTAACTTACTCCCTCTTTCTCAAATTATTTGTTTTTTTTTTGTTTACACGCCCCTTAAGTAATATTAATTAGGAGGGGGTATTTGACCTACCTTATCTCTATTTATGTTTAAGTTATAACCTCTCTCCATTAAATATTTATATTTATTTGTTATCTTCATTAATGACAAAGGGTAAAATGGAGAAAAAATAATTAATTATGCCTTGAAATTGTAAAACGACAAATAATTTGAGACAACTATTTTTAGTAACCACGAAAAATAATCTAAGACAGAAGGAATGTTTACCATTTATGTTGCTTACATGTAAAGCTAATGTCAGAGTTACTCGGTATTTGTGTTGTCGGGAGGCAATTCTGTGAAATTATGCGTGCAATTTGGCCCGGACAACACGATTATTAGAAATATGTATAGCTAATACAAATTATACAAAAATTGTTCGACAAGTACGTACTCCGTCCGTTCACTTTTACTTGTCCCCTTTTGATTTTACACGCCCTTTAAAAATTAATAAATGAAGTACGTATTTTATTATAATACTCATATTAATTGGTGTATAGTCTCATTAGACTTGGAGAATGATTTAGAAATGAGTAACTAATGTTAAGGGTAGAAGAATATTTTCTTTTTGTCTTTTCTTGATATGCTAAAGTGGATAAATAAAAGTGAAAATTTATTTTTAATATATTGGACAAGTAAAAGTGAACGGAGGGACTCAAATTATTTGTCGTGGTTACTAAAAATAATTATCTCAAATTATTTATCGTTTTAGAAGTTCAAGACATAATTAATTATTTTTTCTTCATTTTACCCTTTGTCCATAATGAAATGACACATAAATAGAGTAAATATTTAATGGAGAGAGATTGTAACTTAAGACATAAATAAGGGTAAAATAGGTCAAATATCCCTCTTAATTAATATTTTTAAGGGCCATGTAAACCAAAAAAGTAAAAAATAATTTGAGACGGAGGGAGTCATTTTTCTTCTTCTTATGTAATTGTAGAAGTTCTCAATGAATATTATGCTAAAGTTCTTTAAAACTACACATTTTCTACTTCTAGATATTAGCAACGATTATAACAAAGATAATAATGGACGTTTGAGATTATCTCTTGAAGCGCTTAAATTAATCAGGAGTATTTTTTGTTATAATATGATAATGGTGTTAAGAAGGTGAATGAAGATCATCTTAACATGAATTACAATAATCAGTCATGAATTTTACCCTTGTGCTCTTATATAAAAGATTCTCATAATTCAATTGAAACATCATTAATGTGTGTAAAGATATTCTTTTTTTTGGTGCGTAAATCGGTGATCCTTCCAATTTAATCCCGAAGCCATAAGGAAGTAGATGAAGTTTCACTTCTTCCTTTATTTCGGACTCCCATTTTGTTGTTTTATTTTCTTGATTTCAACCATATTATAGTACCTACGTACTCGGACTCCCATTTTCTTGTTTTAGTTCTTCCTCCACTTCCCCACTTCCATGTTTGTAGTTTTACATGCTTTTTTCAACCATAGACAGTAGCCGAATTAGGATATTCACTAAAGAAAATCAAAATATAAAGAAGTTAAGATGATTCAAAATATATATTAAGAAAATATTTGGCTATCTATACGTACTGTAATTTCGGGGAAGGTATGTCAATTTGACATACCCTTGAACAAGGTGACTCTGCAACTACTTACGGAGTTGCCACTTGCCCAATGTCTTCCTCAGGAGAGGATGCACATTTATGTGGTGGGATATATGGATGGGATTCTTTCACATTTAATCAAAAGTGTTGACCGTGGAAATAGAAAAATTATTGGGAGCATTTCTTTCTTTAATAGATCATGGGGGGCCACAGATTTAGATTATTCAAGCTAATAGATACATGATATTCACGGTATACCAAAAAGTAATAGCTTCTTTCTTCTCTTTTTCCTATTTCGCCGTACCTGCAAATTTAATCATTCAATAACCCTTCCTTATGGTTCTTTATGTTTTTGTCTTGTCGTAGTACTTCAAGTGGTTGAAGATTACAAATTGAAGAAATAAGTTTGGGGTGGAAGTCGAAGACTATTTTAAATTAAAGTAGGGGAATTGATCAATTTTACACACGTTGTCCTATAAGAAATTAATTAAGTGTCATATATACCATGTCAGTCGTGCATGGGGAGGTCCCCTCAAAGTGCAAAAATATACTTGCATTCGAGTTTGGAGACTTTTCAACAAACCTGATCTAATATACCATGTATATTTATGATATTATTAGAGATCTTGTATATGTGTAATTATTTTAGTAATTTTATATTAAAAAAATATATATTTGATTTTCGTAATTATAGGCTAGGTTTACTATTGTATATCATGTATATAAACTATTTGCATTAATAAAAATAATCAAGGGATTATTCTCTTTCATGTATCAGCCGTCTAGGGCAAACTTTTCCTTCTCCAAAAATTACTCCTTCCGCCGCCCTACTCGAACCCTAATTCTCGGCTGACGGCCGACCCCCCATCCCTTCAAATTTTTTCGAATCCTTAATTCTCATCTTGTTCTTCCATCATGTCTACCACAAATAATATATTTCATCCTGTTCTTACAGTCTCTAATATCAAGAACAATATCTCTATCGTTCTTGAGATGGAAAACGTCCAATACGCGATGTGGGCAAAACTATTTAAAGTTCACGCAAGGTCTAATAGAGTCCTCCATCACATCGTCAAACCGGAAAAGGCAAGGAGAAGGTGCCTTCCACAGATGATGAAATCGAGTTGTGGGCAACTCTTGATGCTACGGTCCTCCAATGGATCTATTCTACCATCTCTACGGACCTCTTACAGACAATTATCGAACATGACGCCACAGAAATGGAAGATTGGAATAGGTTGCGTGATATATTTCAAGATAACAAAAATTCTCGTGTCATAACCCTTGAGCGGGAATTATCTCACATCAATATGGAGGATTTTTCGAATGCCTCTGCCTATTCTCAAAGGCTAAAGGAGTTGTCGGATCAACTCAAGAACGTCGACGCGCCCGTCACAAACGATCGTCTCGTTCTTCAGATGGTTGCAGGCCTCTCTGTGGCGTATAATGGAGTTAGAACTCTTCTTCGTCAAAGCAACCCTCTCTCGTCGTTCTATTAAGCATGTTCCATGCTCACCGTAGAAGAAGTAGGGTTGGCTAAAAAGGCGACAATCGGAGTCAATTCCGCCATGATGGTGGCCAACACCGATGACCCTCACTCATTTTCAGAAAAATCTGGCCAAACCGTAACAATAGTAGAGGCAAAAATGGCTAAAATCGGAATAGATTGGCCAACATGGTATCTTTAGGCCAAAATGACATTTTAAATCTTAACTCTAATGTCACTAAATCACCCCTACCATGTAACCCAGTATCTCCCCTTCGTGACCCGAATTGGAAAATGGCCATGGATGATGAATATAATACTCTTATTGAAAATAAGACATGGGAGTTGGTGCCCCGTCCGCCTGTTGTTAATGTGATTCGTTCTATGTGGATTTTTAAATTTGATGGTTGTTTTGAGAGGTACAAGGCCCATCTTATTGGTGATGGCAAAATTCAACAGGTTGACATGGATTGTGGAGAGACATTTAGTCCGGTGGTCAAACCGGTAACTATTCGCATTGTTCTCTGTCTGGCTCTCTCAAAAGCATGGCCAATTCATCAGCTGGACGTGAAAAATGCGTTCTTACATGGTGATCTCAAGGAGACTGTATGCATGCATCAGCCCTTGGGTTTTAGGGACCCCGATCATCTTAATTATGTGTGTTTGCTGAAGAAGTCATTGTATGGGCTAAAACAGGCCCATCGGGCCTAGTACAAAAGATTTGCAGATTATGTGTCTACTGTTGGGTTTTCTCACAGCAGGTATGATCATTCTCTGTTCATCTACCGTTGCGGTAGTTGTCTGGCATACATTTTATTATATGTGGATGATATTATCTTGGGTATAGTTGTAACTCATAATGCATGTGGTCTATTTCTATCCTAGATGAAGTATGTAGCTGAGATTATTGAACGGACTGGCATGTCATCCTATAAGTCATCTCCTACTCCGGTTGACACCAAACCGAAGTTAAGTGCTAATTCTAGCACACCCTACGAGGATCCCTCCAAATATCACAGTCTTGAAAGGGCTCTTCAGTATCTTACGTTCATAAGGCATGATATTACTTATGCAGTGCAACATATATATTTATTTATGCATGATCCAAGTGAAGAACACATGCACGCTCTTAAACGCATTGTGCGTTATTTTCAGGGCACTCTTGATTATGGTTTACAACTATATCCATCCTCCGCATCTACTCTTATGTCTTACATATATGTTGATTGGGGTGAATGTCCAGATACCAGACGATCGACATATGGTTATTGTATGTTTCTTGGTGATAACTTGGTCTCTTGGTCGGCTAAACTCCAGGCTACTTTATCGCGTTCCAGTGCGGAGGCAGAGTGTCGAGAGGTAGCCAATGTGGTGTCTGAGTCCTGTTGGCTGCGTAACCTCCTCTTATAACTTCACTTTCCTATTCAGAAAGCTACCTTGGTCTACTGCGATAATGTTAGTGCGATATATCTCTATGGGAATCCTGTCCAACATCAGCGCACTAAACATATCGAGATGGATATTCAATTTGTTCGCGAAAAGGTAGCTCGTGGACAAGTACGTGTCTTGCATGTCCCTTCACGGTACCAAATTGCTGACATCTTTACTAAGGGTCTTCCTTTATTCTGTTTGGAAATTTTAGGGATAGTCTCAGCGTACGACAACCGTCCGCTATGACTGCGGGGTGTGATAGAATATACATAGTATATTTTTAATATACTACGTATATTCATGATATTATTAGAGATCTTGTACATGTGTAATTATTGTAGTAGTCTTGTATTAGGTAAATGTATATTTGATTTTTTACGTAATTATAAGCTATGTTTAGTATATCATGTATATAGACCCTTTATATTAATAAAAATAATCAAGAGATTATTCTCTTTCAAAACCTAATAACCTAATCTATTGTCAATCATTAATTTAAATTATTATAATGTTCGTACTCCCCCAATTTCCCCGACAATTATATCTCCAAAGTACTCTTTACACATTTATCTATATTTCAAGATTGTGAACTAGCTAAGTGTGGGTCATTGTTTGCAGTTTTGCACTATTACCGTATTCAAATAAAATATTTTGAACGATAGCATGATAAATAGTGCCAACAATGGAACTACTTTCACAACCACGAAAGCAAAAATTCTATACATTGCTTCTAGCTACTAGAATTGTAGAAATATAAGAATCTCTCGAGAAAAAATAGGCGGACTCAAAGACTTGGAATCTTGACTTAGTAATGAATAACTTAGTAATGAATGAAGGAAAGCTCTTCGAGTCTTGCAAGTAGACGGATCATCCAATAGTTATCCTGTATCTGAGATTTTTTTTTCTCCGAGGGTGTGTTTTTGGAAAATATTTTTTTTTTTGAAAAACAAGTTTCTTAAAGATGAGAAAAATGACTTTCAAAGTAAAAGTATGAAAAACAAGTTCCACAAGTGTTGTTCTAAATTAATTGATTATCTCCTTTTGGAATAATATTATTTGCATACTTACCAAACACAAAAAAAATACTCCTAAGTAAAAATAAAATAAAATTTCTAGACATATCAAACGCACCCCTTAAGTTAAAATCTTTTCAAATGCTTGTTTGGACACATTATTGTTAAGTATAAATAACTCTCCCAATCATTACATTTGTAGGGAATAAGAAGTGATATAGAAGGAATCTAATTAAGTAATCTAAGGAATTCCTTAGCCAAGCTATATATGATAAACTTCAGCAAATGCACACTGCCCCTTTAGTTGTATCAATTTTTTAACCTTTCTGTAAGGATTCAATTAATTACTTAAGCTTTTAAAAAGAAATTGCAATTTATTACAGTATAGTAACGAAGGTGGTAAAGTAATGAATTGTAATTTGTCCCCAATGTATGAATAGGCTGTGGTCATATATCGACACTCCTTGTATTTTTAATTAGTTCCTAGACTATGACATTTATATTAAAAAAATGTCTCCTCGCATTACATGTGGTAGAGAAGTTTCTTCAGTTATACATTAGGACAAAATTTCCAGAAGGGACAGTTTTGGAACTTCAACACATTTATATTAATTAAAACAATATTGTCTCCTCCCTATTGAAAGTTGTAAATCATGTATTGTTTGGACCAAACAGAACTAAGCGTAAAATAAAGATATAATCATAGCCTATTATATGCATTAGGGACCATAATTTAACAATCTACTCAATATTATCGACTTGAGAAGTAAGTCCTAATCATGCTTAAGTATCCATAATGTGAGCCTCCACTAATTATTTCAATAATTGACTTATAAATGAGTATAAAAAACTCTATGTTCCTCGGGGCAATTCTTGAATATCTAAGTTATCAAAATGATTATCATTCAATAAGCATTTTATATTTCATAAAATTGGAGGTAATATAATCGAAAAACTTAGATTACGAAAACAATAAAAAAGAAAAACAATACTCCACAAAACATAACTAAGTACTTTAAAGTCCTCACTTCATATCCAAACAGTACTTTGAAAAGAAAGAAAACTAATTTTTCTTTTAAATAAGAAATTAAACTACCAAAATGAGATGAAAAAGCGCTGGTTACTTTTTACCCGAAAGGCATTTTGGAAACGAACTGCATGAAATTTTGTACGTTTCTGTTCTGCTACTTGTATTACGCCATTTTTACCAAACAAAAGTAACCAACTTTTCTACCTGATTCGGTTTACCCATTTTGATTCCCGGTTACTGCGACCGGCATCAGCCGGTCAATTCACCCCCAACGTGAATCCCCTTACGTGTCACTCACTGATTCGAGAATCCATCGGTAATTATTCTCCTACGAAACGGCCAGATCTTCTTAACGGCATTGCCATGTGCCTGCTGTCACCGTTAACGGAGCTAGGACCACATGTTTCTCTTCCCGTAACCGCCTCCTTTAATCTCCACCCTCCGATTAAATCCATCCCCATTGAATTTCCTATTTTACCCCTCCTCTGCTTTCTAACTAATTTCAGCTGTCATTGCTACTGAGAGAGACGGAAAGAGAAAGCTCTTTCGAGTTACTTTTAAATTCTCAAAGTAAATTCACATTTATATACTCCACATATTTACCATAATCATATTCATGTAAATACATGAAAGCCTCCATAGTCCATATGTGTATGAAAAAATGGGTGATTATCTTAGGAAATTCGAGGAAATGAAGGTGATGGAGATTGGAAATGGACGTTCGAGAACAAGAGATAATCATGATGTGGAGTTTACAAGTTCTTTGAGCTCCTCAACAAAGAAAAGAAAATTTGATTTTAGTGAGAATTCAACTTCGCCGATTACATCTGTAACGTCCGTTCATATTCCGACGAATTCGCAGTGCTCGAGTTGTTTAGATCTGAAGGTGAGGTTAAATGCAAGAATGCATTTACTTCCAATTTATTGTTTATTTAAATAATCGTTTTTCATTTGCCATAACTGCTTGAATAAATTCAAAATAGTTTCGGTTTTAAATTTTGAATTGCTACAGGCCGAAGGATTCGAAACTGACAATTCAGCTTCTTTTAACGGCGCTTTCAGGTAACATCACGTTGTTATACTTTTCTTCTCCTTCCAGAATTTTAAGTGACAAATTCGTTTCTCTTTGGCTGTGAGTGTCTCTTCATTCTCCAACTGGAAACTGTAACGCCAAAATTTTCTCCACTACTTGAGTTCATTTCACGTTTTATATATATTCATCCTGTTTTTACGTGTGTTTTGATGTAGAGAAAAGCGTTTCTATTTATCTAATTTTGTTGTCGTTGGTTTGTCAATTTTCTTGTCGAGCAGTGAAAATTTCAAGCCAATTGATCAGCTGAATCCACCAAGTGAGCATTGCGGAGAGTCGGAAGAAATGGAATCATCATCCACGACAACCAAAAAATCATCGTCAGCCGCCAGTGCTCACAGAAAGCTGCCGTCTGCGGCGAAGGTTCCACCAGAAGCGGAGATCGAAGAGTTCTTTTCAGCAGCGGAAAAGCGCGAGCAAAAAAGATTTGCAGAAAAGTAAGTGCAAAAAGTAACGGGTGCGCATGATAAGAAACATACGCCACACCAGTTCATTTTAGTGTGACCAGAAAAAGGTAGGAAAAAAAACGATATGTTAGTAATGGTTTCATGGTAATGGTGCTTGCAGGTACAATTACGATATCATGAAGGACGTGCCATTAGAGGGACGTTACCAGTGGGTTAGTTTGAATCAATGAAGAAAAGGAGATGACAGTACAATTGGTGCAAGTTCCACGGCAATTTTCAAAGAAAAGGAATCCAATACTCCGATCCTTTAAGTTTCTTTCCATTTCTAGTTTTAGATCAGCATTTACTATTTACTGTTTCAGCTTAGTTTAGCTTTATGGGTGTACAGCCATTCGCCTTTCCATATTTGTTAAAGAAGCTATTTATGTGAAGCTCCCTTGATTTTAAGTAATGCCATAACTGAACCTGATTTCTGCAATCTGCAACCTTCCCCATGAGTAGGAACTATCTGCATTAAAAAATGTGTGCGGTTTCGTTCTGTTTTTGGATGGAAAAAGTACACTGAGACTTACTGTGCGAGCCAGTGATTATCTACCTGTGTTGGGCATGAAAAGTTGGTGACGCATCTGGAATTTTAATTTGAAATACAAACTAATTAGCATTCTTGTGTCGACTTTGTTTTTATTAAATTTATTATTGATGTTATAAAACTTGTTTTGTTTGGGTGTATTTTTGGCCTTTTTTAAAGGGTTGAGGATAACGAATTTGCGTAAATGTTGGAAGTTGTTTTTTTGTGCATGGACTATTAAGAGGTGATTCTATTTGGAAGTGCCAATTCAATTGTTCTTTTCTTCTTTTTTCGGTTGGAGAAGGAAGCGCGTCTTTCATGGAAATTGTGGGCATGCATATGACTATTTCGTCGGGCATGTGAAAGGACTAGAGACTTGAGAGAGTATTGATTAATGATTTTTGTCATTTAGCTTTAAGGAAAATGGCCATGCCTATATGAAGGAAAGAAGTAAATGTGATTTGCCCACCGGCCAGAAAAATATGAATATGTCTGGTTTGCTTAATTTGCTAGTTGGTGATGTGGGGATAATCTTGTTTCATCAATATTTTATCTTCTCTTCTTCGTTTTGGGTTCAATAATCGCCCCAAGTGTTTAGCTTTGTTTTACTCAAGAATATAGTAGTTGGATAAGACAGTTAAAAGGACATAGTCAACTGTTGATATTGAACACGGAGATAAAATGATAAACTGTTGAGGACTTAAAGGTACAAACAAAACAGAGAAAAATAGTCAAATTTGCCAAGAGTGGAGAAAGGTGGAAGCTAATTTCTAGTAAGGTGCATAGAACTTGGGTACTGTTTTGCTTGCTGATCTGTGTGATTCTTGGCATAAAGTTCTCTTCAATACCTCATTCTTTCTTTTTTCTTTTTCAAAAGAAAACCCCATAAAAGGAATAGGAAGAAAAATGTGGCAAGAAGTACAAAGCAAATGTGTGTACCTTTTCATGGGACCCTTGTGAGTACCAAAAGAGTTGTATAAACTACATTTGGTATGAACTGTACCTTTTAATTTAAAAATATGTATGTCATAAAATACATGACCCATTCTCGGACGATTTAGTTGCTAAGACTTGACAGTTTGAATAGTATTACCACAAGTTTGAATTAATGTTTTTATTTTGTTGATATTTGCTTATGCTACAATATATATGAGATCGATGTATACAAGTAGGAGGAGGTGTGCACGTGCCGTGGAGGAATGGGGTTCAGCTGACTTCCATGTGCTTTGGATCTGATGCATTGAGAATTTGAAAATAGAAAAGAGGGAATGTTAGTAAATATAATAATGGACATTTGATCAAAGAAGAAGAAGGTTGGTTCTCATTTTTAACAGTTTAGTTTGCAATTTCTCACTGATTACAATACTCATCCACTAGGGACGCACTTTTTGTATGATCTTCTAGACTCTTTAACAATGGATTTCAGTGAGTCCTCCGGGGCATAGTCAGAAAGCCTGGCAGGCTATAAGCGCCTGGCGTGGGACAACGTGGGTTCGATTCATGGCAAGAAATTCTGCATGTTGAAATTTGACCTTGTCTCATTGATCGGTTACGCTCCCGTAAAATCGCCACCGGAGCACATCCCGCGATTTACCCTGGTGATAGTTGTTGAAGGACCGGTGCTATTACCTCCAGGACGTCTGCAGGTATCTGGAGTGAAGTAGTCGGTATGGCGCAAGAACCCTGGACATCAAAAAAAAAAAAAAAAAAAAAACAATTTATTTCAGTGCTGCTGGTGTAATTAATAGCAGACAAAAGTATAGGGGTTGGGACCATATATAGTTGTGCTAGTGGAATGTGAAAGTAAATATTTCCGTTTTCTTTTCGGCTGCAGTAACCCTGCTGTCACAGTTGCCCAGACTCCACCCTACAATAGAGTACTATTTCTCTAGTGGAATAATATGTCACCCTCCCGATCCCAGGGAAATGTCGAGCTCAAGATATTTCTTTTCTTTTTTTATACGAATTAAAACACAGATTTGATACAATAAAATGTTCATGTCAGTAGACCGAGCAAAATTAGAGCATGTTTAAGAAGTAATTAATGGGAATATTATCCAACTGCTCAAATGATAATATTACTCTTATCATATAGGATTGAACAACTTAGTATGTAAACTATCAAGATGAAAATTGTTTGATTTGGTGCAAGTACAAGTATGAATTAATACATTTATTTTCACCCTCATATTCCCTACCTCTAATACATTCTTAACTCTTTCCTCTTTTGGTTGCTTTTATACTGTATAGATATAGCTTTTCATCCTTTGTAATTATGAACAATCAATAGTCTGTAATGTGATTCATAATTAAGTGATATGATACTCACATCATATAGATAGATTTGCCTCAAGTCTTATCTCAAGGGCAATGGATTAAATCGTAAGATACTAAAATCATGAAATTGTAATTTAGATCTATTTAAACAGTAAAATAGTACAATTAAATTGCATCTCAATTCTTATATCAATATATTACAGATGCTAATCTCAGTTACAGTCAGAAGACCAAGATGACTTCAAATTTAAAGTAAAACGTTTTGTTGGTGGATCATGGAAGATGCAGCCTCTCAACAAATGGAATATTATATGCAATTATTTTACTGAATACCAGAGTGATTATTGAAATTAAGAATTAAGTAGGAAATTAAAATTGACAAGCTCCAATAAACAATTACGTAAATTATTTTGAAACGAGTAACAAACAAATTGGATATGAAGAAATCACATGGTAAGAAATTTTGATTTTAGAAAGTAATGACAACTTGTTCTAACACAAGGAATATGCTGAATTTGATACTCCCCTGTTCATGCACTTTAACAAATAAAACGAAGAATTTTAAATTTTATGATTTAATGTAAATTAAAAATATTTGTGTAATTATAAATCATCACATTTTATATATAAATTTTAATTTTAAATTAAATTATTATTAAAAAAAATGTGAGAGGATCATTCTTTTTGGATTTTTCTTAATAAAACTAAAGCGTGGTCGTCTCGCTAATACTTTTTGACCCTTCGTTTTTCCAGCCGCTTTTTCAGGGAGAACCATATCCAAATCCGAGTATCTACTGCTTAGCATAACTGCCACGTCAGCGTATGATACACAAGCTTATGTGACAACGACGCCGTTTCGGGCTCTTTCTAGTAGTGGCGGAGGATAATCATCCTAAACGCGTGCTTACAATCACATGTGCGAATACCGCACCAACTACACCACCCAAACTCTACCTTAATCCTCTTTGATTTTTCCTTCAACTTCATTAGACGGACACGATTTAGCTATCGGAGTTTCTGTTATATCTGCCACTTCAATCGACGGTGGAAGATTTTACTGGGATGGGAATGAGAGGAGTTCGGATGAAAAGGTCAAAGGAATTGTGATAATCTTTGCTTGGGTTTCAATTCAGTTGAACAATTATGTTAATCTTTATGCTTCTCTTGGTTGGAACTCCCTTGTCTGCCTTGCCGATTTCGCCACCCTGTAAGCTCAACTGAACTCTTTTTTTTTCGGATTGTGATTGTATTGTTCCATTTGTTTTGTGTTTGTGCTTGTAAACTGTACTAAAATTCAAGCTAAATTAGGAGTTTATTTAATGAGTTGAGCTAGGTTAATGGACTATGTAGTGAGTGAGTTGTGAGATTTTAGTATTGAAATTGGTCTTAGTGATCATATTTTGTGTTATATTAAATTGGTGCAAGTGTTCATATGTAAGTAGTGAAAATTGGTGTGTATTCACTCAGAGTTAAGATGTTTAAGTTTTGATGGTTTAGTAGTGAGTTCACTTAAATTAGTGATCTTCTTGATACAGAGAACATAAGGCACATTTTGTATTTGACTATTCGTCTTTCTTTTAGATTATCGAATAGCTTAATTTAGATTTGGTATTTTGCAATTGTGGTAGTGCAAGGGAGCCTACTGGAGTTTTAAATGACATTGGCAATTCCTGTTGCTGGGAAACTTAGTGGATCGCTATCACATTACACTTTTCACAGGACAGGAAATAGAGAGTTCGGTGATGTACATGCGCAGATTATTCTTTTGCAACTTTCTTCAGATAAGAGCTTAGGTTCTTTAGATAACAGGTATATTGCGTCTTGCCATTATAACTTCCCTTAAGATTATTAAGGGTGAAACTTCGAAAGTTGAGACGCACTTGGCGTTAGACTGCTTATGACTGATCTTGATTGCCTATTTTGGCTAAGGATTATCTTGCTTCTTTTGTGATTCAAGGAGACAATAGAGAAATCCTGGGTCAGGGCATGGTGGAGTTGTTATGTGGTTCCTGTGTGGCAGCAGTATGATTTTAACGTACTAGTATGAGGTGCTGTGTGTATTTGGTAGTGATGGAAAATTTTGACAATTGAAGCATCAAAAAGGTGGAAATTTGAATGTAATGCATCTCCGTTCTTGATGCTTTCATAGCCATTGGCATCAATCTGATTTTGATCATATGTTGGATTGTTTTCTGTTTTCCCATCTTGCAGATATATCATGATCTGGATTTTGTCCCTTGTTTTGCATCATGCACAGTGTACACCCGATGAATATTATTTGTTTCTATCTCTTTAGTGGGTAGCTGAAAAGTTTGAGTCGGTGAATAATCAATGTGAGGTATCTATGCAGATACATACCTGAGAAGGCTACATCACTGGCATATTCTCTTCTAAGAGTGCTCGTCGAGGTCAGCGTTTTATCTTTGCTTTTGCTGATGTTAGTATACTTTGTTCTATAGGGTTTTACTGATTGTATGAGACAGAATCTGTTGATGGGGTAGCAACTGCATATGTGAAAATTGTGAAGATAAATTGGACGAGAGCTAAAAGACATGCAGTTAATTAAGAGTTTGTTTATGAAACACCATTTGTGAAATGCACAATGATGACGGGATTGTGATGATATAGTAATAACACACAGTAGATTAGTAATTTCTTGGCCCAAATGTCCCATTTTGATGTCCTAATATTCTTATCTTTAATTACATAGGAACTAAGATGCCGGCCTTGTCCAGTTGTTGTAGCAGCTTTTTCTGGTGGTTCTAAGGCCTGCATGTATAAGTTTTTTCAGGTATAGTAACTTCGACAATACTCACTAAACTTTCTGATATACACAGTTTCACTTTTGTTTGAATGCGCCTTTTCTTTTTGTGTGTTTACATCCCCTATGCTACCTTGTTGAGGTCTCTTATGGGTTCGACTGTCAAATCATGTTGACCTAAGGATAAAGTTTTTGGTATTTGTTTATTGGAGATCAACACATTTAATACTTTCCGCTTGATGCAGATTGTTAAAGGGAGATCTGAAGCTCAAGTTAATCTGGTATGCATTTCTTTGAACGTGTTGCGAGCTTGGAATACATACATTGCTATGTATCTAGAGATCCATATTTTTCCTTGCGATGAGTTATTGATAGCATATAACTATTTATTGAATCTTCCATTATCTTTTGCAGGAGGACAGCCAATTGGTTATTAACTGCATCTCAGGTCAAATATATGATTCTTGTCCTGTTGATTTCACTGCAGACTTTGGAACACAATTTGCTGTGCCTCCCACAATTCTAAAGTTACCCGGCTCCACAAAGCTACTGTCGTTGGTTGCAAAAGGTTGTACTTCTGGATTAGATGCCTTATTCATTACTAGGTTTGGATCCCAGCGTTCTGAATATTGGCGAACTCTTTACTCCTCAGTTGTAAGTATAAACTAGCCGGAAGTCATTTAGGAGTTCCTAATATTTTGTCCACGTAGCTGATTTATCCTGTCTTGTTGCAGAGTTTTGGGGGCCCTTTTCTCATTTGTGCTCAGAAAATGATGATATTGCTCCATGTCAATCTGTCTGCAAATTTGCTCACGGCTTGCAAGACACGGGGACAGATGTCAAAATGATAATGTGGGAGAGTTCCTATCATGTAGGTCAGTTGATATTGTACTAGTTTCTTGCTATATTCTTTTCTTGTCATATCATTAGGCTGCTTCAGCATTTTTGTTCTTTGGACACACTGTGTCCTGTATCCCTTTTGGTTTTCCCCTGTTCGTCGCCGATATAATTTTAATGTCATCTTGCAGGTCTGTATAAGTGTGATCCAATCCAGTACGGCATTGCTATTGATCAATTACTTGCTCATGCAGTTTCAGTTTTCACTAGCAGAATTAAGAAACTAGGAGAGAGAAATGGCTTGGATGATATGCATGATGAGATATCTCACTTGATTTGTGACCTCCAAAATGCAGCTGCTGACTCGAATGGAAGTTTTAGAAGAGTTGCAGGGGCCCTAAATGATCACTTTTTCTTGCCAAGTTCATCTGAGCATCAAAATGTTAGTGCTTCTGGCTCTTTCTCCGAGGAAAAAAAAGATCTGCCTACTTGGCCAAATCCTTTTTGATGCTTGTGTTCCTAAGAACATTGAAGGTTGGGATGTTTAAGTTATGAAACCATTTCTTCTGGAACTTACTTTGGCTTTCCGCATTTCTTTGAAGATGCACTGTATGATTAATATCAGAATTTTACCGCTATGATGGAAAAAGTTTGTAAGATGAAATATTGGAGGTCACTTATCAAGGTGCAACTAACTAGATGACCTGATTTGGCTGAGCACTAGGACGAAGTGTACAGGTTGATTGAGTAACACATCTCCTATCTTGATGGGATGGGCAGACATGATTTGGTTGTGTATGAGAACTGTCAATATATGTGCTTTGGAAAGAAACATGTACCATTTGATTGGTCTGGGGAGCGTTTAAGCCACTTTTGACTTGCTTCAGGGGATATGTTGATAAGAAACTATTTGGGAGCCTTTAGCAAGTGGTGATTTTATATATTGTACGGAAACATGGACATAAGGCACTTTTACTGAACTGTGTGGGAGCCTTTAGCAAATCAGTGGTGTTTTATATTGTATAGTAGCATGTACATAATGTATCTATCCTGCGGGAGACTCGTTAGCATATGAGATAAATCCTGTCGAACTTTGCTGTATAATTATCAACCTGGATCAGCTATGTACTCGGCTGTGTATATGTCTTGAAATTTTGCAATTTTCTCGAACTCTATTATAGGTTGGAAACTCTTCCTCTCTTTTTAACTAGTTGGTGACTCTGGAAATTTAGGTCAAATAAGCCGTTTACTGGGCCATTTTTTTCATTACCCAAATACTAATGAACTTCGAGCTCTGAGTCAGGTTATAATTCAGAGGCAGTCTATAATTCTATATCCAATTATCTTATCGGCTCAGCATCCTTGTACAGTGTGTAACACTGTGACATAGGCGTACTAAATAAGAAATGTTAATTTTCGTATTCATGACCAAACTAGCCAAGTCCATACACCAAAATAGTTAAACTAGTTATAACAATAGCATTGCATTAAAAGAAACCAAAAAATTCCTTAAGTAGGCGTTTGGACCTTTTTTGAGTTCAAATTAAAAGAAAAAATATATTTTAAGTCGAGGAGTTTTTTTTTATTTTTTCGAGTATCCCTGCAATTTTTTTTGTTTTAATTTTTCCCCCTCTTTCATGGTTTCACCATTTTTTGTTTTCTTCGAATAGTCAAAGGTCAAAGAGTTAGAAACCAAAAACATAAACCCAGAAAATGAGGGATAAGCCTCCTTAGTAGTAGATACAAGAATAGCATGAAGTCTTATGATTGAGAATAACCATTCTTACCTTTTACCTTTTTTTTATTCTTCTATTTATTTAATATATGGAGTGTCATCAAAGAAATTTGTTAATGTTGGATTTGATAGTGTGACATTTGACCCAACATATATTGATTTGAATGTATAAAAATCTTGGACAAATGTTGCACAACATTCGGACCAACATTTTCAGAACTGATTTTGTCTTACTTCACGTAATGATTACCATGTAGTAAATATGACTTGGCAAGGTAAAAAGGAGTTGGTAAACACGTGTGAAGAACGAGTAAAAGCTGCTGTTTTTCGTAAGGAACAAGTCAAAGTTGTTAGAGGTTTTTGCTCATTGACTGTCTCCCACAAATCCTACCAGATGCCCACCTTTCCCGCAACATCCACAACCGATCGATGAGCCTTTCAAGGAAGACTCTCTACTATAAATAGAGAGGCTACTACAATGAATCGATACCCAGAACCAGAAAGTAAAAATACCAAGAAAGCTCTCGAGATTTCATCTCAGAAATCTGGATCACCATTGTTGCCTGAGTATGTTGACAACATTCTGTCAAACATTATAATTGTTGTTTAGATTTTAGATTAGTTTTGTATGGAACGATTGTAATGAGAGGTTGTCTATGTCTACTTAGTTACATTTTTCAGGCAGAAGTCATCCGTGACTTCATCTTTTAATTCTTTTCTGTTTTATCTTGTAAATCTGTAAAGAAAGGTATTTGTACTTTTGTATGTTATATATATACAATACATTTGGTCACTAACTTATGAAAATTTAAACCTTTGTGTTTTTTAAATTCTGCTTGGCTCTGATACCATGTAAAGAATGGATCTTGTGCCTAACTCAACTCCAAAAGTACCTTAGCTAAAGATGGAGAGTTCGGGTTCGCTTCCCCTTACTAATGGAAATGATGGACGAATAGACTCTGCTAGCTTTTGGAGTTGAGTTAGGCCCAAAAATCATTCTTTACATGATATCAGATTCATACTCATTCAAATTCTTTGATCGTTGATATTGGGCCCCCAAACTATATTGTCCACGCTCCAGTTAACGAGGTCTGACGTGCTGTGGAGTGTTAAGAGTTTCATATCGAAAATAGAATGAGATCATGAACTCATTAGATAAACTTGAACAATACTCACCCTATAAACTAACTTTGAGGATTGAATTAGATCAAAGATCCATTCTTTTATCATTTTTGTCACCTAACGTCTCTCCACCTAATAGAGCAAAGTCTCGCACGAAGTATAAGAACAAATTTGGTCCTTTTTGGTCTTTAACTTTTTTAAAATAATTTATAATCTAAAGTTACTTTCTTGGGTATGGTTTGATAATTATTCTGTCACGTAGAATTCCAAGAATTGCAGGACAAAGAAAGGTGGGCTCCCGCGAAGTAGGAAAACTGCGGCCAATCAGTTTCTTATCACCAATATAACGTCACTGACACCATAGCCACACGCCTCTCTACTCTCTTACCACTGTGTCTCCCATTGATAGGGTACCCTTCATTTACCAAAAACATCCGCCGAACATGCTTCACATGGAACAGACTTTTTTTCTCGATCTAATCATTTGATATTTAAGTTAATTGGTCCCGACTAATTTAAATCCTCATCAAATAGGCTTAACACTCTTTACTAGGAAATTGTCCATTTTCATAATTCAAATCAGAAGTCTTTAATTATGAGTATATAAAATCCTAACTATCCCACCACACTCCTTAACTAATGATCACATTTCACAATTTGCTAGTATGTCCTACTCCTACCCTTTCAATTTTTATGTCTTATGTTTCTTCTTAATTAGGTTGTTTAAAAAGAAGTTATATTTTCATATTTAGTAAGTTTGAATTTCAATATTCTCATCTTACCCTTAATGATACTTTTTATATGAATAATATACCATGTTTAAAATAAATAAAAAAGAATATCTACAATGTTTACATGATTTTCATTTAATTTTACAAGACAAAAGAATTTCTTAACATTTTTAGACTTTGTATTTGTGTTCAGTCAGGACATATAAATAAGACGGGGGAGTAACGGTAAAACGGACATTCTTGTCCAAACAAGTTTTATTATTAACGACCCTTGATCAATCAAGAGTCCACCAACGATTTGCCACACATCTATTCTCACAACTCTACAAAATGGTCTGAAATCTCTTTTCCTACCTCTTCAACTTCCAAAATGGCATCTTTTTCTGTCAAATTTATGGCACCTTCATTGCCAAATCCAACTAGATTTTCCAAGAGTACAACTGTCAAGCTCAATGCAACTTCGCCGCAGGCGGTGGCAGCACCGCCTCCAGAGGTTGCTCCTGAGAGACTAGAGCCTAGAGTTGAGGAAAAAGATGGATATTGGATACTAAAGGAGCAGTATAGGCAAGGCATTAATCCTCAAGAGAAGGTGAAGATTGAGAAGGAACCAATGAAGTTGTTCATGGAAAATGGTATTGAAGAGCTAGCTAAGATACTCATTGAAGAAATAGATCAGTCCAAGCTTACTAAGGATGATATTGATGTCAGGCTTAAGTGGCTTGGCCTCTTCCATAGGAGAAAGAATCAGTGTAAGTAATCAGCCACAGCTCTAGACCATATATAACTAACTCAACTATCAAAAGTCGATCCAGAATTTAAACTTGACAGATTCAATCTTACTACTAAAATTATGAGTTCAAAATTTTAATTGTATTTGTTTGGCATTTTAGTGAATTTTCACAAATGTAAATCTATATTCAGTGTCAAAACTGATGCATTCAGTCAGTTGAATCCGTCGTTTGTATGGTGCATCCGCCTCTATCAACTTTGTCTTAATCCCGAACTTAATTCATATTAGTTGTACAGTCAAGTCTCTCTATAGCCAAATGTTGTTATAGGAAACTTATAATATACGTTATGATATTTTGGATGCTATAGCAGAATGTTGCTATAAAGAATAACATAACATGACAGATCGTTTCATAAAGTGGAATGTTGCTATAAAGAACAACATAACATGAAAGATCGTTCCATAAAAAATATGGTTGTTATAGTGAAATGTTGTTATAGAGGAGGGAGGTTATTGAGAGGTCTGAATTACAATATACCTCAACATTTTCCTCTATCTAGACTTGGGAGTGATTATATTTTACAAAACTCATGTAGGCAGATTTCTATGCACCAAACCTTTTCCTTTTCTTTAGCTGAACTTGTAGATTTTCACTTATCCGCTCTATTTCTATTAGTCAAATTTCAATTAAAGATAATATTTTCATTACCAAATTTATATGACCAGATGGGAGGTTCATGATGAGGTTGAAACTTCCAAATGGAGTAACAACGAGTGCACAAACTCGATCTTGGCGAGCGTTATAAAGAAATACGGGGAGGAAGGATGTGCTGATATTACGACAAAGGCAAAATTGGCAGATTCGAGGAGTTGTACTGCCTGATGTGCCTGAAATGTTATGATTTACGTCTCAAATCCTATCTAATCAGAAAAACAGTAAATAAGCGAAGAAGAATTAACACACACATATATTGCCGCTGCAGATTTTACTATAATGGAGTTTTGAGTTTACAATTCTCTCTTTCTCTTTTTCGACCACTCTTTTGAAAGAAAAACGACGCCCTAGTTTATATATAGTGAAAACTAGGGCGAACATAATACAAGCCTAAAATTTCCAAAATACCTTCCACTAAATAACATTACATTATAATTCCCAATACATGTCGATCAACGTTACACACTCTGCGTAGTGTCTTCATAGTGTCGCCGGTGAATTAGGCTCCACAACTCAACATGAGATACTAAAGGGACTTGAAGAAGTTGGCTTGACCAGTTTGCAGAGTGGCATGGATAATGTCAGGAATCCAGTAGGGAATCCTCTGGCTGGAATTGATCCTGAAGAAATA
Organism: Anisodus acutangulus; assembly: GCA_029783415.1. Taxonomy (NCBI): domain Eukaryota; kingdom Viridiplantae; phylum Streptophyta; class Magnoliopsida; order Solanales; family Solanaceae; genus Anisodus; species Anisodus acutangulus. The sequence goes on along the minus strand of CM056489.1, from coordinate 60,914,485 downwards.
GTAGACACAAGGCCTTATACTAATTTGCTCTCCCAATTTATCACTGGTAATTCACGAGTCAATCCGGCAGTTTCTAACCAGTTTTGTGGACAAGCCATAATTGAGACAAAAGCTCGTGCCCTGAAGATCGCTGAAGAGGTTCAACGGCAAGTATCGTTGACAAGGTCAGTAAGGATGCACTGGACAGGCTGCCCGAATACATGCGGACAAGTTCAAGTTGCAGACATTGGATTCATGGGATGCCTTACTAGAGATAAGGACAAGAAGACTGTGGAAGGCGCCGATGTTTTCTTCGGAGGCAGAATAGGGAGTGATTCAGATTTGGGAGAAGTATATAAGAAGGCAGTTCCTTGTGATGATTTGGTACCACTTGTTGTGGACTTCCTAATTAAGAACTTCGGTCAAGCAATAAGACTGCTTGCTAAACGAACCACTGCTGACGAAGTGCCCCATACCCCCACTAAGGGTAACCTGAGATAAGGTATGGAAGCAGTCTGATTATTTCCACTTGAGTCGACTTAAGTCTTTCTCTCCTCGTACAGTCTTGGCTCTAGTAAAGAGAAAGAATCTCCCCCTACCCTACTGCGGGAAAAAGCACTTTCTATCCCCAGACTGAGCCCCCCGGCTAGCAAGATCGGGAGGTGTAACTGTGATTCAACCCTTTTTTTTATAGGAGGGTACGGTTAAGCAGGTACGCGAAGGCTTCCTAGATTATTCCAACAAATAACAGAATCATGGCTAGGGAACTATACCCTGGCAAGTCTTTGTGAAATAACTCCGATGAGAAGAAAAAAGAAGGCGTTAAGAGACCCTCCTGGCCCAACCCTAGACACTCTAAGTCACTCGTCCGTCCTTGCTTAGGAAAAAAACTAGGAATTGAATCAATAGGCTCAGGGGCATGCCCCGTATCTGTTGTAATTCTAATTCATTAGCTCTAAAGCCAGTGAATGTGTAGCAAAAGATTGCAGTTCCACGAGAAAGAGAAGAAACAGAAGATTAATTCATCAAATTTGGTATAGCTCGCGAGTGTAGGTCCGATCAAGAGGGTATATTGTTGAAAGCTGGTCAATTAATCGAAATATGCTGTGTTCATAACATGTAATGTATGATAACACAACGCCTACCTACATGAGAACCATTAAATCTCTATATTCTTTTAGAAATTAGATTGAAGCCTACTGGCATTTGTACCCTTCTATTGGATATTAGTGATACTGCCTTATTACTTATAACTTCTCTATCTTTTTGGATGTCATGCTTCTCTAATTTTGATAGAAATCATCAGTTTGAAGTTCTTAGTAACTGACAATTGATGTAACAAAGCAGTATATGCAGAAGAAATCGGCTTGCAAGGGAAATAATACAGCATTTTCCTAAACTACATAATTGTAAATTTCATCACTTTGTTAAGGCGTTGTGATCCATCCTTTTTGAAAATGTATGTCGTGTTGTGTATATCAATGTACAAAAATTCGAAAAAGAAAGATCCCAAAAACTATATTGAATCTTTTTAATGCCAACTTGATTGTATATGGTCTTTGACACAATTGTTGGAACTTGTATGGAATTAAGAAGAAATAAAGTGATCAATGGACAGAAAATTCGAATCAAAGGTTGCAACTTTTCACAAAGGTTGCAACTTTTCAAAACAATTACAACATTTGGTATGAATGGTTGTAAATGTTCATATGCTACTCTATATAAAGAAGGTTGATCACTTGGTTGAAGATATACACAACAAGACAGAAAAAACTACAATCAATCAGTTTTTTCACAATTAATGATTTAAGATTGTGGCTTTTACTTCTTCTTCTTAAAAACAAGTTTCTGAAGAACACATTTAGTAAATTCGCCAGAAGTGAAGTTTTTGTGCTAGAACTCTCACTTAGATAGTTGTATCCTCTAGACAGACGTCCGTAAAACTACAGCACAAGTGGGGACGAATTTTTGTCTTAGGACACTGCATCAAGCAGGCCTCAAGGAGCATAAAACACACATATGTTCATTCCTATGGTGTACTAAGTGTGTTAATCCGTTGTTGTTTTAAGGGCTAAATCTTATTCTTAATACTACTAAATGTCTTATGGTGGGATAGTACGGACTATTCTTGTTTGGTATTACCTATATGAGATTGATGTGGGGTCGCATCTGGGAGAACCGATATGGCTACATTCTCTAGAAAATCTCACGAAGAAGGAGTTGTTCACGACCGAAATGAACACAACCGTAAGAATTGAAATATGTTGATATGATATGTGTGATACTTGTTGTCTTGATTTATTACAAAATGTGAATAGTTCAAGACATTTCGTCCACTATTTCACAAAGTAGATCCGATAGGTATTCACTACGAACGGTTCAAGTCCAAAAGACACCGTTTTCGATGCATGTCATATCGCGTTGTTCAGAAATAACGAAAAGTTCCTAATTATCTTATTTTCTATCCAAATGTGGGGTATTGTTGATGTTTGAATAGAAAATGTGGGTATTGTTGGAACTTGTATGGAATTAAGAAGAAATAAAGTGATCAACTGACAGAAAATTCGAATCAAAGGTTGCAACTTTTCAGAACAATTACAACATTTGGTATGAATGGTTGTAACTGTTCATATGCTACTCTATGTAAAGAAGGTTGATCACTTGGTTGAAGATATACACAACAAGACAGAAAAAACTACAATCAATCAGTTTTTTCACAATTAATGATTTAAGATTGTGGCTTCTACTTCTTCTTCTTAAAAATAAGTTTATGAAGAACACATATAGTAAATTCGCCAGAAGTGAAGTTTTTGTGCTAGAACTCTCACTTAGATAGTTGTATCCTCTAGACAGACGTCCGTAAAACTACAGCACAAGTGGGGGCGAATTTTTGTCTTAGGACACTGCATCAAGCAGGTCTCTAGTATGTGTTTTCAATTTGCTGAATTCATTGTTGTTGATTTCAAGTTATCTTGAGTTATTATTATATTATTGTGCTTATTTCATTGATGATACTAGATTGACACTAACAACATTTCATATCATTTTAATAATAATAAGTTTGATCTGTTTTACCGAGAAGGTCTACGGTTTGAGTCCGTATAGCCCTATAAAAATGATTACTTTTCTTGAATTATTTTTCTCAAATAGATAAAGATATTAAATAACTAGAAAAATATTATTCCTTTTTTTTTAATAATGAAATTTACTATCAGTTTAAAAGGCAAAGTAGATTATCATACTCTCTAAAGCTTGGGACAAACTTGCAATAAAAGAAAGAAAAAGAAAATACACCGTATTGGCCATTGGGTAACTAATTTCTTTTCTGGAGCATTCCTTAACTAATTCGGCAATTTCCCAAGTCCAACTTCTAATCAACTTGGAAAAAAACTGTAAGTACATCTTCTAATCAAAATAGGAACCAAATTACTTTCCTCTAAGGCCAAGCATCACAACCTCTATAAATATAATGTCGACCCTAAAAGAGTTATTAACACACAGACATTAATTTCTCATATTGCTTGAGTTCTTTGTTAGAATCTCTGCTTCCAATGGCTTCGTTAAGCTGTTTATTGCTCGCGCTACTAGTCTTCTCTTGTCTTCTAGTTGTTCCATCTTCCGCTGATCTGACGAAAGAAGCTATTGGTCCCTTTAATTCTCTATACAATCTTGGAGATATTGACGACTTTTCGTCTTCATCATCAGCTGCTGATCATATTGCTGCAACCCTCAATTTGCCTAAACCACAACCATACGCCCAACGAGGCACTGACTTCTTCGAGTCTGGTCTCAATTTTACAACGCCTGGAGCTACCATCATGAAACCTTTTTTCTTCGTCAAGAATGGTATGCCACCACCTCTCCAGTCTCACGAGCTATCACAGATTGTCACCTTCATGAAGTTCTTCTATAAAGACTGATCCTTTTTTCATGACTGCGACAAAAACAAAGTTCTTCATAAATCCCTTACCCGGCATCAACGACTACAAGCAAGCCTTTTTACACGGAAAGTCAATTTCAGAGGTGTCCGTCTTGTGCCTAAATTGGTGGAGAATTCCATGGAAAGACTGATAATGAAGCTGGAGCTAAAACTGTTATGGTTTCTGGAATTTTGCCAATGGACTGCTTTCCAGGTTATCAGACTCTGTTTCCCAAGGGCGATTCAATTGTCAAAAGCAGATGCCACAGGGGACTAAATATATTCTCGACGCTTCACAACGATCACCTTTGGCAAGCAGTTTTGGAGCTGCGGTTGAAATACCCTGATGTTCACATCATATATGCAGACTACTACAAAGCGTTCATGGATGTTGTTAAAAACCACGACTTTTTGGGATTCAAGACAAAGACTTTGATGAAGGCGTGCTGTGGCAGCGGTGATGGTCCGTTCAACTTTGATGTGAAGAACAAGTGCAGAGAGGAAGGAGCTGTTGGAAATTTGTATTTGGTGGGGAGGTTCGTCCACCCATATTTAATGAATTAAACACTAGTGTTCCGCATGTTGGAGTCTTTGTCTCTTCACACATGCATAATCTACTAAGTGAGTAGATGACCGTAGGGCCAAGAATCGTCAAATTTTGTTGAGAAATGAAAGAGATATTGGTCCACGAAGTAAGGTGTTTGAGGCATGAAAATATGGTGTGGGACAAATCTAACACATCGGTGGGAAAAGGAAGAATTGCTCTCTTTATAAATTTCCTAATTGGCTAAGGGTTTGGGACCCCAAGGGTAACCCTGTGTTTAAAGGAGGGAGGACCTAAATATGCTTGGGTTCAAGGCTAAGCCCACACGCGAGCCGCCTCCGCCCGTCCGGTCCGATCCGACGGGACGTGGACTTTCTGATATTATCTCTTTGGACCCCCAAATTGCTTAATATTTACAGTTTGGTCCCTGGAGTTTCTGGAAATGTGAATTTGGCAACAACGGAAGGCAGAAGTATTACTTGGTTGTTAACTCCTCCGTAAACAGCCCTCCTTTATTGACCATAAACCTGCCATTAACAGCCCTCACTAATGGCCATTAACAGCCATGTCTTGGGCAGTTGAGCAGCCTCCCTCATGCTATATATTGAGTTTTTTGGCTCAATTGCAGAACACGAAAAACAGTGACGAAATACACACAAAACAGAACACACAGAAAAACGAGACAATATTTATATACACAGAGACAAAACAGAAGAGAAACAGAAAATCCAAAACGTGAGCAGAAACGTTGGGACAAAAACATAAACTCTTCCTTCTTTTTCCATTTCTTCAGCAAGTCGTTTCGTATATGTTTTCTTCGTCAGGATCAACCTATTTGCTTTGTAGTATTGATATTAAGTGTTGTTTTATCTTGGGAGACTATTGCCCGCTAACATAAAAGCATATATACGGGGCAATCTTGTCTTAAGGACAGAGTGCCATCACTCGACTCAGCACATAGTTATAACGATCTAGATTTAGTGTTTTTTTATTTCAGGTTATCAAGATTCAAGACTCAACAAGTTTGCGGCAGTTCTGAACATTGCCTATTTGTTTATCCTTTCAAACACTTATAATATTTATTTACTTCCCGTACTGCTTTACAATAACCAACAGGAGCTGCTACATGTCCTGAGGCATTGCAAAACCTGATGGATACGCTGTTCAGCAAATAAGAATTCGTGTTTCCAGAATTAAAGTTTGAAGAAGAAACAACAGCAATAGTAACAAGGCATCATTTCAGGATTCGTGGAGGAGTTAGAAACATGTCTACTATTGTTACGCATTTACTCTTCGTCTAAGTTCTTTATATTCAATGCAATAGCATTAGATTTTTTGCTAATCTGTTTAATTCAGAGGTTGGTACTTGGTTCTTATTGCTTCGTATGTAGAGGGGAATGCCCCTCTTAAATTCTGTAATAACTAACTATTCTTTTTACTTATACTCAATATTTGTGTGGCGATTTAATTCAGATATCTTTCTAAAGTTTATTTATATGCATGTTTTGTTATCTAATTTATTTTGCTGTTTTTCTTTCGACCTTTAATTTCTAAGCCTGATATTAACAAAAAGGGTCTAACTGGTTGTAAGAAGCTTGGCACCAGAAATAAGGCACTTCCCAGTTGACTTGTTTGACCATCAATTGACTTTTTATATTATAGTATATAGTAATCAATCAGCTATCAGTACTCATCAATATCAAACTATTCGAACACGTTTATATGAACCCTCTATATTCATCGGAAGGAATGGTTTTTAAGTCAGTATTGTTTAAAATCGGTCTTTTCCTCTATATCCATATATGACATGCTTTAGATTGCCCGATGGGTTGTGTAAAGAAATCACATCTTTGTTTAATAGATTTTGGTGTGGGAAAAATGAAGGGGTACGGAAGATGCATCTAGAGAAATGGGAGAGGCTATGTGATCCAAAAAAGAAAGGGGGGCTTGGGTTTAGAGATTTAAAAGCGTTCAATATGGCCTTATTAGCTAAAACGGCATGGAGAGTGTTGAGGAATACAAAATCGTTAATGTCCAAAGTTTTGAAAACCAAATATTTTCAAAATTCTTCTTTTATGAATGCACATGTGAAAGGATCATCTTCATGAATTTGGAGAAGTTGGAAATTTGCCTTTGGTGGGGAGGTTGCGTCCACCCATATTTAATGACTTAAACACTAGGGTTCCGCATGTTGGAGGCTTTGTCTCTTCACACGTGCATAATCTACTAAGTGAGTAGATGACCGTAGGTCCAAGGATCGTCAAATTTCGTTAAGAAATGAAAGAGATATTGGTCCACGAAGTAAGGTGTTTGAGGCATGGAAATATGGTGTGGGACAAATCTACCACATCGGTGCGAAAAGGAAGAATTGTTCTCTTTATAATCCTAAAAAATGAATAAGGGTTTGGGACCTCAATGGGTAACCCATGTGTTTGAAGGAGGGAGGACCTAGGTATGCTTGGGGTCAAGGCTAGCGCCGCCACCGCCCGTCCCGTCCCGTCCCGTCCCGTCCCGTCCGGGCTCGGGTCTCGGGCTGCTGGGTTTTAGGAATGGTGGTCAGCAGCCAGAAAGCCAACAGTTTATGGCATTAAACTTCTGAAATATTTTGCACTTACTACAAAACATTTCTGGCCATGAATACACCTCTTAAAGGACCTCTTAATCACCACTCCTCCTCCTAAACACTATATATTGAGACCTTACTCTTGTTTGAGGGCAGTGGAAGAATAAAAAAGATAGCAGCAGACCATAAACGAAAAGAACATAAACTCTTCCTTTTCCTATAAATTTTCCATTCTTCAGCAAGTCGTTTCGTGTTTATTTTCTTCGTCAGAATCAACCTATTTGCTTTGTAGTGTTGATTAGTTATTATTTTATCTCGGGAGACTATTGCCTGCTAACGTAAAAGCATATATACGAAGCAATCTTGTCTTAAGACAGAAAGCCATCTCTCGACTCAGCCAGAGTTGTAACAATCCAGATTTAGTATTTCTTGATTTTAGGTTATCAAGATTCAAGACTCAACAAGCTTGCGGCAATTATAATATTGATTGTTTGTTTATCCTTTGGAACACTTATAATATTTATTTACTTCTCGTACTGCAATTATATCCAACAGAAGTTTGATATGGGAAAGAGACCTCTTACGAAAGGGAGTGCGATGTAATATTGCTGATGTATAGATTGAACCATGGATACCTAAGGATGATAACTTTTACCCTGTTAGTATTCGTGATGATAAAGATAGAGAGTTAAAGGTTTTAGATTTGATTGATAGTGAGAGCTCAACTTAAAAAGTAGATATGCTTAGTGAATTATTTTGTGAGGATTACATTAAAGTTATTATTTCTATTACTCTGTCTAGGTCGGGTGGGAAAGATAGAGTGTTATGGCACTTTACAAAATTTGGGAGTTATGAGGTGAGAAATGATAGAATTGAATAGAGTAACCAGTCCTTTCCGAAAACTTTTTTGTTAAGTATGTGGAAGATGAACATTAAGAATAAATTAAAGTATTTCTTGAGGAAGTGTTTGATGAATGTCTTACCGGTTAAAAGTGTGCTAGCAAAGAGGCTAAGGCTACAAGATGCAACATGTAGGGTTTGTGAGATGGAAGAAGAAACAGTTGAACAAATGTTCTTTCATTGTCCTAGATCTCTAGCAGTCTGGAAAATGAGTCATGTTTTATGGCCTGATATTCATAAAGTTAATAATTTTGCTAGTTGGTGGTATGATCTCTTTTTGAATGTTAAGCAATTTCCATATTAAATGAACCTTTTGAATTTATATGTGCATCTAATGAAAGCTAGGAATAAATGGGCCTTTAATAGTGAAATGTGGGATGTTCCTAATATTGTGTCACAAATTTTATTTGATTACCATGAATTTAAAGAACTTGGCTTTACTTGCAATCCTAAAAATGATACATCCTTGATTGACGAACAACTAATTTTTTGTTAAGATGAGATTTTGTGTTTTACTGATGCAGGTGTGCAGAGGGACACATGTAATTCCAATATTGTTATTGTGGCAATTGATGCTAGTGGGTCGATGCTTCATGTCTTTGGCTCTCCAATTCAGCTAGTTGGGAAGTCAATCATTGCTGAAGTAATTGTAGTTAGAGAGGCATTTCAGATTGCGGTTCACAAAGGATGGAGGAAAGTTCATATTCTATCATATGCAATGGAATTGGTAATGATAATTCAGGAATTGAAATCAGCATCGTGGACTGTGCATAACGTATGTGAAGATATCAGATAGCTCCGGGACACCCTTAATGTTGTTCGATTTTCTTTTATTAGAAAGAACAAAAATAGGTGTAGTCACTGTTTAGCTAGTTTTTCGAAGACTCTAGTTGATGCAATTTCGTGGATGAACAATTTCCTATATGACTTGTACATGAAACTCGTGACTCTTGCTCTATTATCAAATGAATGAAGAAGGTCAGCCTTTTGATGAAAAAAAAAAACCTTATTTTTTGGATTCTCATCTGGCGTCCGGTACCCGCATTGCGGCCCGACTAATCCGAATTTTTGCCGGGTAATCCCATATTGGGGGGCAAAGCACTCCCTAACAATGGTGACTATGTACCCAAGGAGGCTCGAAGTCGAGACCTCTTGGTTAAGAATGGAGTGGTGCCTGCCACTACACCACAACCATTGTTACATCATTTTTATTATTCTTGTATATACGTTACATTATTTTATTGTATGTTTTCTTTTGGTAGTTTTGAAAACCAATCAATCGTTATTTTCAGTAAATTTGATTTTAATGATATTATAGATAAATAACACTATAATATTGTATGTATCCGAAATATTCTCTACTAAATTCGGTCCCAAAAGATACAATAGGCAACCACATATACAAAATTATCATATAAGTACAATCACATAAGCAACCCCCTGTATATAATTCATGTGACATCACTTTAAGGAATAAAATTAAATGTTTTTTTTGGATGATTTGCATAAATAAAATCATTTATGGTCATTGTTTAACTTTTATCCCCGTTTAAGAAACTTGTAAAAAAACAAACTCGGGGAAAGCTACACAACTTACATAATCCACATGGCACCACTTTAAAGAACAAAAGAACTCATTTTTTGACAAACCTAATACTCGATGTTTTTCATCATGTGACATGACATAGTTTTTTATATAAATATTTTTAAATTAATTTTTTTTAAGTGGTGTCACGTGAATATGTTGGGTATGTTACTAAAATGGTAGCCACTTGTATTTCCAGGACAAGGCTTTCAACATCTTTTGTGAATATAGACATAGTTGAGTTATTTCTTTTCTACAAAAACTAGATTCCTGCTTTTGGTTGTTTAAATTGAAAGTTGAAACTAAATATTATCAAGAATTGTTGTTACCGCAAATATTAATTAATTAACTACGACAACAAAATTGTTTTCTTGAATCTATTAAAAATTGTGTTTGAAATCCTATGTATAAATACTATGTAACCCTCTAATCAAATTTGAAATTAAATATATAATATCAAGCTTCAAGAAACAACAGATGTTAAAATTTGAAACTAAAACAATTTCAGTTGATAGAGAAAGGTTTTATGTTAGAACATTTTTTTTATATTGACATAACTTTTATTTGCTTTCAGATGTTCAAATTTTATCTTTGTAGGGGGAAAAGGTGATAGTTCAAATTTTTAATCAAATATAGATATTCAGAATATTATTTTCTATCAAGAATAAATTTATTTTGCTGAAGTGAGATTTTATATTATTTTATTAATATAGTGGTTAATTCCATATGCACATTTAGATATTAAAAACAAACAGTCATAATCATTCAGTATTCATATCTATAGACAACATCTTAATATTCAGATGTGTATTCAGATTCAGACATTTAGATCTTACTGCACATCTTAATATTCAGGCGTCTTAATTTCAATGGAAACAAATAAGGCCTTAGTCACAGTCACAAAATTTTGACACATTTCCTTATTTATCAATAATTTAACTTTAAATTTTATATTTTACGCTTAACGAGATGATCTATAACTACACAAATATATTTGACTTGTTTTAAAATACAAGAATCAAAAGTCTTCCTTTATTTTTAAAACTTCATATCTAGTCAAACTATATCATGCAAATCGAGACGAAGGGAGTAATAGGATATATAGGATCCCTCCATCTTAACCAATATAAGTGGGGTTTGAGCTTGTGAATGAAAAAGCTCCTAATAAAAATGTTTCTCTCTTTAATGGGTCATATATAACGTGAATTTGAGATGCTTTTCATCTATACCGGGTAGATCAGGGATTTAAATTACAGTAGAATAAGTGAAATCTCACGGTAAGAAGGGAACTACATGTGGAATTCAAAATGGCAGTGCCACATTTTTGGAATGTCAATAATTGTGCAAAAATGGAAGTGGAGAGTACGTGTACTGTAGGATGGTTCTCTATCAGGCAGTAGGTCACCTAGTTTGGCTAAATTTGGCACATATACTTTGGAAAGATTTGAGGCATCATTCTTTGTGAAGGGGAAAGTCCCGAGGGTGAAACCCCCACCTGTACCAGAGGCCCCTTGGTCAGGTGGGATGTAAATCGAGGGATATGTGCGAGTGGCAGCCCTGCAAGGGAGAGGACCAACGGGACACGAACCCAGCAACAGCCCTTGCAATATTTCAGCAAAGACTGTCACCACACGGATTCGAACTCGCGACGTCGAAGTGGTTGTACCCCAATCACCTTGCCACTTACCAACTCGCATGTGCCCCTGGGGGCGATTTGGGGCATCATTCTTGGGAGTAGTAAAAGCTATATAAATGTGACTTTAATTATGCATATATAAATGTTTGCGATTTATTGACAGCAGAAGTTCAAGGAGTTGAATGTAACTTTAATTATGCATATCGTACTCATATCATCAGTAGTTTGTCACATTATTCTCTTACATGGTTTAATCAGGTTGAGCCCATGACATAATGCAAATATGTGGGAACTTAACGTTATTGTACTTTTCATCTGGATAACTTCTGTGCTTCTAGAAAGGGAAAACAAAAAACCATATAGGGGAAAAGATTGTGGAAGTTGGAGTTCCGCCAGGTGGTGATATATTTGTTGCGAAAAATGAAATTTATGGATGTTAGAAGATTAATTTGTACTTGAAAGCTAAAGTAAGAAAAGGAGTTTGAAGTTGAAGTTGAAATTTAATTCAAAACGATATTATGGGGTCTATATGTATTGAAAGAGAAATATCTTTGCAACAAATTCATTGAATTGAAATAAAATCCAAACCTCATCATAATGCTTTAAGAGTATACTGTCATCCCAAGAATAATTTCACTTTAAAGATTGAAGAATCAGTGCTCTATATAATGTTGCTGTTAAGATGGTAACTCCGTGACGTGTAGCAGCGTCTTATATATTCTCTTTACAAACTTTTCTTCCCAATCTTTGTTGGATCTTATTCGTTTGCTCAATTCAAAAAATACAATATTTGGTTCAATGTCAGTATGATTCACAAAATCCTGCTATATTTTTACTCATTAGAAGTGAATTGAAGATCACTTTAATTTATGTTGTTGCACACTAGCTAGGTCCCATTTCAATGACCTTTTTCCACTAAATTCCCTCTAGCTAGCACTAACTATTTGGATCTGAACTTTTGCACTAAAGCAAGAACATATTAATGCGTAATGATGAAATGATGGATCAAATTAGGGCGAAACCTGCTGGAAGTGGTGACTGGAAGTATGAGCATTCGTCAAGCTTGTGTCACATAAGTTTTGAAAATGACTTGATAACAGATTCGAGCTTGTTACAAATAGAGTAACAGATTGTAACAAGAATTTAGACCTTAACTCTTTCAATTGACCTCATTTTCTTGGTGATTGTACAAACTCTCAGCCAAATAATATTCGTGCTTCTCGGTTTACCATATTCTTCTTCACCCTTAAAGCATGACAATACGAATTTGAAGTTTATGAGATTTTATAGCGATATCAAGTTAATACATAATAATAATAGAGTGTACTTGATAAAAAAATAACTTAATATAAGTATGAGATAAGGGTCAAAAACACACCTCAAATATCACATTTTTTTTAATTTGCTACCTCAACTATCAGTTGTTTATTTTTTCTGCCTAAAGTATCATCAACTAGTTTGCAAAACACACCTCAACTATAAGTTGTTCACTTTTCCAACCTGAACTATCACCAACTAGTTTATAGTTGAGGTGTGTTTTGTAAACGAATAGGTAATAGTTCAGATATGAAAAGTGAAAAACTGATAGTTGAGATGTGTTTTGCAAACTAATTGCAATAGTTTAGATAGAAAACTCACACATGATAGTTCAGATGAGAAACTCAAAAAAAAAGGTGATAATTGAGGTGTATTTTTAACTATTATTTCTATAAATATTGAATATAGACATTTATTGAATTTCCGTGAGCCCTAGATCATAGAGTTGATACTCACACGTGTCTCATCCATCTGTGCTGATGGCTCCTACCAACTTGATTTTTTAAATCTGACGTCACATAAAATCTTTATATCCTAGATGGGCGTGATATGCTGACCATCAGATATTTGGCTCTGAGATCATGGTTGCTCTGTTATAAGAAGAAATGAGCGAAAATTTTGTATACATCAATGAAGAAAATAACCATGTGGAAAACAATACAAAAATTCTTTACAATTACACTGAATGTGAAACAATTGGTGTAGTGTCGCACATTGAAGATCCATTACTACTGTACTTTTTTCCAGTCCCATTTACTTGCTTTCAAAATTTGCATTTAAAATCCTATAAAAAAAATTAAAATGACAACACTTGCCCATATATTTACCATATTTGTGCCATCACATAGATAATAACTTCAACTTCTGGCGACAAATAGACGCAGACAGGCATACTTATACATGTGTTTACATCGTCAATATTTTCTAAGAGCTGAGAAACTGAGAATATAAACAAGTGATAGCATGTTGCATTATCATAATCCTGTGATCTGCATTTAATTCTGTGAATCCAAATGTATCCTACAACACTTTGGATCCACTCAAATAGAAGGTATAAGGGATGGGAAATATAAAGGAAAGCATTTAAACTCAAATTTAGCTATTAGTGATTTGTAAAGATGATAACCACTATCTCCTCTTCATCTTTGTCGCGAGGTCTCTCTTAAGCCAGACTAAGAAATAAGAATCATGATGTTTCAATTTCAAATTTGAGCAAAGGAAAAACATAAAGTAATTCTTTCTAATGGTGGACAGAGTTAGTCGGTATCTTGCTAAAAGGAGGTAACAATCATCCCGTAAAATTATTAGAAGTGCTTATAAACTAGCTCAAATACCACACTTAAAATTTATAATTAAAAAGAAAAAAAGAGAGATTCAAAGAATTGTGATGGTTACTCGTTGAATAAGAGGTGGTACTTTTAGCCAGAAATATTTTTTCTTATGCAACAATATTTTGGTTGGGCTCCATTTTCGTGCACCATTAGAATGGAAACATATATTCTCTTAGTTGAAACCTCACACATCAATATCATAGCCAAACCATCTAAAATCTAAACTCTGAGGTGGATAAAGCATCACACTCGTGGCATCACACTTTTCACTAGTACACTGTACCGATCAATTCAAAATGAGTTAGATACTGAAGATTCCTCGCTGACAAGTATTGCTATATACAAAACAAAATCCGCTAACATATTATATCATACATTAGCAATAATTAATCAAATTGTATTAATTTTAAGAATTTTACAAATTAAATCTTTTGAATATCATTAAACTTTAAAAGACATCTATCCTTGACCTGATATTTCTTTTTATACTCATGGTGTCCTGGATTGCTTGTGTAGACCTCGATTATTTCCACGGGATACATGTCACCTTCCACCAGCAACACGTAACTATGTCTATCAAAGCTAAGGCAAATAGGAAGAAATTACCTAGTGTTTTTATCTCTATTGAAATATGAACTTAAAATCTCATAGTTCTCAACCCACTTCATTAACCACTAGACCACACTCTTGAATTCTTGACCTGATATAACTAGCCAAACACATCAGTTACTTATACTACAAGTGCATCTATAACAATTCTTCTCTCATAATGTAGAACAAATTAACAACTATACAAAAAGTTTATTATGATGAATAATATATATCTTTTAGACGTAGAATAAAGTTTGATACATTTGAGAAGTTTATTTTGAGTTACCTAATTGGAAATACTAATAACTGAAATCTTGAACAGAAATATTTACAAGGACATACAGAAAAATGAAAATACTATCGCAGCAATTATACCATCGAGGAACATGTTCTATATATAGTTGCTAATATTGCTCTTGGAGTTTTAAAAAAAATACATGCTAATCATTTATGTCATATAGAGCAAATTAGAAAAGCCTGACCTGTGATAAAATAACTTAAGACAGAGAGTCGCGTTATGAGACACTTGCATAGTTCAGAAAGTATTCTTATATGTTATATATGCAAATGAGCGTATTTGGAAAAGTCATCAAGTTTTTTTGTTGTTTTCGTTGGCTCTATGTTGCTATAATGGACCACGAGCATGCTCAATTTTCAGCTGTAGAGAACCTTTGAATTGAGGGACCATCATTATAATGGACCACGAGCATTCTTTATAGGTAAAGAATGGATATTGGGCCTAACTCAACCCCAAAAGCTAGTTTATAGGGTGAGGATTGTCCAAGGTCATATAAAGAGTTCATGTTCTCATTCCATATCCGATGTGGGACTCTTAACACAACCCCGCACGCCAGACCTTGTTAACTGGAGCGTGATAATATAATTTGGGGGCCCAACATCGGTGAACAAGAAATTAGAATGAGTTTGGCTCTGATATCATTTAAATAATGAATCTTGGGTCTAACTCAACCCCAAAAGTCAGCTTGTAGGGTGAGGATTGTCCAAGTCCATATAAGGAGTCCATTTTCCCATTTCATTCAATATCCGATGTGGGACTCTTAACAATATATGTGTGTGTGATTTTATGAACTCGATTAGGATATTATAAGAGCTATATATACTGTATTTTACCATGTCACTATGATCAGTTCTTGATCGCCCCACCAAAGGTGCACATAACCAGTATGAACGAGAATTTTCTTCTGCTTGAATGAGCCCTGATAAACACCATTTTTTCTCGTATTATCTCGAAAGTATGAACCACATATGAAAAAGTAAAAGTTTAAATAAAAACAAAAGATCACATGCACAATTATGAGAACAAAACGAAAATAGTTACCTCTAAAAGAAGAGCACAAAAATGTAAGTTAAGCAGACAGAACTCACATATTGATATGAGTTTTGTCCGCTTCATCAGATGACATATTGATATTGTAAATGTGGTCCAATTCCCTCCATCTACCTTTGATATGTATGAATCTATTATAATATGGAATATCATGATATAGTAATAACCCCTTACCCAACATTTGACAAACCTTCTTCCCTATATATCTTCGTCTCTATCCCCTCTTCTTCCTATATAATATAGGGACACCTCTTTCTCAATCCTTCTCACTAGTTAAATAATCCATCGAAGCAAAAGAAATAAATACTATAATATAAGAGCAAAGCACAACAGTCAACTTCTCCATTTGGATGGAGAATATTTCTTGTCCCATTTTTTATTTCCTTCTCTTTCTTATAGCTCTTCTTTTATACCATCATATTTCATCAAAGAAACCAAAATGGAAAAACTTACAAAAAGGAAAGCTGCCTCCTGGTTCAATGGGCTGGCCGTACATAGGGGATACTCTCCAACTGTACTCTCAAGACCCAAATGTCTTCTTTGCTAACAAACAAAAAAGGTATTCCAAGAAAAGAATATTCATCATATTAAAAAGCATACTAAACTAACCATATACTCATTCTATTTCAAATGTTTGTTTGCAGATATGGTGATATATTAAAAACACACATTCTTGGGTACCCTTGTGTTATGCTAGCTAGTCCTGAAGCTGCCAGATTTGTGCTGGTAACTTATGCTCACTTGTTCAAACCAACCTACCCTAAGAGCAAAGAGAGGTTGATTGGCCCTTCTGCTTTATTCTTTCACCAAGGAAACTACCATTCTCGACTAAGGAAGCTGGTTCAGAGCTCGTTATCTCCTGAAGCTCTTCGTAAACTAGTTACTGATATTGAGGGTTTGGCAATTTCTTCCTTGGAATCATGGGCAAAAAATAACCAAATCATCAATACATTCCGTGTGATGAAGAAGGTTTGTTACTAGAAACTCGTGCTACTTGCTGAAATGTGAGACCATCTCATCTAAAAATCTTATACCGTTAAAAGAGCATACACTTTTAATTACTTAATTATATCTTCCAATGAGCTCACCACGAGATTATAATGAATAGATCAGTCTAACACGTGAATCTCATGGACATGTGCCAGTTCTCCTTTGAAGTAGGCATTCTTGCTATATTTGGTCAGCTGGATGCTAAGTACAAAGAAGAGCTTAACAAGAACTACTCCACAGTAGAGAAGGGCTACAATTCTTTCCCCACGAACTTACCGGGAACTGCTTATTACAAAGCTATGGTGGTAAGTAAAGCTTCTCTTATTCATTCCCTGCGAACTTGCTGGGAATAACAGCTTATTCCATAGCTTGATGCTGAAATTTTCTGTTATTGACAAAGGCAAGGAGAAAGCTTAATCAGATTCTTAGTGAAATAATCTGCCAAAGGAAAGAGAAGAAAACAGTAGAGAAAGATCTCTTGTGTCATCTGTTGAATTTCAAAGATGAGAAAGGGCAGACCTTAACAGAAGATCAAATTGCTGACAATGTCATCGGAGTACTCTTTGCTGCCCAGGACACAACAGCTAGTGCTCTAACATGGATTCTCAAGTACCTCCATGATGACCAGAAACTTTTAGAAGCTGTCAAGGTATTGTCCGTAGATTCCTTTTGGTTCCTACCTATTTTTCTACTATCTATTGATCAGTTACACTTCTACAAAATGAAAAGAATTTTTACACTATCAAATCACCTCAAAAGATAACTACAGGTAATCATTAATACTAAGCAGAAGTAGTAGCCTATTATAATAGGCTAAAATGCACTTTAGTGTTCAAAAATTTACACTATCAGTGTACATATGGTAAATCCCTTTTTATTTCCCATCTCCATTATAGTAGTTCTAGCATGTTTTATTTTGAGTCTGGCAGGTGAAATCCCAAATTTTAAAAGAAAATCCTTTCAAGTGCAGGCAGAACAAAGAACAATTTATGAATCGAATGAAGAAGGAAAGAACCTGTTGACATGGGCTCAAACAAGAAATATGTCACTTACTTACAGGGTAATCTTTTCTTCTTAGAATTAATTAGAATTATACTCACAGCTTCAGGAAAAGAATATCCCTCTCATCAGGTAGGAAAATTTCGATTGCAGGTCATTTTAGAGAGCTTACGGATGTCTAGCATTATATCTTTCACCTATAGAGAAGCTGTGGTTGATGTAGAATATGACGGTAAGGCAGTAATTATCAATTATAGGTTTAAACCTGGAGATATATGTACAGATGGACACACATATATAAACTCAGTGCTCCCATAGGAATGCTCTGACTATCTATTTTACATGGGCTCGACTATTACAAAATCCAATACTAGTATGAGTGAGTATTTAGTATAGATACTTGTACTTTTTTACTATTCCCTTCGGTCATTTTATATGAGGGTTTGACTGGACATGAAAATGTGTATAACATACCAAATGTACTGTTAGTATATATCTAGTGGTTTTAAAGATGTGATGGTATTCCTATAAAGTTTTTCATTAAGGGCACCATGGGAATGTTAAAAGTAAATAGTTTTCGAATAGAGCCAATGTCAATCATGTAAAGAATAGATTTTGGGCTTAACTCAACTCCAAAAGCTAGCTTGTAGGGTGAGGATTGTCCAAGTCCATATAAGGAGTACATGTTCCCATTCCATATCTGATGTGGGACTATTAACACTCCCCGCACGCCCAGACCTCGTTAACTGAAGGGTGGATAATATAATTTAGGGGTCCAACATCGGTGAACAAAGAATTGGAATGGATCTGGCTCTGATACATATAAAGAATGAATCTTGGGGTTGAGTTTAGGCCCAAGATCCATTCTTTACATAATATCAGAGTCAGACTCATTCCAATTCTTTGTTCAACGATGTTGGATCCTCAAATTATATTATTCATGCTCCAGTTAACGAGGTCTGGACGTGCGGGGAGTGTTAAGAGTCCTACATCGGAAATAGAATGGAAACATGGACTCCTTATATGGACTTGGACAATCATCACCCTACAAGCTAGGTTTTGAGGTTGAATTAGGTCCAAAATTCATTCTTTACAAATCAATCACATGTCAGACTCATTGGATATTACTTCAATCCTCCTGTGAGGCATTACTTCGTTTACCATGAGTAGTAAAGATATCTTCAATGCAGGTTACTTGATTCCAAAAGGTTGGAAGGTCATGCCACTATTTAGAAACATTCATCACAATCCAAAATTTTTTGCCGACCCTCGAACTTTTGATGCTTCCAGATTTATGGTATGTGGTGATGGAGTACTAGCAAAGTGCTCTTCAATTCTCCACCTGTCTAGTACTTTAAATATGAAAATTTGGTTTACCCAATTTATTTATGTCTTGCTTGATGGATGCAGGTTGCTCCCAAGCTCAATACCTACATGCCATTTGGCAATGGTGCCCATGCTTGTCCAGGAAATGAACTTGCCAAACTGGAGATGCTGATTCTAATTCATCATTTGGTTACCAAATTTAGGTACGACAATGATATCATATTTGCTTCTAGATTCATAACTGCATATTATTTTGAGACCACGATTTTTAACTTTTTAACAAAATCCATAGTAGATATTTACCAACAACAATAAAAAAAAAATATGTAACAAAAGCAGATCCAAAAGTTTAAAGCCAGCAGGTGGGGCATACCATAGCATCATACTTGTTATAATAATGGTATACACTTAGTGTATAATCTTTTCAATTTATTTATACAATCAGAGGTAATTTGCTCGTGTTTCGTTGAAGAAATACACCTGCCCAACTCCCAACCACTTAATTCTCAGAAAAATCTAGTAAAAAGAGAAGGATGAGTTCAAAGAAATTTCTTTTCAGTTCCAGCTCCCCTTAATACTTATGTGATGCCACGAGATTCTTTAAATCTCGTAATTCGATTTCCTCCGACTGTAGCTACAAGAAGCCCGTTAAATATCTGTGTTCTAACTTCACTTGAAATTTTTGTCATGACTTTAATTATTGCAGGTGGGAAGTGGTAGCTTCCGAAGGAACAGTACAGTATAACCCATTCCCAATACCTCATCATGGACTTCCATCCAGGTTGTGGAAGGAACAAGAAGCTTAACAGATCCCTAGAAAACAAGATGCCTCCTGATAAAAACTAATACTAGCAACAAAAAAAGAGTAAAAAGCAGAAGATACCTCTGAACTTAGTTTCCTGTTTCTAGTTAAACTCATCCCAGCAACTTTTTTCTTTCTTGGGGTCTATTTAGTTCCCTTTCACGAAATTGTAATATAATTGTTTCTTCTTCTGGGTAAATTGCTACATAATGTATTCCAGGATTATTACTTGCTCTAGCTGTACTATAACAACAATTATGTATCAATCCCAAATAAATTGCGGTTTGTTTTATGAAATCTCACGGACCATATTTCTCCATTTAAATACATCTCAAGCAAATATTATATAAAATAAAATAAAAATCTCTGAGAGTTAAAAGACTCCTAGAAAGCATAGGACCTAAAGTAAATGCACTAACATGATTATAACATAGTTCCAACTAATTGGTATCACCTATATAGACTTTTTTCTTCCACTATGCACTTATCTTACGCTACGCTAAGTCTGCATGGATCCTGGCTCTATTATATATTATAATTTGGTGAAAGATATGATTCATTTAAGTTGGAAACGTACCAGCATAGTGGAATGTTACCAGTCAAAAGAAATGATGCAGAATGGAACGTTTCTGTGTGCATGGCATTGGAGCACATATATTTACTTCACGTGGGAGTCAGCATCACTGGCCTCAGAAGATCCAAGTGTCCCAGCAGCTTGAGTGGCTGCAGAGAAGGAAATGTCTTGATCTAATTGGAAATCCCAAGAGTGGAAAGAAGCACTTATGAGTTATGACATAGGATGAAGGGTCCCATTAGACATGTCAATACAAAAATAGCCATCATTTGTATAGTGATCCGGCTACAATGGTTTGGTCGGCTACACTAGTGGGATTTTTCTGGATTAATGGAAGCAATTGCTATGAGGAAGTAGCAAAATGGAGGTCGCGTGGATTAGGGCAAAGAACTACCTTATTTTCTAGCCCACGCACTCTTAGTTTGGAACGTTCCAACAGAAATGTACCTCAAGTCTCAACAATAGATCTGGATGGTTCTGACCTGTACATACACACCAAAATTACCTAATAAAAACAAAAGGCAACACCAATTACAATAGAACCACAATAGCTGCAAATCAGTTAAAGAATTAGGATGCAAAGGCATCATAAGCATTACATGAATAGAATGTATCAACATACATAATACATCACAGCATGTGAAAGCTACAAGAATTTTGAGTGTTTCAGGATTTGACTCTAATTTCAGCAGTGAAGTTCTTCATGTAGGAATAAGATTCAGCTTGGAGAGACTGAATTTCAAAGACAGCTTCACTTAGATCGATCTATCACCTCGACAACCTCAAGGGCAGAACAAAAGGCTTCTCCATGTATCCTCAAGCAATAATGGACTATGACATTTATTGCAGCAGGGATAGAACTCGGAAAGCTGACCAAGATTGTGTTCAAGGCCGCATAATTGCAACCATAAGGTTGGCCGTTACTTTAATCTCTATTTTTTATGCCAGGGTGAAGGTATATACATCGACGTAGCATAACCTTCAAAAAATCAAACTGGTGCCCTCTTGTTTAAATTAGGAAGACCAGGGTCTTTTAGACATTGTGAGGATGAAAGACTAATAAGAGATCAATAGGCTTTCGGACCAAAGAAACAAAAGGGGCATGGTTGGGTTTAGGGTTTAAGCAGCTGTCCAAGCATGAGCTTTCACTAGCTTGAGTCAACAAAAGTTTCAAACATTTGCAACCTTAGATTCTTTGAAACATCAATTGTGAACAATCATTCAGGGAAGTATCTAATACTGGAAACTCATAACAAGCCCTTAGATGTTATTGTTTCCAACACTAAATATATACTAGATAAGTAATCCTCCGCATATCTAAGTACCAAATTTTAGATATTAAAACATAAGTTAAGAACATCCGCTTTGTACAAATCAGGAGTAACGTTTTAGTGTTCTGTGTGCTGCATTCATTGACCATGCACAAAGATTTGCATTCTGCAGTATACGAAATATGTCTGGCTCATTGTAGTAATCTTAGTTAAGACTAGCAGACTGTGAAAGCCCTTTTCGGAGTTGCTCTCCTAAAAGCAACAGATGCTTGATCATTGAGATCTTCTGTAAGGGAAATATGACCTGACATTGCACTACTGATTCCGAGAAGTAGAAAGTGAATAACAATCCAGTTAAGGGTATCCTAGAAGCTACATATACATTTTAGCATATTCTGATATTGGCTCTATTGAACATTACAGCATTACACAATTCATATGAATCCTGAAAGCCAAGGGCATTCAACGAAAGCCTTCCCCTGAAAGATACAGATAGATCTGAAGTTAGAAAATTCCTGATATTTACTCGTGCAGATCTCCCATCAATATATATATATATATATATATATATGTGTGGCAACTGAAAAATTAGTTAGCCATTCTAAACCAATTTAACACATCTGTTTTAGCATCAAACATCTTCATATAAGAGAGATTGTCATATTCTGAGAAAGCTTGGATTAAATCAATCAAATACTTGTTATTCACTCGAACGGGCTTAATAAAACAAGTACAACTATGTTCGTTCATCATACATCACTTATCATTTCCTAGCACTCTAACTTAACGAGTTCTGCTCAAGGCGTCACTTACTAGAGGATAATAGTAGTGAACTAAATAAGGTAACAATTTACACAATCTCACAGATCATTCATCAGCCTACTTAATTCATCTCCTCTACATCTAACAAGAATTTATCGCATTACCTAGCACAATTACACAAATTACTGTAAAATTCAGCCTCGTTATCAATCAATTCATCGCTGAACAAAAGCCTGACATAAATATAAACATGCATGAAGGAAGGATATTACGTAAAGTCTTTATTGCTCGACTTAAAGCTAAAATTCGATGAAACATGAAAGAATTTATCACATTCAAGAGACGTTATACATTGCTGAGACTAAATAGAAGATCGAAATGTGTTACAGATTACAAATTAGGGAAGACCTGTCACCGGTGAAGCGAATCGTATAGATCGATCTTATTGTTGCCCTAATTCCCATAGAAGCATATGACGGACGAGTTTAGAATTTTTGGAGGGAACGCAAACTGAATTCGCAAATAGCCTTTTCTGAAAGAATTCTTTTTTCTTTCTCCTTTTTTACTTTGGTGTGTGGGGAATATTGACGCAAAAAAGACCTTCCGCGTTTTGAAAAATAGGCGGTCTTTTGGAGTCTAGTCCTTTATTTTTTTGATCAAAAGTTTAATAAAACATATCAAGAGCATGCTTACCGCTATAAAATAGCTTTGGAATAACAATTAAATTTGTTTAAAAGGAGGTTAAAGACAAGTAAATCATATTTTATCGAGACTAAGTAAATGTAAGAATGTGATAGTTAGAAATATAATACGAGACTGATTGTATTTTGAGAGCACACCAACAGACTTAGCATTACAAGTGAGCAACAGAGATTGAAGTATTCCAGCCCCCCAGGGGCACAGACGAGTTGGTAAGTGGCAAGGTGATTGGGGTACAACCACTCCGACGTTGCGGGTTCGAATTCGTGTGGTGACAGTCTTTGTTGAAATATTGCAAGGGTTGTTGCTGGGTTCGTGTCCCGTTGGTCATCTCCCTTGCAGGACTGTCACTCGCGCATATCCCTCGATTTACATCCCATCTGGCCAAGGGACCTCTGGTACATGTGGGGATTTCGCCTTCGGGGCTTTCCCCTTCACAAAGAGATTGAAGTATTCCGAGTCACATTTCACTTTTCCCAAATATGAAAGTACGAGTGCTCAGTGAGAAGTGACTACTCAACAGTGTAAAGCAATCAAACAGTATTGCATCACGGGCACTGGGCTCGAGATCGACTGTTTGGGCAGAGAATGAGGTGGAAACGCGTTACAGCTAGAAAAGGAGCTACGACTGTGAGGGGATATTCTGTAGGAATCGATGTCACTGGTTGTTTCGACACCGGAGAGTTTGGCATCACAACACCAAGGCAACACATCATGAATGATTATTTAGTAACATCACCAAGTTGTGATTGGTTATGTCATCATAGGTATGGGTGTTTCCGAACTGATACTTCCACGTGTAGGATCTGATTAGTCCACCTATGACCTATTAGGCCTGGGTTTTATCTCATACAGAGCCATGTGACGTTGTTTAATTGGTTGATTTGTCATGTTAGAGTGTGTGAACTACCGACATTACTTTGTAGTTATTGAGTAAAATGTGTTCTTAGTGACACAATTTGAATATAGATCCAATGTTCAAACGGGAATAAGTTTAGTTTGGATATGGTTGGAAATTTGTCTTTGGTAGGAGGTGCATCCACCCATATTTAATGACTTAAACACTAGGGTTTCGCATGTTGGAGGCTTTGTCTCTTCACGCGTGCATAATCTACTAATTGAGTAGATGACCGTAGGGCCAAGGATCGTCAAATTTCGTTGAGAAATGAAAAAGATATTGGTCCATGAAGTAAGGTGTTTGAGGCATGGAAATATGGTGTGGGATAAATCTACCACATCGGTGGGAAAAGGAAGAATTGCTCTCTTTATAAGTCTCAAAATTGGCTAAGGGTTTGGGACCCCAAGGGGTAATCTTGTCTTAAAGACAGAGAGTCATCTCTCGACTCAGCCACAGTTGTAACAATCCAGATTTAGTGTTTCTTGATTTCATGTTATCAAGATTCAAGACTCAACAAGCTTGCAACAGTTCTGAATATTGGCTATTTGTTTATCATTTCGAACACTTGTAATATTTATTTACTTTTCGTATTGGTTTGCATATCCAACAGATAGTTAACTGAAATATTTGGATAAATTTAGCATGCCGTGTTGACCTTTAATCAATCTACTTTTCAGAAGTCGCACGTGTTTTCATAATTTCCTTCTGCATTTGAAATATTTGCCAAATTGATCGAATAAAATGTTGTACAGAAAATCTCGATCTCAATCCAGTAGTAAATACATGGTGGTCAACAAAATAAGATACAAATTTTTAAGTACCCAACTGTGTTCATCCAATTTGCTAGTTGATGCCAATTTGGTACGATATATTTCTGAAGTATATATAGTACGCTTAGTTAACATTGGTATCACCGTGCAATATTTCAATAAAGCCTCAATGCAAGTGTTTGTCACCTACCAATTAGTAAACAATATACGAGGTTGGTAGAAGTCCAGTTTAATTGTCATTCTTTTATTTTATTATTTTTTTGTAATAACGTTAAATATGTATATCAAGGAACTGTACAAATACAATGGGCATACCCACGTTCAAAACAGAATGACGCGGAAAATTCCATGTTAATCCCACAAGTCCGGTAGTTATGAGATAGAGGGTGGCAAAACATAATGTCTCAAGCTGGTCCACAGGCGGGCAGTCAAGAGAAACAAAATCTAGCAAGTGATAATGCACATATGTGTGATACACGGGGTTGAAGCAGCGGACCTCGTTAAAACCTTGCTATGGTAAACCCAATGGAACAAACTCGTGGCAAGGGAAAAGAGTGTCGGGTCGTTAATGATGCCTAACGACATAATTTCCACAAGCTAAGGACTCAAAAAGAGAAAGCACATGAGGAAAAAGCATAAACAAGACTCTATAGACATTGGTCTTGATTTTGTAAATAAGAGCCTCCCTATCAAGTATAGCATCATCAAAGATTACCTTATTGCGTTCAGTCTAGATGTGGTAGATGGTGCTAGCCAATGCAATGCACTTTGCCTTGGCCTGCCATCCTGAGTCCCGACCTTCATTTATAATGAACTTGAGTGCACTGTCGATCGTGGACATCTATAACATCCCGTACTTTCGGGTCACAGTTTGAACCGCTAGGTGTGTGTAAATAGACCCGAGCATTGGAAAACTTATGTTATGTTCACATATGCTAATAAAGAAATTGGTTTATAAAATGATTAAACCCCGAAATAATTTTGGACGTAACAAGTGTGACGACGGGGAGCGAAAATAAATTTGGTGCGTGCACAAATGAGTTATGGACTAGTGTCATATTACAAATAATGACATTGAGTATATGAATGTTATCAAGGTTTAAGTGAATTGGGATCACGGAATTAATTATGTGTGTGATTGATTAATCGTGGGATTAATTAAGTGGAGTGGACAAAGTGGGTGGAGTTATGTACGTGTAAACATGGTAGCAATGCTCCTAAAATGACTAGGCTATGTTACTAATTGATGTCGAGAATGAGGCTATGAAACTGCCACATGTTAACGCACTTCATACTTATTTGTAGTCTAATTGTATTCGAGGATAGCTTAAGACTTTTCCATTTTAAGACACATCAACGTGAAACTTGTCTCTAAGTAGTAACAAAATGCTAAAACTAGGAATCAGTTTGTGAAGTGTAGGCAGTGAAGTTTTGCTCTTTCTTTTCCTTTCGGTGATCCCTTGATTGCTTGGCCAAAATTCCTAAGTTTGGTTAAGGTTTCTCCACATATTCGAGGTATGTTAAGGCAAATTATTTTTTTCTTTTGGCATGTTTCATGTATCGAAATATAACCGTGATATTGTTTCATAATTTATTCTACTCCTAGTAAGTTAAGAATATTCATATTATTGATTCTTATGTTAAAAGCATGCCTAAATATGTGTATAATTCCTTATTGAGGCATGTGAAAAAAATGTTAATATTTATCGTGTCAACTGAAGGTACATGTTAAATATTCAATGTTAGCCAAAGGGGCAAGGATATTATTGTCATCCGGTAAATTCATAGAAGATTTTATTATTATTCATACATTTTCATTTGCATTGCATTCATATATAACCCTAGACCCACTTGTGCTATGCACACTACTATATGATAAATATTGTATATATAGGGGATATGGGAAAGGGAAAGGCGTTATATACACACACCACCTACAGTTGGTACAAACTATCACAAAGGAGCCCTAAGAGGCCAATATTGAAGCTTGTGTGGCTTATATGATATAACTGAATGTATGTGTGGCGGTTATGGGTAGGATTCCTATGTGGACATTAGTATACCGCATATGCATTATGAATGCATTCATTAATTATTGCATGGTATGGTGCCCACAGGGGCTGTTTTGGTATGGAAGGTGTACGATGAGGCCGATAGATATGTATACTGCATTGTGCATAACATTTAGGCATATATATTAGGGCCCTCAGAGGCATTTACTGTTGGTCAGTTATTTCTGTTTCAGTTGTTGTTATATCCATGTTATACTATTGTTCATGCTTTACATACTCAGTACATCAGTCGTATTGACGTCCCTTTTGCCGGGGGACACTGCGTTTCATGCCCGCAGATTCAGTTAAAGAGGGTGACGGTTTATGCTAGTAGATTGTTGGTTCAGCTGATGTTGGAGCACTTTATTTGTTTTAGAGTTGTAGTCTGGTCGTGGGATAATATTTTTGCATCTGCATATGGGTATGGCGGGGTCATGTCCCATCCTTGTGATGTCATGTATTATTTAGAGACTTGTAGACATGTGTCATGTGGTTAGTTGTCATGTGTGGCCTTGTCGGTCTTGGTATGGGTATGTATATATGAAAATTGGATTTTTAGTTCAGATTTTCTATAATGTTTTTCGACTTAGTCCGTATTTAATTATGATTAGGTGTTGGTTGTACGATTGGCGGTACCCGACGGGTGGGGTCCGGGTGCCCATCGCAGCCCTACTGTTTGGGTCATGACAATGGCCCTCGTGATGCCCAACCATCGATTAACCTGCAGCCAAATATATGCACTCGTGGTGCAACTAAAGAAAATGTGGGCGTTAATCTCATCTACACGACCGCAAAATGTACACGATATGTTGATGTCCATGTAGTGCACCTTTTTCTTCGTACAAAGCTTTGAATTCTACCGGTGCTTGAGACCCTACATGAAGCCTTATTTGATCTCTAATGTCCAATAGTCTCTTTACTAATGGAGAGTCATCCATTCTTGCGGACCAGGACCATATATCGTTATTGCTCAGATATATTTGGTTGATCTAATGAACCCAAAGGTTATCCTTCTTCTAGTGGATATCCCAAAGTCATTTAGCCAACAAAGAGGAGTTCCAGGACCTAATATCTCTAAAGTTGAGGCCTCCCTCAATCTTCGGTAGACAGCAGTCTCTCCACGAGACAAAAATGTGCCTAGAGTGCCACAAGAAATTTCAGCAAAGGCATACAATCTTTTCACACACCAATGTTGGGATGGGAAGGATGGACAACCAGAAGCATTCGACGCCCTGGAGCACCAAATTTATAAGCTTTGCTCTGCCCGCATAAGAAAGCATAGCACTAATCCACACATTTATATAGGAGGCAATCTTGTCAACGAAAGGCTTGTAGTGGATAACTTTGAGTTTTTCGGCTGCCATGGGTATACCAAGGTAGTGGAAGGGCATGGAGACAATCAGGAAACTGGTGATCTTCTTAATTTCCTCTATATCCCCAGTTGAGATGCATGCTGAGTAGAGGCTGGACTTGATTGCACTCGAGTTTAGCCCAGAACATTTTCCGAATGTTTGTATATGAAGGGTTCAATCCGAGTTGCAATAATTTTGGTGATGACTTTGTAAATGATATTGCAACACGAAATGGGCTTAAAGTCCCCCATAGTAGGGCATTGCGATGACTTAGGGACAAGTGCAATTATGGTATGACTGATTTGCTTGAGGAGTTTACCCGAGGTGAAGAACTCTTTCACTGCGCTGCAAAATTGCTCACCCACGATATCCCAACATTTTAAAAAAACTGATGTGAAGCCATCTGGTCCCGGGGCTTTGTTGTCCCCAATATCGAAAAGAGCAGCCTTGACTTCAACATTGGTCACTACCCTACTTAGTGCATCCCCCTGCTCGGCGGAGAGGTAGTACCCTGAATAGATAATTGCCATATCGATGGGGTCGCATGCACCCTTTGTCCCGAGCAGACTCTTGTAGTAATCAACAAATTCTGTCGCAACTTGATCATTTGAAGTTGTTAGAGAACCATCTTGCTTTGTTACCGAGGCAATGTATTTCCTTTTAGCATTTATCTTGACCAGTCCATGGAAGAACTTTGTGCATCTATCACTGCTCTTGAGATGCTCACATTTGGCAAGCTGCCTAAGAAAGCACATTTTCGCCTCACAAAATGAGACGGTTTTTGTGCCTAAGAGAGGTGACTAGCTCATGCTTAAGATTGTCCCGTGGATGATCCATTGCGTCATTTTGAGCAAGAGAGAGGTCCTTTTTTTCCCTTTTAACTCTTGAAGAAGTATGAGAGTACTCCTTATCATTTAGCTGCTTCAAAGGCCATTTAAGGCTAAAGAGTTTCCGACATAAGATATATTATGTTGTCCCTGCAATGTTGCGGTCCCATACTGAGGCAAAAATGTTACCAAAGTTAGAGTGAGACGTCAACATATTGAAGAACTTGAATGGCCTATTGCGGGGCCTGGGATGCTCGGTAACGGAGATAATACAGAGAGAGTGATCGGAGAAGGGCCCATGCAAGCGGAAATTTGCATGGCCAGTCCAGCCAGCCTGTAGCCAACGTCCATTAACCAGAGCCCTGTCGAATTTGCTCATCTTCTTATTTCTGCTCCAAGTGAACCTGTACCCGGTAGAAGGCAGGTTGACCAGACCCACTTCCCGACAACAATTAACAAGGTCTTTTATGTCGTAGTTGGTGAGGGGGGTCATGTTGATACGCTCTTCTTCACACATGACGCTATTAAAATCCCCCATGATGAGCCATAGGTAAGACAGAGAAAGACCATAACTCAAAATGGAATTCCACAAGTTGCGTCTTGTAACTACGGAGTAGAATCCGTAGACAAAAGAGATGTGAATTTTTTTTGAAGAAACCTTGCAAGAGACACTGCAGTGAATGGATTGGGGGACGATTTCAATGGGTTGAAGTGTGACCTTTGCTGGATTCCAAATTATAAATATTCTCCATGCCGAATGTGTGTTGAAATTGTCAACAACTTGCCACCCTCAGAACTTAGCAGACAATATCCTGTTGAGCATGAGGGTGTTGATATTTGACTCTGGTATGCCAAAAATATCTACATTCTCATCTAGCACGAGAGACCAAATCTCCGCGTGCCTCAGGGGGGCAACCCCATCACGTTCCAGCAAGAGACAATCATGGTAATAAATGAAGGGAGACTGGCCCCTTCAATTTATCGTTTGGAGTCTTAGTTTGTACTACATTTCCATGGCTGGGCTTCAGTGATGGAAGGGTCATTATCTTACTCAGGGGCAGCATGGGCCCTTGTTGCTTGCTTGCATTTATTTTCTGGCTGCCTTTGGCCCTTTTCTCGACCAACTTGAATCCATAGTCCGACTCTGCGTCCTGGACCTCAATAGTTATGTTCCGACCTGTACCAGCCTCAGCCAAGGGGCCGGCAGATTGGCCTGCTGGAGTCATAAGTGCACCCGGAACCAAACTCCTATCTTTGGAAGTCCTGCCTCTGCCTGCAGGTCAGCAGGCTGGCCCCGTGAAGTAACACTTTGGCCAGAAGCCTCCAAACAATGCCCCGCTGGAACAATCGAACAAGTCCGACCTTTGCCAATCCCCATTTGGGGACCCGATGGCTGGCCTACTGGAGTAGTCAAGTTACTAACGGTGGACGGAGAGCTTAGGTAAGTATGCACTGCCTTACCTTTAGCCTATGTAGGCTTCCTAAGCTGTGCATGAGTGCCTTTTTTGCCTTGGACCCTCCTCTTGGTGTCCGCGGAACTTGCCTCGCATGTTGAACTTGAATGCCCAACTCATTTGCATTATGAACAGAAGTTGGGAAACTGCTCGTATATAATTTTCTGAACCAATGGTCGCCTTTCCTAACATTAAGTTCAACTGAGTGAACTAGTTCTGCCGAAAGGTCGACCTCCACAAGAGCACGGGCATATGAAGTCTGCCCCAAAAGTGGGTGATTTTGTCGGTAGCAATAGGTCTACCGACTCGTGAGAATATGCGGCTGAGGGCCCTATCGTTACAAAGCTCCAATGGCAACGAATGGAACCTCGCCCATAAAGGCATGATGCATATTTCATGGGTGTCAAAGGCAAAGCATTTGGGAATATCTTTCATAAGCAATGCAGTGCCATAAAACAAAATGTGGCCCATTGTTGAGGACCTTGTATTTGTATTTGTCTTTGTCTTCGGCGGTCTAAAATTTGAAGATAATCCACCCGCTAGAGTGGACGTTGAAAGAGTAGGTTACACCCCGGGACCTACAAATTTTTTAAGAGTAGGGCCGCCAGGATACTTTCCAGTGAAGTATCCCACAAACATGTGACCCCAATTTTCAGAGACAACGTCAAAATATGAATCATCAAACTCGATAGGGCCATCCTGTTTGGAATCCAGGACAAAATGGAGTTTCATCCCATTTGAGGTGTCCCGGTTCCCTTTGGATAACCTATTCAAGGCCGCATGATTATTTGATTGATCAATTTGCTTCGAAGGTTCTAAGGGGACCTCCAAGCTAGAGTCCTCTTATGAGGAGTTCGTGTCCACCGAGCCAAATGTGCATGAGGTTGGACTTGATGCGGTTGGCGAGTCATCCTTCTTTTCTAGGTTGCCCGACCTCAATTTACGAGGGGGCAAAATAGTTTCCGTTACGGAGTTCACAACCGCAGAGGGTGGAGGACCAACTGTACCCGCATGCGTGATATCCTCACTTTCAAGGGCAATTTCGACCCTATTTGTGAGCTCAACCGAAGCAACCCCCATTTTGATTGACATGGGGGTGAACTACTTTTTTTTTCATTTTAGCCATGCTAGGCACTTTGCCAAAATAAATGAAAAAATGCAGGAGTTGTTAAATCTCGAAATAGTTCGCCTATAAATAAAGGCCCTTTGTCGGTGCGATGTCTTGAAAGGAACTATCTGCTGCAGGCGATGGGGTAACTGCGATGCACACTAAAATGACAACTGTGGTGCATGGACGTGCAGATTGTGCCTGTTGACTTAGCCAAAAATAGCAGGTGTCAGGCGGATATATTAGTCAAGTCAGACGGTTGTGGCAGTCCAGGCAGATGCGTCATGCGACAATTTCATAAACCAATTTGAAATTCAAATTTCAACCAAGGACAAACACTGAAAATTCGATTTCAAATTTTGTTTTAGATCAAAACAAGCTTTTGATGCAAAACTTTTAAATATGCATAAACTTGGGCAAGAACACCATGTATGCCAAAAACTCTAAGAACACGACATGCGTTCCTAGCTTGTTTGCTTTCCGGGAAACTCTATGGAGAACCATAGCACTTCATAAAGAACCGTAGGTTACAATTTCCAGTTCTTCAAATAAGAAAACCAAGTTCGAAGCTCCAAGACAAGCAAGAACAATAAGAAATGTGAACTCATGAAACCAAGTTCTTCGTGGCTTAAAGCAAGTCCTTTGTGGCTCAAACCAAGTCCAAAGCTCCAAGAAAATCTTGACCCAGAAAGCAAGAACCCTGTGAACAAGGATGTCTTGAAAAGCTCCAAGGATAAGAGAATTTTGAAACCGAGAGCAAGAACACCGTGAACAAAAGGAAGCCTTGAATACGGTCAAGGAAACCGTGAGCACGGAACAAGAAAACTGTGAACAAAACCAAGAAAACCTCAAAACGCTAGCAGGCCCACTGCCTGCTGGCCCGCAAATACCCACTGTCCATTCTTTCCCAGGTCCAACTATTGAGCCTATAGTCCAACCCACTACCGAGAGTGTTTCAGCCCCGGTTTCTACTTCTCTTCTGTGTCCAGTTTCCAGTGTTGGGCCAGCAGGCCCACTGCCTGCTGGCCAGTCCGTTACCCATCAGAATTTTCCCCAAAATCCACCCACTTCTCGCCTGAGTCACAGACCTATCACTCGTAGTCAATGGGGTATTTTTAAACCAAAAAGTAATTTTAATCTAAATTCTAATGTTCTTAAATCCCCACTACCCCGTAACCCAGTGTCTGCATTAAATGACTCAAATTGGAAATTGGCTAAGAACGACGAATATAATGCTCTTATTGACAATAAGACGTGGGAATTGGTACCCCGTCTTTCTGGTGTTAATATTATTCGGTCGATGTGGATTTTACTCATAAAGATAATTCTGATGGTTCTTTTGTGAGATATAAGACTCGTCTTGTATGTGATGGTAAAACTCAACATGTTGGTGTGGATTATGGTGAGACATTTAGTCTGGTGGTCAAACCGGCTACCATTCACAGTGTTCTCAGTTTGGCTCTTTCGAAAACATGACTCATTCATCAGCTAGATGTGAAGAATGCTTTCTTACGTGGTGATCTTAAGGAGACAATTTACATGCATCAACCCTTGGGTTTTCGAGACCCCAAATATCCTCATTATGTCTGTTTATTGAAGAAGTCCTTGTATGGGCTTAAGCAGGCCCCACGGGCCTGGTATAAGCGATTTACAGACTATGTATCTACTCTTGGGTTTTCTCACAGCTGTCTGATGATAATTCTCAGTTCATATATAATCGTGGTACTTCTTTGGCATATATTATATTATATGTAGATGATATTATCTTGACAACTTCTTCTGATGATTTACGCAAGTCTATCATGACACTACTCAGTTCTGAGTTTGCTATGAAAGACTTGGGCATCTTGAGTTACTTCTTGGGGATTGTTGTCACTAGTCATGCAGGTGGGTTATTCTTATTCCAAAGGAAATATGTTGTTGAGATAGTTGAACGAGCTGGTATGTCCTCGTGTAAGTCTACTTCCGTTCAAGTTGTTACTAAACCCAATTTGGGTGCTGCGACTGGCTCACCTTACGAGGATCCCACCCACTATCGCAGTCTTGCTGGAGCTCTTTAGTAGCTTACTTTCACGAGATCAGATATTACGTATGTTGTATAACATGTGTGTTTGTTTATGCATGATCCTAGGGTTGAGCACATGAATGCGCTCAAACGCATTATCCGATACATCCAGGGAACACTTGACTATGGTTTGCATCTATATCCATCGACGGCCTCTACACTTGTATCGTATACAGATGCTGACTGGGGTGGCTGTCCAGATACAAGACGCTTCACGTTTGGTTATTGTATGTTTCTTGGTGATAACTTGGTCTCATGGTCTGCAAAACGCCAATCTACATTATCACGCTCCAGTGCAGAGGCCGAGTATCGAGGGATAGCCAATGTGGTATCTGAATCATGTTGGTTACGTAATCTTCTCTTAGAACCCCAATGTCCCATTCAGAAAGCTACCTTGATTTATTATGATAATATTAGTGCAGACTATCTTTCTGGTAATCATGTTCAACATCAGCGCACTAAACATATCGAGATGAATATCCACTTCATTCGAGAAAAGGTAGCTCGTGGACAAGTACGCGTCTTACATGTCTCTTCTAGGTACCAAATTGCAAACATCTTTACTAATGGTCTTCTCTCGGTTCTATTTGAAGATTTTAGGGACAGTCTCAGCATACGACGATCTCCCGCTATGACTATGGGGGTGTGAAAGTATACCGTGATATACACGGTATACACGGCATATACAATGCCTTGTGAATACCGTGTATATCACGAAAACACAAAACGGTTTGGAGCTATATTTGGTAACATATTATTTGTATTTAATTAGCATTGTACACTTACCATAATTGTAGAATTATTGTACAAATAGAATACGATTTTGAGAGTAGAGTAAGAATAAGATTTTCCATATTATGGATATTATAAATTGTATATATACTTATTCATTAATAAAAATAATCGATTGATTATTTCTATCATTGTTATAAGGATAATTGAACTCAATACTTGAATATTGAGTTGTTAGCTTTGTCATTTGGCAAAAGTTTATATGATGTATCTATTGAAATAGTGAATTAACAATTTATATTATTGACATAATGGTTGATGAAGTAAAAGGAAAATCAGAAAGTATCGAACTCAAATTTAATGAAAATAAAAATATTAGATGATTTTTTTCATGTGCCTATTCAATTAATTATGATATTTCACGTTAAATTTTAGTGGCTCGGTCATAGCTGCTCAATTGAGTATTTTTATTTGCATGTTAGGTATGTGAAAACAAATTTAAACCAAGAGAGGATTTGGAAGGTACACCAGGTACTAAAGGTGTGATTTACGGTAAATGAAGATGAATTGGAGATCATGAAAAATCATTGAACAACTTCAAGAAAGAGGGTAGGTAAGAATAATAAAGATACAATATGCAGGCTGATTCGGATAATATTTTTTTCTATTTCGTTTTATTACTTGTTCAGTTTATATTTTGTACTTTCCTAAAAAGATATTAATAAAACTAAATTATTCTTATTAATAATATTTAAAAAATTTAAACGAATAGTGCTCTAATTAGTTTGATGATTACTTAATAATAATAAAAAAAAAATCCTTATTAAGTAGATAAACAATAAAATAATTTTATCTTAGTCTCAAGTACGTCGAAGTCAGCTATATAAATGCTAAAGTACAACAAACAATAACATAACTAATGTAATCCACAAATGATGTTTGGAAAGGTATAATGTGAGCAGACCTTATCTACCTTTGTGAGGTAGAAAAAATGTTTTCGATAGACCTCCAACTCAAAAAAGTGAAATTAAAGTAGGATTGAAAAAAAAAACGATAGCATAATAACAAGATGAACAAAGCAAAAGAAGCATCAAATAGTATTAAACATTAAATAATAAGCTACTACGTGAATACTAACTAAGACTACTATATTAAATAAGGTGAAGATTGCCGGAATAGACTAGCTCCTTGCCTCTCCCACATACAAGTACAAATCACTCGGCTACGTGTTACCATTCTACCCATTACTTGACCTCCATACCTTTCTTATTCGGCCTACCTCTTATAAAACTTGTTGTAGCCAACCTCTCGCACCTCCTCACTGGTGCATCTATGCCCCTTCTTTTCACATATCTCAGTCTCTTCACTCATTTATCCGCCACGAATGCCACTCCCACATTATCTTGAATAACTTCGTTCCTAATTCTATCTCTCCTAGTACACCCATCCCTCCATCTGAAAGACATGGTGTAAGTTCTTATCATACGACACTCCTCATCTCCTCTACCTTCATTTTTTAACATGAGCATTCTTGATTGACTAGCATTCTGTCACATACAACAATGTAGGTTTAACCACTATCAGGTAGAATTTATTTTTAAAGCTTGGTGCAAGTTATTATCACACACTCCGACCGCGAGTCTTCATTTTACCACATTCCATTTTAATACGATGTATGACATCATAATCAATCTTCCAATTACTTTTATTATAGACCTAAATAATTTTTTTAAAATATACTAAAAGTAATTTATTTTCTTAATATATTGAACAAGGTAAAAAAAACTAGGAACAACAAATTAAACACAAGAGAAGGTGCGTGAAGGCATCATTACATATTGATGGTATGAATGCGTAATTGCCTATTTAAATGTTAGTGTTAAGAGTGCACGTCGGATATGGAATAAAAATATGAACTACTTGTATGGACTTGAACAATCCTTACCCTACAAGTTAACTTTTGGATTGAGTTATGGACGCACCGGAAGCGCGATGAACCCATGCTTCAGTTAACAAGTTCTGAGCATGTGGATAAAATTAAGAGTTTACGGACTAGATTTTGAGATTGAGTTAGTCAATATTCATTTTTACGGCTATCATAGCACAAGGGAACCACTAATAAAAAAATATTGATTGCAATTTGCAGAATAACAGTACTTATAAAACAAATCCCGCCATTCACAAGATCTCCACCATCGTCCCTTCTTATTCTGCTTTGTTAATTAATTCACAGTTCACACACATACACACACACTCACATTTTCTTGTTTCCCTCTATTTCGTTACTATTCTCTCCAGCCCCATTATCCCCTCCGTTAGTCCGACCCGTATTTGCTTCTCCATCGGACTTTGCACTGTGGTGGGCAAAAAGGGCGAATTATTGTTGAACCATTGATTGAATTTAGATGTGGATTCATTACGTTGTGCGATTTTGCTTATCATTTAGAAATTGAAAGTTGTAATTCTCTATAATGGAATCGATTTGGGCGAACAATGCTTCGCCTGCCGTTTCTCATTTGTTCTATGCCGTTTACTTCGCTTTTGGTTTCGTCATCGTCAGATTATTCCTTGACAGATTCATATTTCGTGTAAGTTTCTTGCTTCTTCTCTTGATTTTCTTGAGAAATTTCTGTGGTGATAACTGATATTTTTGTTGGAATATGTAACTCATTTAATGCTATCCTTGTTTTATTGGTTCTTAAATTATTAAATTTGAGTATTGTGTACTCAATCTTGGCTTGACTCGTGTAATTAATGAATTGGGTGAAATGGACGTCGCATTCAACCAAGAAAAACGATAACGTTCTTAAAGCAAACGCATACCAATGTGCCGTTCCCCTATTATAGATCCCATCTGATTTGTTTGTCTGGACGAAGCTATTTGGAAGACATCCTGATGGAATTTTTTTGGCTTAATTAAGATTGTTATTAATCGATAGAATTAAATCGGATTTAGTAATTTTCATGATTCTGCGGTTCTGGCGCAACGTGTATGAGCCAACGTTAACTTCTCTTGAATAGCCCTTCTAAAAGATTCGTGGAACTTATTGGCCCTATTTCTGGAGTACCTAGACAGATTTTGTAATTTCCTAGACAGAATTTGTGGCGGAAACAACCTCTTTACCCCATAAAGATAGAGGTAAGGTGTGCCTACATCGAACAAGACAGCTTTATTAGAATTTGAGCTGTTTGACTTCATTAGTTGTTTGCTACTACAACACTTTTAAGATTTTATAAAATACTTTAGGCTAGGTCGTTTTTCATAACCATTGAGATTGATGTGAAACTCCTGTACAGTTGTTCCATCCTATCAGATTGTAAATGGTAATTTGGTGCAATTGCTTGTGATCTCAGATTTGAAATATGTTTATTGTTTCATTTAGCATCCTCCATATGGCGCTTGTCATCACGTAGATGTTAGTTGTATTGAGCTGTGATTAGGGTGTCGACATTCTTAGAACTGATACTCGGTTCTACTCTGTTTGTTTTAATTTCTAAATTCCTGTTTACTAACATATTTATTCATTTCATCTCCTTGCCCGTTAATATACCACTTATCCAATATTATTTATCTGGTGCCGCCATCTTTAGGCTAGAACTTATGGGCAATGAATCGCATGCCTTGGCGCTGGTACTTGTTCTTACAGTTATGGTACTCAATGGGCCCCACATAACCCGATCTATACATGGCGTACGTGTCTTTAGTGGAGAATATAAACAAGTCTTTGACTTAATTACAAGAACATTATAAGACGTAACTTTGAACAACTAATTCAACCCTTTATAAGATGAGCAAGAAGAATAAAAGACCACAAATGTCATAAAACATTCAAATGCCAGCATCCAAACTAGCTTGCCAATTTGTAGTTTAATTGCTTTCCGGTTACAGTTTTAAAGGGAAAGTGGAGCTACTATGTCAGGTTTAACTATTAACTGACACTCCATATGTTAGCCTACTTTAGTTATTAGGATAGAAGATTGGTAGGTATTTGAGTTTGTCGCGCTGTGTGTGCGAGAGGTGGGGGGCTAGCCTTTCCATCTCCTCTTCTCCCTTTCTTAGTTGTACTATTTTGTTATCGCGTAGATCATTATCTTTATGTGGGTATTATTAAGTTGCGCCATTTGTTTTGTTTCTTGTTTTTTTTTGCTGTTTTATTTTTTCGCAATCCTGCATTGACTACGTTCCTTTTGAGCCGAGGGTCTATCGGAAACAACCTCTCTATCTTGCAAAGATAGAGGTAAGGTTTGCGTACATCCTACCCTCCCCAAACCCCACTTGTGGGACTACACTGAGTATGTTGTTGTTGTTGTTAGCCACGTCTTAATATCATGACAAGTGATTAGCTTTAGAAGTTTAGTTGGTTCATAAATGTTAATTCTTTTGACATATTATTTGGTAAGTTACTTTTAACATTTAATAGTTAAATAACACTGAGTTATATTTATAGTTAGTTGCACCCAAGGGTGTGGCTAGTGGTCAATGAAATAGGTTGATCACCATGAGGTCTCAGATTTAATTCCCAACAGAGACAAAAATAGTAGGTATTTCTTCCCATCTAATCTAGCCTTGGTGGACAGAGTTACCTGGTACTTGTTGCTGGTGGGAGGTGGCAGGTATCCCATGTAATTAGTCGAGGTGCGTGCAAGCTAGCCTCAACACCACAGTTATAAAAAAAGTTATAGTTAGTTATAAAATCTCCAATGTTAAGTCCTTAAAACTGATAAAAAATTAAATGTAAGATTGCATATTTTCGTGCTCCTGGAAAATATCTGCATCCGCCTGACTCCCCCTCCATTTTGTGAATCATAACCTTTACTACCTTGGCGGACTAAGACCAGCATTTATCCCTCTCTAGGGTTTATTGATGGGATTATGTCAAGTCACTTGCACTGGCCAATGAATTTTCTGTTTGCAACAATTAGACGTGAATATAAATTAAATATTGCATATGATAGTGAAGAATCCGTCAAATACAGATCCTGTGATGTATTATTTCCACAATGCACCATCAACGTGAATAGTATTTAATACTTTTGTGCTACCTTTGCTTGGAAATATGACGCTTTCTCCCTTCAAGGCCTCCCCACCACCACACTATTTTTCTGTGCCATTGTGA
This sequence comes from Anisodus acutangulus, assembly GCA_029783415.1. Classification (NCBI taxonomy): domain Eukaryota; kingdom Viridiplantae; phylum Streptophyta; class Magnoliopsida; order Solanales; family Solanaceae; genus Anisodus; species Anisodus acutangulus. The sequence goes on along the minus strand of CM056489.1, from coordinate 60,874,975 downwards.
GAGGTAACTTTTAGCTGAATATTTGTAATATATTTAGGAAGTGGAGTGTGCTCTGCCAGGACCAGCTTGTTCCTGTGTATCCATTAAGCTTATTTTTGCTCTCACCAATTTCATGATTTACGTTTTATGCAACATAAATTAGTTCCTTAAATGTTAATAATGTTGCTTTTTACCATCATTAAGCAACCAATAAGTTTACTGCTTGAAAGTAGTCATTGTAAGGATTAATATTCAGTTACTGCTTTCCTGATGTTGAAGAATTCAAATGATAGAAAATTAGGGAATTTAAAAAAAAAAGTGAAGTGAATTTTCCTCTATACTTTTACATGGACTGGCTGCTATGTGACAGATTTGGTTAAGTCGTTTACTTTACTCCATCTTTCTGACATATCTATGTTCCCTGTTCACCTGGTTTCTAGAGGCTGGCCATTTTGTTGCTGCACCTGGGAACAACCCATGTGAAGAACGATGAGGCTACAAGAGGAAAAGTTGTTAAATGCTCTGAATCCATGTGGAAATTTGCTTATTATGCCACTATTGAGTTCTGTGTCCTAAAGGTTGCTTATCATTCACCATGGTTCCTGGATGTGAAAGAGTATTTCAGGGGCTGGCCAAATCAAGAACTATCGTGAGTATCACATCCCGATTGTTCTATGACCTAGTATATGACACATGGCAGTCGATTTTAATATCTGTATACAACTAAAATTGGGTTGTTACTTTAAATAGTTGAGCAAGCAAGTAAGAACAATTACTTGTAAAATAAGCTGCAATATGTTTTACTGCTTACTCCGTATTAAGTTCCCACCATTGAACCTCACACTGGAAGTTGCATTTCTTAAGGTTTGCAGTATCTTCTTGTCTCCGGTACCAAGTGTATTGGATTTTATGAGGATTTTGGAAAAAGAAAAATTGAGAAGAATCTTATTTTGTCACCCTAATGTCAGAAATCTTTTCTCAAGGCCTGCGGTCTTCTTACATTTAGGAGTGGCACTGATGATTTCTCCTTTGGTGGTAATACAGCACAAAAATTAGGAACCTCTTTGTTCCTATCCCATAGATGATCTCTTGAAGTTCATATAAGCATGGTTAGGGTATTGTGATCATGAATTGAAATTCTCGTCTGGCAACTTGTTCATGTCATAATTATATGATGCATGGAGTATCCACTTAAAAATACTTCTCGTGCACGGTCGACGCCGTATTACTTAATTATTTCCAGTACATATCTTGTATAGTACTTGATAGGTTCTATTTGCAAGCATTCAAGGGCAACCTGTGTTACCTAATTGTTACCAGTATGTATCTTGTCTATCACTTTAGAGGTTCTATCTGCAAGCATTGAGGTGGTTCTGTGTTTTTCAGGAGTGGTTTCGCCTTTGATAGATTTATGTATCTAGAAGATATAGAGGACTTGTTTATTATTTATTTTTGCATAATATTGGCATGAGATGAGTTTTAATGGAGTAACATGGTCAGTGAGGATTCATATAGTCGATTCTAACTTGTTTGGGACTGAGACATAATTGTTGTTGTTGTTGTGGTGTGTTTATATATATATATATATATATATATATATATATATATAAAGAAGTTGCCAAAAAGGAAAAAGACCTGTCAACTGACCAAGCAAAAGGAGTCATCTCTACTCCTCAAAGAACAGAAATAATTTCCGGAAGGAACAATCCCATACACTAGGATTTGTGCTCAATGGTTGTAATATATTTCCTCCCAGAAGTCCCTCTAACACCTTATGTTGGTGTAGAAGTATTACAGATCCTCCTCCTCCTCCTCCTCAACTTGTTGCTGCTTCTGTCTTCAACTATTTCCACTCCTTTTATTTCATTTCCCCACACTACACCTGAAGTATAATTTTTCTTTACCTTGTGCCACCAGAATGTGTGTCATCACCTGAGAAAATAGCACTGAATGCCTGAAGCATGCCGGCTCCCACTCTTGACATCTCATTATATCTTTCTTTCTTCTATCTGAATGCCTTCACAATGCCAATTTTATTCAGAATCTTCCTGAAAGTCTCATTGCCTAGCAACTGTTTCTATTCGTTCATACTTCGCAGTAAGCATGCCATTGGCTGAGGGGAACTCACCAAACACTGCTTCTGGTAGGATATCATCAATATTTTAATTGAACAAATTAAAAAATGCAAACAAGAAATAGGGCTTATTAAGACACTAGATTATTGTCTAGGAAAGACTTCTTCTGATAAAACATGTACACCTTTGTTGCAGTCATTTTAATGCACTAAATTCTTTGTAGAGTGAACATAAGTTCAACTAGAAATGCAAATCCATATTTCTATACTTGAGAATTGAAACTCTTAATGCACCCAAATTTTGCTTTCTATTAGAATCATTAGATCTGTGAGCAACATTTATTACAGTTCATACTTGCTTCACAGAAAAAGATGAGTATTACAGGCAACTTTAATTTTTGTAGGCCTCTTAATAAAAGATTCAGATGGGGGTTGATAGAATCTAACATCCTATGTTCATTTCTCATTTTAGGGCTGGAATTAAGCTTATCTATATGTGCCAATGTGGGTTCTACCTCTATTCCATTGCGGCCCTCCTTGTTTGGGAAACGCGACGGAAAGACTTTGCTGTAATGATGTCCCATCACATAGTCACAGTTATTCTGATTTCATACTCATATATTTCAAGGTACGGTTTACTTCACCAGTGGTTTACCTTTTATTTTTAATTATCACTTTCCTCCTATCACTGTCTTTTTTTTTGGACGTATACCCTATCTTGACATGAAAATAGGGACATGATTTATGTATGATGTTAGCAACACTTTATGGTCTCTATGCCTATGGTGGGTGCAATACAAGTAGGAACTTTAAATGTGCTTGGAGTTTTCATATTCATTCAACTACAGAATGCAGACATTCTTTGGCATATTTCAAGAGATAAATTTTTCCTTTTATTTTCAGTTGATGGTGGGGAAGGGATGCTAGGTCGAAGTAGATTTTAAACTTTGAAGACCTGGTTCGAGATATAGAAGAGGTTAAAAAAATTTAGAAGAAGTGGAGAATTGAACATTTATTGCCAAAGGAAGAACAATTAGATGCCAATAACGGTGATAACATTGACCACCTTCTCAAAAAAAAATAATGTTGATAATATTAATTTGCATATTCATATATGTATAAGAAATTTGACATATACAATTATCAATTTTAATTGGATTCAGACCATGTAATGTGTATAGGAAATAGAAAAAGTGAATTTTCATGTTTTCGTTAATGGATGTTTTATTACTACCTTTGAGAAATGAAATAGAGCACATATGGCCATTGCATTAAGATGCTACAATTTAATGTCATATAGTTTGGTACCTTTTTTCTTGGCTGATATTTTCCGTGAAATGGGGATGCTCAATTGGTCCCTTTCTTCTATATTTTGATGCTTTACCCTTTGCCATAGTAGATTCATTATGCATAAGCACTTAAACGGCTCCTGAACTTTTGGTCAAATTTGACTTAGCCAGTACCATCCTTCTAATCCTGCACAAGGATGCTAATACGTCGTCTTAACGATAAAATAGTGAAATGGTTGCTACTTATTTGAAATAAGATAGATAAATGGTTGCCCATCTCCCAAGTTGGTCTAGTTTGTAACTCAGTCTTACAGATACAATTATTAGTACTTTTGCCTCAATGGTTGATCAGAAGGTTAATGATACCTAAAAAAGAGGTCCCAAATTAATGCTGAAGTTGTGAGGGAGATAATGGTTATTCCTGAGAGTCCATTTTGAATTCATCTGATGTATTCAAGAAAATTGAGCAACCTTTTACAATTATCATTTCCTTCTTTTTACTTAATCTGTTGATTTCAAGAGAACTCGACAACAGATTTAGGAAACTTGGTTTTGTAATGGCCATGCCATGCCTGCCTTGGCTCCTTCTTCCGAATTATAATTTTGCTGATCTCTAAACATCATATCATTTCTTGCGACATAGGTAATGATTTCCCCTGAAGCTTTTAAGTCATTTTGTGAAGTTCGTCGACATTTAATGAAAGACTCTTTTATGTTATAATCCCAGCAGTAGAGCTAATTCTCCTACTTGAAAACTTGCTATTCTGGAAAAGGCCCACTTTCTTATGAGGAAGAAAGTATGCGTTGGAGGATTATGGCAGAGTATTTTCTTTCCTAATATTGAATATTAAGACATTATTAAATATAGGTCCCTCTTTTGTTGCGACTAACAAGCCACAAACTCATCTGAAGGTTCATTATTAGCTGCAGTATAATAATGATGACCTGTTGCACGCCATCTAATATGTATACTTGATTCAATGGCAGAGCTTATCTGTCAAAAACCTTGTCAGACTACTTGGTATTGTTGATGAAGTTTCTAACCCAGTGTAATTTTACTAACACTCTAGGAAACAAATGAGCAAATGCAAAATTTTCTAGATTCTGCCTAGATATTAGAAGAATGGATGTTTTTATCTGCTTCAGTTTGTGTATTAATTTGATGTGTTTTGAACTATGTAGCTTCTTTCGGATTGGGGTAGTTATTCTTGCATTACATGATGCAAGTGATGTCTTTCTTGAAGCTGCCAAAGTTTTTAAATATTCAGAGAAGGAGCTTGGAGCTAGCGTACTATTTGGTTGTTTTGCTGTCTCCTGGGTTGTACTTAGGCTGTTTTTCTTTCCATTTTGGGTCATACGATCCTCAAGGTTGGCACTTATCAGATTTTCTACTCATATGATATTGTTCCCCTTTTCTGGTTTCTCCTAATTAGTTCAATGTGTTTCACTTCCCAGCTATCATCTATGTGAGGTCTTGAATTTGTCGGAGGCATATGATACAATGATATACTACGTCTTCAACACAATGCTCTTGACCCTACTTGTGTTCCACATTTATTGGTGGATTCTCATATGTGCAATGATCATGAGACAGTTGAAAAATAGTGGGCAAGTTGGGGAAGACATAAGATCTGGTAAGCATCTTAGCTGTCACTTTTTATTTAGCACAGGTACACTGTGTTGTTCAATTTGTGCTGATATATAGTGCTACACCTTTTTCCTTTGTTAGTCTGTTCCTACAAAAAGAAAATTGAGAATGGAACTATAAGAAAAACATGAAATGAGTAATCAAAGTACTTTTCCATGCTGCAGATGTTTTCCCATCGATCTTAAACTGATGGAGACTTGTCTTCTCTGTTCACATTTTGTACATGTTTATATTGCTTTTTCTGGATTTCTGACAGACGCACATTCTAAATTTTTTGACTTTTTTTATAAGGTAAATAAATTTATTTATGTTAGGAAAATCCCCATATAAAAGAAGTATACCAAAAAGTAGAGAAACCTAGACCAAAATATGGTTCTCTACAAAGGTCTCCAAATCATCTAACACAATCAAGAGCCTCATGGAACTAGAGACCTATGAATTCTTTTGTTGTTGTAAATTCTTTAGTAGTTGCAACACAAACACCAGCTTCTTTTTAACTGTCTTGCTCAGATTTATCAAACTACTTATAGTATTTTTCAATTTTCATAGAAAATCTTATCCAAAAAATTGTCCGTTACTTCTTTTTGGCTGTAGCCAAAAGGAATTCAGAGTCAACTTGTATGGTTTGAATCCTCTTTTCCAACTTTCAGCTTTTGCGGTTTCAGGATCCTCTTTGAACTGCTTGCATTGTTGTTTCCCTTTCTGAAATACAGATTCGGAAGATGACGACTAATTTGAAGACTGCGCTCAGATTGTTCAGCTGAAACGTGCTTGAAATATTGCATATGAGTTGTAGGTTTGCCTCTGGATCTGATCCTTTTACCCCAATAGACTTAGCTTGACATCTTCTACGCTTTTATAGTCAACTATACATTTCTTTTTTTGGTTTGATTATAGTAATAGAACTGGTAGCATTAGATGCGGGGATATTATCAGTTTAACTCGTCATTACATTTTTGGTGTACAAAATAATAGGTGTCTCCTTGTATAATTGTTCCCTAAACAAGTATTCAAAACGATTCAAGCAAACCATCTTCACTTGTACTGCCTCGTTCTTTGTTACTGCTGGATGTTTTGGTTTACAACTATTGAGGATATGATAAATTTTTTATCACTGAACTCACTATAGTTTTAATATTATGGGTTCAAAATCTAATATTTGCTGCAACTTTTTTGTTCTTCACCCATATATTATGTTCCATGTTTAAATTATTGGGTTTGATTAAACCCGTAGCACTAGGGCTACATCGACCATTGCCTGAGTGTATTTGAGTGGGACTAATTATTAGGTTAACTATTTGTGAACGAGCAATTGATCTTTAATTTTGTGAAGCTGGGTACCGATGCTTGTGTACTAGTTCGTTTCCCCCCCCCCCCCCCCTTACAAAGCTACTGGCGCTGCTTGGCCAAGATGTTACTGGGGTCGATTGATTAGTCAAAAGAATTCTAAAAGAAAGAAAAATTGGCTATAACTATAGTAGAGTACTTTATACAATAAACACGGAAGGAAAAGTGCCAAGGGTGTGACCTAACTGTCATTGAAATTGATGAGAATAATAGGAATTTCAGCGTGGATGAAAATTTTAGGAAGTCTGTTTAAGTTCCAGCAGGGGCAAGAACATTATTGTGATTTCTCCCTTCCAATACCGTACATATGTTGGAATATAGTAAGGTACTCAATGAAATAGTTGAGGTGTGTGAAAGTTAGTCCGAAATTTTAATGTAAAGAGTTAAATCTTAGCTGTATATATATGTAATTGAGTCGAAAAATGTTGATAAATTTAACTTCTTAAGGAGTTGAATTTTCATGATTTAACATAAAAGTGAGTTTCATCGAAACTTTTGGTAGTAGGATACTAGAAATGCATTAAATCGCGTAAAGAATAATTTTTTTCTTTTAAAATAATTTGAACGTAATTGTAGAACCTAAAAGAAAAAGTAAGATATTTAAGTAAAATGGTGGAAATGAGATTCAAACAAATTTCATTTGTGCAGAGACATTTTGTCCCTCATCAATGAGGGAATATACTTCTTTATGTGCTTATATATAGAATCACTTTTTTTTAAGCTCTCGAAGAGGTCGTCGCTAGACTCTGCTCAGATTTGGATAAATTAGGCATCTTTGCACGTGTTGATACCCAAAACTGATGGCTATAAATTCTCCCACTCTTGCATTATGCATTATGTTCAAAAGTAAAACGTAAGTGTCCAGTGTGATTTATTGTCAATTTGCACACAGAAAAAACTTGTGGGGCTCAGAAATTTTTTGTTTCATTTCATCTAATTTGTGCTTGAAGTTTTTCTGTTAATTCTCCCACTCTTGCATTATGCATTGTGTTCAAAGCTCCTTACCTTACATTTCTGCAAGAGATTGTTTTCGTGACTCGATTAATTACTCCAATGCTCCCCTACATGATAATATAATGTAATATTAATTCATTATGTTATGCTATTAATTTCAAACTTGATTGCATCTTGACAAGTGCTATCCTTTTTTCCACATTTTCACACTTCCTACCCAACTAAATACACTTAATCCATTCAATTATTTTCCTCTTAATAATAACGAAATTAAATTAAATCTAGTTTCATACTCCCTTGCCTTTATATTATATGATTTTTTTACCTTTTACATTCAGTCCAAGATAAACAGTTACTTAATTAAGAATGTATTATTTTTTTTCAAAGTTAATTATCCTTATGTAGATAAGTGGGTTTTTACACACCAAAGAAATCATAATAAACGAGTATAATTTTTTCAAGGTTCATATGCTTCATTAACTGTTAATTTTAATCATCTTGATAGAATATATAAAAATATATTCTTTTGATATCGTTAGTGATCTGGTATATTTTTAATTATTATAGTAATCTTTTGTATTAGTTAGGTGTATATTTGATTTCCGTAATTATAGCGTAGGATGACTATTGTATATCATGTATATAAGCTAATTACATTAATGAAATCCGCAAGGGATTATTCTCTTTCCGCAGCTGTCCCTACTCGGCAATCCCTTCCGCAACCCAAAATTTTTCTCCTTCCTCAGGCATGTCTAACACAAAAAATACCTTCCATCCTGGTCTAGCAGTCTCCAACATCAAGAACAATATTCCTATCGTCCTTGAAATGGAGAACGTCCAATATGTGACGTGGGCAGAACTTTTTAAAATTCACGCAAGGTCTCATAGAGTCCTATATCACATCATCAAACCGGATAAAGACAAGGAGAAGGTGCCTTCCACCGATGATGAAATGGAGTTATGAGCAACTCTTGATACTACGGTCCTCCAATGGATTTATTCCACCATCTCTACGGATCTCTTGCATACAATTATCGAACCCGACGCCACGACAATGGATGCTTGGAATAGGTTGCGTGATATATTCCAAGATAACAAAAATTCTCGTGTCGTAACCCTTGAGCAAGAATTCTCTCACACAACTATGGAGGATTTTCCGAATGCCTCCGCATATTGTCAAAGACTCAAGGAATTGTCGGATCAACTCAAGAACGTCGGAGCGCCGGTCACAAATGATCGTCTCGTTCTTCAAATGGTTGCGGGCCTCACCGAAGTGTATGATGGGATTGGAACTCTTCTTCGCCAAATCAATTCTATCCCACCTTTCTACCAAGCACGTTCCATGTTCACCATATAAGAAGCGGGGTTAGCTAAAAAGGCCGCAACCGGAGTACATTCCTCCATGATGGTGGCCATGTCCCGAGACACCGATGACTATCAATAATTCTCTAAAAATTATAGTAAAAACTGTAAAAACGTTGGTGGCAAAAAAGGTCAAAATCGCAACAATGTTGGCGGGAGTGGCAGACGTAGTGGCGCCAGCAGGGGTCCGGGCCATAAAACCCCGGGCAGCAGCCTTGGGCCGTGGGGATTGCCTTAGGCCAGTGGGCAGTGGCCCATCATGTCATGCGCTTATCCCGCACAAAATTGGGCCAGGCCCAACGACATGCAACATCAGCAGACAACCCATATTGGGCCTCGACAGCAATATGCTTGGCAACAGCCTGACCTGCTTGGGCCTCAGCTATAGCAGGATTTTGCTGCAGCGGGCCTAACAATCTCCCCGACCCACACGAATATCGATGCATACACTTGAGCTAAATTCTCTAGATGCGGATTGGTATATGGACATTGGTGCTACTTCTCATATGACATCCACGCAAGGTAATCACTCGTATTATTTCAATTTGAGCAAAAATCATGACATAATTGTTGGTAATGGTCATTCAATTTCAATTCGTGGTTATGGTCACACAAATTTGTCTCCCCCAAACTCGCCTTTAGCCTTGAAAAATGTCCTTCATGCACCTCAATTAATTAAAAATTTGGTGTATGTTCAAAAATTTACAACTGATAACTCAGTTTCTGTTGAATTTGATCAATTTAGATTTTATGTGAAGGATTTCTGGACGGGGATACATCTAATGAGATAGTATAGTCGGAGCAAGCTCTATCCCATCACCACCACCACCACCACCACCATCACCACAAAACAAGCCACATCATCAACGTTTGCAGCTTTAGCACATTCCTTATAGCATGCACGTTTAGGTCATCTGAGAGTGTATGTTTTTGTCTCCCTTATAAATAATAAATTTATTGAGTGTAATAACACTCGTAGTGTTAAGGTTCGTCCTTCTTGTCCGCTTGAGAAACATGTTAAATTTTCCTTTGTTGCCTCTAATTCTATTACTATGTTGTCTTTTGATATTATTCATAGTGATCTTTGGACGTCTCCCATTTTGAGCTTTTCGGGCCACCGTTATTATGTTTTGTTGTTGGATGATTACTCTAATTTTTGTGGACATTTCCGTTATCTAAAAAGTCTCATATTTATTTCACATTCCTATCATTTAGAGCATTCATCCATACTCAATTTGAACGGGATGTTAAGAGAATTTAATGTGATAATGGAAGGAAATTTGATATAGGCCATTTAGGGAATTTTGTAGGGTTAATGGTATATCTTTTTGGTTCTCATGTCCACATACGTCATCACAAAATGGGAAAGCCGAGAGAAAAATTTGCACCATTAATAATATTATTCATACATTACTAGCCCATGCATCATTACCACATTCATTTTGGCATTATGCATTGCAAATGACAACTTACATTCTCAATATACTCCCTAGCAATGGATTAACCTACCACTCTCTACTCAAAATTCTTTATCAAATAGACACTTCGTATTATCATCTTAGTATATTTAGGTGTTTATGTTATCATTTATTCCCCTCCACTACCATAAACAAACTTCAAGCCCGCTCTACCGCTTGTGTCTTTGAGCATTACCCATCTAATCATAGTGGTTACAAATGTTATGATCTATCATCTAATAAGATCATTATTAGTCGCCGTGTCATTTTCGATGAACTTAATTTCCATTTGCTAAGTTGCATAGTTCGCGTCCCATTCATATGATTTTTTTATGATGGGCTCTCACCGTATTTGGTCCACCATTTGGCCCAAACCACACCACGACACATGGACCAGCGGGCACAGTCAGGCCCACTGCATGATAGCCCAAATCTCTCCAGTCCACAACTTCTGCCAGTAGGGCCACAACATGCTGGCCCGAATATTTCTGGACCGCAACTTCTGCTAGCAGGCCCACTGCCTGCTGGCTCAACTCCTTCCAGCCACCACCCAACTCATGCCCTTCTAACCCGACTCCACTACATCAGAACTGGGCCAGCCCACGGCTTCCGCCCAAATCCAGCCCACTTTGATTCTGAGACCAGGGTCCGTTACTCGCAGCCAACGTGGTATTTTTAGATACAAGCGACAATTTAATCTCAACTCTAATGGCACTAAATCCCCTCTACCACGTAACCCCGTGTCTGCCCTTCGTAACCCGAATTGGAAATAGCTATGGATGATGAATATAATGCTCTTATTGAAAATAAGACGTGAGAGTTGGTGCCCCGTCCACCTGGTGTTAATGTGATTCGTTCTATGTGGATTTTTACTCATAAGGAGAAATCTGATGGTTGTTTTGAGAGGCATAAGACCCGTCTTGTAAGTGATGGTAAAACTCAACAGGTTGGCATGGATTGTGGAGAGACATTTAGTTCGGTGGTCAAATCGGCAACTATTCGCACTATTCTCAGTATCTCTCTCTCAAAAAGCATGGCTCACTCATCAATTGGACGTGAAAATGCATTCTTACACGGAGAACTAAAGAAAACAGTATACATGCATCAATCCTTGGATTTCAGGGACCCTACTCATCCTAATTATGTGTGCTTGCTGAAGAAATCAATGTATGGGCTAAAACAGACTCCTCGGACCTTGTATAAAATATTTGCAAATTATGTGTCTACTCTTGGGTTTTCTCACACCAAATCTGATAATTATTTATTCATATACCGTCACGGTACTTTTATGGCCCACATTATGTTATATGTGTAAGATATTATATTGACTACTTCCTCTGATAAACTTCACAAGTCTATCATATCTCTTCTCAGCTCAGAATTTGCTATGAAAGACTTGGGATCATTGAGTTATTTTTTGGGTATAGCTTTCACTCGTCATGCATATGGTCTATTTCTATATCAGAGGAAGTATGCATCAGAGATCATTGAACGGGCTGACATGTCAGCTTGTAAGACATCTCCTACTCTGGTTGACACTAAACCGAAGTTGAGTGCTACTTCTAGCACACCATATGAGGATCCCTCCCACTATCGTAGTCTTGTGGGGGCTCTTCAATAACTCATATTTACGAGGTCCGATATTACTTATACAGTGCAGCATGTGTGTTTATTCATGCATGATCAGAAAGAAGAGCACATGCACGCTCTAAAATGCATTGTGCACTACATTCAGGGCACTCTTGAACATGACTTACATATATATCCATCATCTGTATTTACTCTCATTTCGTATGCAGATGTTGATTGGGGTGGATGTTCAGATACCAGGCATTCGACATTTGGTTATTGTATGTTTCTTGGTGATAACTTAGTCTCTTGGTCGGCTAAACGCCAGGCTACTTTATCGCGCTCTAGCGCGGAGGCCGAATATCGAGGGATCGCCAATATGGTGTCTGAGTCCTGTTGGTTGTGTAACCTCCTCTTAGAGCTTCATTTTCCTATTCGGAAAGCTACATTGGTCTACTGCGATAATGTGAGTGTGATATATCTCTCGGGGAATCCTGTACAACATCAGTGCACTAAACATATCGAGATGGATATTCACTTTGTTCGCGAAAAGGTTGCTCGTGGACATGTGTCTTGCATGTCCCTTCACGTTATCAGATATCTGACATCTTTACTAAGGGTCTTCCCTTGGTTATGTTTGAAGATTTTTGTGACAGTCTCAGCGTACGACAACCGCCCGCTACGACTGCGGGGTTGTGACAGAATATATAATTTTTTTTTCTTTTGATATCATTAGTGATCTTGTATATTTTTAATTATTGTGGTAATCTTTTGTATTAGTTAGGTGTATATTTGATTTATGTAATTATAGCCTAGAATGATTATTGTATATCATGTATATAAGCTAATTACATTAATAAAATCATCAATGGATTATTCTCTTTTACATCTAATATTCCAATTTCCAATCTCGATTATGTCAACTACTCCATGTGTCCCATTTTAATCATCGTTTTAGCTCAAAAATTTATCCCAAAATAATTACTAACACTAGAGAAATTCTAATACAAAGCTTGACAATTATTCTCATTTACACCCTTATATTTAAAAAGTATGCACAATATTCAAGCTGAAAAATAGTTTACCTTTATTAAATATGAGTAACTTAGTAACTAGAAAGAAGTTAAGACGATAGTTAAAATTGAATGCCGTAATTAGAAAGATACAAATTTGATCAATAATATCTAGTGGATGAGTGAATTTTTAAAAAAGCGTACCTAAACTAAAAATATCATATAATATATGAAGTGGATGGAGTAGGACGAAAGATACTAATTTGGTCCGATTAGACTCAACTCAAATGGCGAGGATTTCAATGTGACTAAATTTAATGCGGTAGTCTTCCACTCAGGCCAGTGTCAAATGCGAGTATAGTCCAATTTCTTTATTTCTCCCACTACATTTTAAAACTATTCTTCAACTACAATTTGTTTGTTATTCACATTATCACATATGTTCATCGTACTCATTGCTTTTCTCAGAATAATAGTTCAACAGTTATGATCACATTATTAGATGCCAATATTTGGATCACATAAAATGAGAGAGCAATTAGAAGCACTATAAACTGCTTGTCGACATTAGTTTTCTTCCCCTTTATAATGCATAGATGAGTCATGAGGATAACTGCTTAGTGCACTTTTAAATTTAGTCACATGAAAAACTGCATACCGACGTAACGACCTTTGTTTTAATAGGAAACTATCACTGTTTGCAAATAAATACAAATAACAGAGACGATTGCATAAGAATTTAAAAAGCTTCAAATCTACATATCTATCAATTTGTGTGGATATCAATCCACATTTATCCATATCTTGGTTTGGTGACTTGGTCTTAACATGACCTGCACTCCATCACGTCGTCACCTAAGTAAGCTACCTAGTACCTACAATCACGTTTATTAAAAAAAGTTCTCCCATGTACACATGAGCGGCGGAGCTATGAAATGATTTATACTGCGTATATATGCAAAAAAATGTAGATACATAACTTGCATTTTGCATTCCCTTTGGCCTTTATATAAAAATAATTTAAAATTAAAATTTCTGGTTCCACCGGTACTCATACAAATATCCCCTTAACTATTTAGAAAGAAATCAATATCAAAAGCTTTTTGTTTAATTGAAGAATGATTCATGGCCAATAAATTGAGGGGTTATTTGAGCCTCTCATGATATCTAACTCATGAGAGGAATCTTCTCTTTAGTTTGCCGACATAAGGTGCACCACACTATAGTTGAGACTTATTGACAAGATATATAGTGTACGGAGTATAATATGTGAAAATGAAACCTCAAAATCTAAAAAAAAAACAAAGCTCAAAAATCTCACTTTTGGGTGGCTCCGGTTAAGAGTTTCAAATCGGATATGAAATGAGAACATGGACTCCTTATATGGACTTGGTCAATCCTCATCCTACAAACTAGCTTTTGGGGTTGAGTTAAGCCCAAGATCCATTCTTTACATGGTATCAGAGTCAGACTCATTCCAATTCTTTGTTCACTGATGTTGGGCCCCCAAATTATATTATCCACGCTCCAGTTAACAATGTCTGGACGTGCGAGGGAGTATTAAGAGTCCCATATCGAATATGGAATGAAAACATGGACTCCTTATATGGACTTGAACAATGTTCACACTACAAGCTACGTCCAATCGAAGTGGATAGTTTTAGCTCAGTCATTCCACATTTAACTATATCATTTATAGTAACCTCCCTTTTTCTCATTAGCATGAGTTAATACGTTCAATTGTAAACGTCAATACAATAGAGTTAGTTTTAAGGCGAATTAAAAATAAAGTTTATATATGCGAGAGAACTATTCGTTTTGTCTCAAAATATTTATCATTCTTATTTTATTTTAAAAACAAGGATACTAAAGATAGATCGATGTTAAAAATATATTTTAATAGGAAAAATGTCCAAATTAACCCCCTAAACAATGCAAAATGGTCTAAATTTGGCCTCCGTAAATAATTGTGGTTAATTGTGTTTATGTTGTTATGGAACTAAGCCAAACTTGCCTTTATTAACTAACTACTGAAGCTTTGGAACTAATTGGTATAGTTAGACCATTTCACATAGTTTAACGGAAAATTTGGCATTTGTCCTTTTTAAGATATTAGCCATTTAGAACTAAAAAGCTTAATGTATGATTAATTGTGAACGGTAAAAACAGCAAAGTCAAAGATGTTGACGACCAAGACTGATCACCTTGAATGCTAATTAATAAAATTATAGATCCAAATTTATATATGGATTGATCGAGTTAATCTATATTATATTAAAAGTGGGAAGCTCTTAAGTCACAAATTTAATTACTAAAATACCCTTCCTAAAAATCTAAATACCCTACTTATTATTAGTTAAACAAGCACCTTGTAAAAAAGGTGTCTTCTAAGAATTAGATTTTGAAAAATGAAACAAAGAGAAAAAAAATAGAAAAAGATTGAATAGTTGAGAGAAATTATAAAGGTGTTTCATGGCCAAAGAAAGGACATGTCATATAACCTTCAAAATTTTCAGATTTGTTTTTCCGGAATGGTGCAAATATGCGTTTGCAAGATGGTGAAGGCTAAATCGATTTGATTTAGAAGTCTGACATTTAATCCAAATAATGGCCGTCCAACATTTTGATGTTCTTTAAGGCTTTGAAGGTTTGAAAATCATATTACTTTCATACAGCATGCCAAATGGAGGAGTCGATCACATATCAATTTTTTTTTCAATCGATAAGTTAATTTCTTCTGTATATAACGGTATTCTTAATATATTTGCATGTCAATTCTTTGTGTTATTATTATTATTGAGTAATTTTCATGCGTGATAAATGGAAAACTTCCATTATTTGGTTTGTTCCGAAGTAAATCTATTTTTTTTTTGCCTTGCATATATGTTGGTTTAGTTGTAGTATCTACAATTATAATAAGTTTCTGGCTTAGTTTATTAAAAATTAGAAATGACTATAATACCTGTGGGTATTTGTTTTCATGCATTTATTCACATAAAGGAAAGAGAGATCATATCATTTAGTATTAAAAATGTTTAGGAAGGAAAACATACAAATTACAAAAAAGGCAATGGAATGCATACAAGTTACAAACTTTAATAAAACATGTTCAATTTTCACGATTTTTAGCGTAAAGGCAGGATTAAATACCTTGATTAATATTTATCAGACAATTAGTACTGTAGGAGAATTTTTATAATTATCTTTGTCTATATCTTACAAATGAAATGCATTCTATTAAAATATAAAGATAAGTTATTATAAAAAACACTAACTTAAAAGTACATTGATTAGTAAGCTATTATATTATTAATTAGTGCAGAAATATAAATACTATTAAAGCATTTTTCATTTTAAGTGAAAACAAAATAGAAAATAAGTCTAATATGAAAAAAATACAACTGAATAAAACTCATTTATAAAATGTCTATTAAAAAGAACATGAAGTGTATTATTTGTAAGATATTTCTCTTTAAAACTGTTTTTAGAAACTATAAACAATTAAAATACATTGTCGAATCAAACTGCACTTATGTTTAAAAGGTGCAATTTAAATGATAACCGAAGGAACACACAAAAACTAAAACACTATATCTATGTAAATGGTTTGAAAAAATAAATTTTAATTTTGATATTGAAATGTTTTCATACTCTAACTTCTTTTAATATCGTATTAACACGGTCTTTTAGAATACATCAACTAAAAGTAATTCAATTACATTCACGTACTCTTACTTCCATAAAAATGCAACATTCAGATGCATTTTATGTGCTTGGGCAGAGAAAGGAAGATCTCCCCTTAAATGAAAATATTAGAGTAGATTAATTAAAATGTAGTGGTTAAATTTTATTTTTGCGATATATTTCATATGTTTTAATTTGAACAATTCTTATAGTATTTCTTATAGCTTAATGAAATAGGACAGTTTGCATAAATTTAAGTAATGAAGTAATAAAGCTTGAATAAATTTTAAATTAGAATATATCCACGGAGATAATTAAGAACTTATTTAATAGAGTTTTTTTCCTTTATTGAGTTGTCTAAAAAAGAATGAACAATCATCATTTCTTGTACTTTAAAAAAAATTATACTTTTTGAGATGGGGTACACATGCAATGCAACGCATGTGCCGAGAAACTAGTTACTAAAATAACATTGAAGGAGCATTAGGGATGAATTTCGACGATCAAACCAACAGTGACGTTATTAGCATATCTGTCAAGTGTTAAGTGAAAGCCTATCTCTTTAGCTAGATGGTCATTTACTGCTGTGCAATATCAGTCTTTCTTAGAAAATAACATATGCTCATATGTTCATTTTGTTAATGATAAATTTCCTACTACTATATGATTAGACATATTGGATTATGACGGTAGCTTGCACTTTAGCCAGATGGCCTTCTCGAAGGAGGTAAGGAGATCTGTTTTACTTCTTATACAATTGTTATTTCAGTTATTGCCCATTTTTTCAAGAAATTGATCGATAAATATTATGCTTTTCATTTTATTTTATGTGAAATTTTTTGATTAACCACGAAATTTTAAAAATTGGAGAAGACTTTTGATATATAAATCAAACGTATGTTAAGTACAAACAATAATCTTTTAAATAAGTCATAATAAGAATTTCACCTATCATTTAATTTTAAATGTGTGATAGTGAGTGTTCCAACAAGTTATGTCATCAAGAGGTAAACTGAAAAGGCTAAGATTAAGACACTTTTCTTTAAGAAAAAAAAAGTTATTAATTTTTAAACAAAGTAAATAAGAGAAAGTATTTCATATAAAATGAGATAGAAGAAGTAACACTGAATTTATCACTAGAGTCGTCTCTTCTTTTCAAGTTATAGGTGGTCATGGAAGATCACCCTCTTCTTGCTTCCTTTCTCCAATCTTCTAGTGTAAAAAAGGACTATATTTAAGAGGAAATTTATACAAATAGGATCATTTGACACTGCTATTTAACTTCGGACCTTATTTAAATAGGTGGTGTCAAAATAGTCTTTGCACCAGAAGTTGGGGTTCAGTTCTTGATAGATCACATGAGTTTACTATGTTTAGAAGAAAATGCCTTGATAGATTACCATAAATTTTTGATGAATAAGCTTGTCACCCGTAGTGACGAATTATAAAGAGCAAGTACGTGCCATCATGAAATGAATTGTGATAATTTCTGGCAAATCACTAGAAGTTTTTCATGAATGAGCTTACCATAAGTATTGACGAATTACGAGGAGTTTAGTATAAATAATGTCATAATTTTAGAACAAATTGTAAGTTTCTAGCGAATCACCAATAATTTCTAATTGATGGGCTTGCCATAATTCCCGAAGAATTACTAGGAGTTTACAAATTGTACGTAGCTTTGAAATAAATTGTCTAATTTCTAACAAATCACCAACAATTTCTGGAAAAAAATCACCAACACATTTTTTGCTTGAAAATTGATTTAAAGTGCTTAAAATAAACTCCAAATGACCCTAAGTTTGATATACAACCTTTTAATACCAATTCCACCAATTTTCAATGGTTGGATCATCACAATTTAATATACCACTTTGTCTTTACAACAATCAAACTCAACAAAAATATCAATCGAAACCAATCCAAAACATTAGGAATGAACAATATATGCTTAGTGGAACATCATTCACTCAATTCAAAACACAAATAAATTAACGACTTTTTAATTTTTTATAACACATATCTTAGTTCTTTTCAAATTTATTTGTGTGTTCATAATTTATTGCAAGAAAAAGATGAAGACAAAAAATATTCTGGCGGGTGCATAAAACATATATTCTCCCGTCTCAAATTATTTATTGCATTTTATTTTGCATGCTTCTTAAAAATATTAATTAGGAGGGATATTTGACCTAATTTATTCTTATTTATGTCTAAGTTATAACTTCTCTTCATTAAATGTTTATTATATTATGTGTCATCTCTATTAATGATAAAATTATTATAAGAATAAAATAGAAAAAAATAATTAACTATATTTTAAACTTTTAAAATGACAGATAATTTGAGATAACTACTTTTAATAATCACGACATATAATTTGAGGCGGCGGGAATAAATAATTTTCCCCCAAATTTCTTTAATAGCAGCGAAAATTAAACACAAGGCGTAAAAAGATCACCGGATGAAAATTGTAGATATATAAGTTGCGGATGGACCCCAAAATTGTTGTATCCGCAAAATAACCTCAACCCGCAATAAAGCACCGTGTGAACGCGCCCCGCCAGATGAAGTCATCAAATACATCGCCTGAAAAACTCGCAAACGAATCACTTTTTACTATGCCAGCTAAGCTCATATTCTATTTCGTGTATAAAAAGTGTATGAGTTGTCCAGCCACGTAGGATCTTCCCGCATATATAAGCATAAATCCCCCCTTTGACCTCTCAGTACTTCAAAGTTCAAACTCAACTCCCAAAAAAAAACTGAGACCAAAGTTTTAAATTTTCAACCATGCAAAGGTCAACTAAGAGATTTAGACAAGATGGAACTTCAAATTCCCTCCAAAATAATCACCAATTTCAGCAACAGCCACGGCTTACTGGAGATCAAGAGTATTCTGTTATGGTTGCAGCTCTGGAAAATGTCATCAATGGAAGTATTCCCATGGAAAACAATCAAGAATTCAATTTCTTTTCACCTTATCAATATTCTACTTCTACCGCCACTGCCACGACCGTTACTTACTCGTCTTCGCCTTCGACCAGCATGTCTACCAGTTTTGAACAAGTTTTGGGTGTCCCAGCAGAACAAGAACCTTGTCAATTTTGCAGAATCCAAGGTTGTTTAGGTTGCGACATTTTCGGAACCACATTTTCTTCTTCTGCAGCCAGTGCTCCTGCTGTTGTCACTCCTGATAATAACAAGAAGAAGAGTACTACTGCAACTGCGATAGTGAAGAAAAAGAAGAAGAATTACAGAGGAGTGAGACAGAGGCCATGGGGAAAATGGGCAGCAGAAATTCGCGATCCTCGAAAAGCTGCGCGTGTTTGGCTGGGAACTTTTAATACTGCGGAAGATGCAGCTAGAGCTTATGATCGAGCCGCCATTGAATTTCGAGGTCCACGAGCTAAGTTGAATTTTTCGTTTGCCGATTATACTGTTGACGCTCAAGAACAACAGAGCACTTCATCTTCTTCACCTCAACAATTACCAGAAAAGCCTCAACAGTTGCAGCAAGGAAATAATAATAATAATAATGCTGATTTTGGAAATGAAATTTGGGATCAATTATTGGGTGACAATGAGATTCAAGATTGGTTGACCATGATGAATTTTAATGGGGACTCTTCTGATTCTACTGGCGGGAATGTTCATAGCGTTTAAGTTTCAGTTACCAAAATTGGAAAAAGACGAGAAACTAAAAGAAGAAAAAGGAACTGAGTATATTAAGGTTGCTTTGCCCTGTTGTATTTTTATCAATTTTAGAATCTCGTACTTGGAAAAATTAGTAAGTTTACCCATTTTTGGGTTGCGCCGTATGTAGTTCGGCATATTAGTAGACTCAAATGTATAAATTATGAGGAATTAATATGATTTTTTTAAAATTTTGTAGTAACTTTCTCACTTTTTAGAAACATGTTGATCTTATATTGTTAAAAATTCTACATCGATTGTTAATGAAATAGGTGATCTCCTTATATAGTTTTGGATAATTTTTTCCTCTTTGAGTTGAATTATTTTTAGGTTGAATTAGATGCAATCATTTTTTATAATGCTATCAGAGCAGAATTCATCTCACTCTATGTTAGACAATCCTTCCCTCATGAACTAATTTTCTTCGTACGAAGTGTAAATACATAGTAGTAGTTGTAAAAATTCACTAAAAATTTGATAAATATTAAACTATGAACCCCTCAAAAGTAAAATGAGTTCATTATATTGAATTCATCAAATTTAAATTTTGAATCCGCTTTATCAATATTGAAGGGTGCATTGAATTTAGAACATGGAAATTCAGTATAGTTGCTGAAAATATACATCAAGTCGGGTCTGATGAAATCACATGTTTTTTTTTCCTACTTTTCGGCTTACGCCAGATTATTTCTGAAGATAGTAGTTCCGGTCCCTCAGCACTACTACTAGTAAATCGCGGGATGTGCCTGAATGACCAGGGTTTGAGAACAGAGCAACTGATATCACCTACAAGATCCCAACTCAGAAAATAGCAAATTACTCCCACCAGAGTTCAAACTCACGCTACAGGCATCCAACAGAATTTTAAATTTCTCTCATTTGCCATATAGCTATGCTCTAGGGACAAATCACCTGCTGATTTTGATAGCAAGTTAGAGAGTCACCATGGCCCACTTAAATTTTTTTAAAAGTTCATATTAAATGTCGACCGAAAGAAAAAACGTGCATAAATTTAAGCATCTGAAGCATATTTAACATGTGCTGACTTTATTATAAAGAAGAAATTTTCCCGGGAAATATAAAAGTGTTATGCACTCATTAGTTTATTGACTTTATTCCATTACAACCAAGTTGGGCAAAGAAGCTAAACATTCGAACGAGCCTGAAATAGAGACAACAATTAATTAATACTACAACACGTGTGTGAGGTGGAGTGTGTGGGATGGAGTGATAGACACAGCAGAGTCACTTACTCGGAATTGTTGACAGGCATAAATATAACGCGTACGGATTTGATATTTATGCTATATAATTTACTTTCAAGAAAATCTAATATTTAAAATAAATTTTATCTTGATTTTATAAAATTACAACAAAATATTTTAGTAAATTAACAATTAATATAGGACGAAAGGAATATTTTTTTGTTGAGACAAGTTTGCCTTATCCTTTTGGCTAATCATTTTCATGAATTCTCACGCAATAAACATTTATTATATACGCAAATCAATCAAATAAAAAATGTTACATTCTTTAATTACATATATTATTTTAAATTGAAATAAATTTAGATTTTATGGCTCATTGAAACCAATGTGTATAACTAAGGAAAATGTCATATTTAAAATAATTTAAATTTTTAGATCCATTCAACAAATATTTTATCTGTGCCATTATATGACACGATATCATTCAAAAGGTTAAACAGTTCTCTTTTATTATAGTTTTTATATGGTTCATATATTGTTTTAAATTATAAGAGTTTGTTACTTGTAGTATCTTTATTTAATTTCAAGGTATGTGGTTCCATTTTTTTAAAAAAATTATGGAATAAAGTTTCTTAATTGAGACAGAGAAAATGGAATAGTTTGATTATTTTATTCCAAGTATTAACATTATTATTATTATTATTATTATTATTTTCATATGAAAAAAGTAATTAATACTATATTCATGTTGATGCTTTTGTTTTCTTTATCTATCAAGTTAACAATTTCATTTAGGATTTTATTATTAATTACTGCTGCTAATACATGGATTTGTCTCCCAAAAGGTCACCTTTATGAAGACTTGAGTTTGGGTAGGAGCCACTTACAACTGAGCTGGCAATCACAACCCCATAATGTGAATGGAGTATATTATATTAGTAGTTAGATTAACTTTTGAATATCTTATTAAATTGTACAAATAGCGTGACGAATGGTTTACTTTAATAATGGGACTAAAAGTAGAAGTTTTAGTAAGATTGACTTTAAAAAAAATTATTTTCGTTTTTTTATTACTTGTTTACTTTTTCCTTTACATGTTCATTAAAAAATCATAAATAAAAAACTTATTTTCACTATCTTACCCTATCTCTCTCCAATAATTACACTCTAATCAATATTGATTATTTTCAAAAATACTTAATATTAAGGTAAGATGGGAAAGATTTAATTAATTCTATTTTGATTTTGTAAATTGACAAGTAATTGAAACAACTGAGGAAGTATTACATTGACAATCAGGGAAGGGGAAGAAGAAATTGACAGTGGTGACTTTAACTCACACCTATTAAAATATGTGTGTTCCAATTAAGATTGATGAGTATAATTAAAGGATGCGATATATTTTACGTGGTTAATGGACGTTTGAGAATATGACAGGAACTTTTCCAAAATTGAAGTCGAGTGCTTAGTAAAAATATTTTATTATATGTTTCATTGCTCAATTGAAATATGACATATTTTAAAATATACTAATAGATTGAGGGGTTATCAATGTGCTCTGCCTAATTGAAGACGACATGTACCCCATTTTCACATCTTATTCCGAAACAACAAAGACATACATGCTAGCAATTAGAATCAAATGTACATTTGTTTAAGTCATATTTTCCAGCATAACACAAACTTACTTTTATTTGGCTTAACATACATTTCCTACAAGTTCTGATTGTTGAATGGTACGTTTGATGTTAGCATCTATGTACAAAACAAATATTCGGAGGGACTATATACTATGAACTAGGGGTGGCTAACGCGGCGGGTCTCGGCGGGACGGGACCCGACGGGACTGGGAGGGCAGGACCGGTCCTTCACTGGATTGGGGGATCCGCCGATGTCCCGTCCCGTTTCCGGTCCAGTCGAAAAAGGGGACTGATCTTATCGGGGCGAGACGGGATCGGGTTTTCCATTTTATTTATTTTTTTCATTTTATTTTTAAAAATAACATATATAAACACCTCAATAATTGAACAAGATAGTATAATAAAAATATCTCAATGTTGTTTTTGTGACTCTTATATTATTTAATAGAAATATGATTTTTTTGTAATACAATTTCAAAATTGCAACTTTGTGGTGTTGAAAGTTGCAAATATCATAGTAAAATTGCAATTAAAAAAATCACATATTTATAAACACCTTTTCTAGTTTCTTCACAATGTCTTGTGGTCCTTCGGTTGAAATTGAAATTTGTTGGTCAAATTGCTCAACGTCGCTTCCACCTCCGTCAGATAAGATTTCGTTGTAGTTTTCGTCGTCTTCTTCGTTGATCTCCGGTTGACCGCACCTTCTACGCTCCGCTCGTATCCAATCTCTGAATAAAATTGCAATCTCCAAGTTGTCTCCCGCTAATTAGCGTCTGTGCTCTCCTATTTGAAATCTTCCGGCAGAAAAAACACTTTCAGACGCTGTTGATGACGCTTGAATGTTCAACACATCTCGAGCCATCTTTGATAATGTTGGAAATGTCTTCTCAATCTCCCTCCAGTATTTCAGCAAGTCTTTACGTCTTTCTTCATTGAAAACTGTTTGGTACGGTACAACACCATGCAAAACAAAAACATCAAACTCACTAACTTGATTAATAATGGTACCACTAAACATTCTATTTCTAAGGCTTTCAATACTAGCCGCGGAAACAACGTGTCTTTTTTGAGGTTGTACTGAAGAAGAAGAAGAAGAAGAAGAAGAAGAAGAAGAAGAAGAAGATGGTATGGAAGTCGGTTGGTTGCTAGCACTTTCTTGTTGGTAATGCGTATATATTTTTTTACATTCATCGTGTATGCTAGACAAAACTTCTTCTTTAGTTGGTTCTTTAGGTGGTTGGTCATTTGGATTTTTTGGAGTTGGAGGTGGAAGTACTACTATGCAATCATAAATAGTTTCAATAAGTATTTTACAACCGTTTATTTTAATAGTCAGATTTAATACAACACCAATAATATAAATAGTTGGAATAGGAAAAAAATATTTTTTTAATTTGATAAACATTTTTAATAGGTGCCTTATAAGATGGATTTTCCATACATTCACTAAGTAACAAAAATATTAGAGCTATATAAAATAACATAGTTGAAATAGTAGGATAATAAATACCGAAAAATTCTTTAGTAGCTTGAAAAAATTCTCTAAAAATACAATAAGTTCTGAAAAAATTTCTCAATCGTTATCTACAACTATATCAGCTGGATTTCGATTATGGGCGTTAAAAAATAGAGTTATAGGTCTTCTATAATCATAATCAACAAATAGTTGTTCATATACAAAATTTCACCTAGTCGCCACTTCTTCGGGAATTTTCTATAAGGTAGTCCACAATTGTGACAAGTTTTTTATATTCTTTTTTCTTTCTGTTCTATTACTTCTAAAAATAAAGTTTATAGCAAAATGTAATTTATTAAGAATGTCTTCAAAAAGTGATAGACCATCATTTACAACTAAGTTATAAATATGGCACGCACATTTTATATGAAAATGATTAGGAAAAGATGGAGTTAAAAGATCTTTTAAAAGTCTAATAACATTATTATTAGAAGAAGCATTATCTAACGTAATTGTCATTATTTTGTCAGTTATACCATAATACTCGCAAATTTGATCAATATTCTCTGCAATAAAACTTTCAGTGTGCCTATCATCAGTATATCTATATGCTAAAATACGTTTTTGCATAAACCATTTATAATCTATCCAATAACATGTTACAGTTAAATAATCATGACCGTTAGTGCTACGACCTATATCAGACGTGATAGATACTTTGCCAGGAAAATGATATAATGATTACCGTAAATATTGTTGATATTCATGTGCAAATTTAAAAACGTCTCTCCTAACAGTTGATCTAGGAAAATTCTTAAAAGCGGGATTATACATATCTCTAATGTAATGAATAAAACAAGGAGTGGAAGGAAATGAAAAAGGCAAATCATCCACCACAACTAATTTTGTTATTGCTTCCCTATCTCTATGTTTATCGTATTTAGGATCTACAATTCCTCCCGTCGTCGGGTTAATTTGACCTTGTACTTGGTCCAGGACACTATGTGAACCTTGTCCCGACTGAGAGCGCATTGACGCACCCGACTTTGTAGCCTCGTATTCATCCCACCTATCTTTGTGAAAACTTTGTACATGTCTCAATAAACCCCCTGTCCCACCCTGACCTTTTCCCATTTTAAATTTATAAACATTTTTACAAATTTTGCATCTAACTACTTGATTCTCTTTGTCCTTGTCAAAAAAATCTCATGCGACGGATTATAATTTTCGTTGTGTGGGGCCTCGTCTCATACTAAGGGGAATATGAGGCGTTCCAGTTTCAATTTGAGGTGCACTAGTGGGTGTGTCATCTAGATTATATTTTAAATTAAAGTCTGGTTGAGTTGCACTTGCAAAATATATCTCATCGTCTAATGGTATATCATTAAAAAAAATCAGTTTCATCTATATGAGTGTAATCAATCAAATCATCTCGTCGAGGAATATGATTACTGAAAGAAGTACCCCTACCCTTGTTACCCCTACTAGAAGAAGCCTTACCCTTACCTTTAAACATACTTTTTAATCCTTCCATTTTAACTATGCAAATAAATAGTTAAAGATAATGAAATTAAGTGTGATAATTAAGATAAAGTAACAATAATAATTTAAAGAAGGAACGAAGGTACCAAACACCGACGTAACGTCGACTTGTAATCGATGTTGAAAATTGAAACTTTGCTTGATGAATGATCCTCAAGCTAGTTGCCAATTTCACATCCATTTTTTAAACTTTGATATAAATAAGCAAAAAAATATAATATTTAGTAGGCAATGTAGAATTGTAGAGAGATAAATTGAGAGATTGTTGAAAGATTTGTGAGAAAGATGAAGAGAAAATGAGGCATTTATAGTTGAAAAATTGGGTTAAAGTGTAAATATATTAACTTAGAGGTTAAAAATAAATATTAAGGGGTAGGGGGGAGGCAAAAAATGATCGTTGCACAACAACCAAAATATAAAATGGTCGTTGTGCAACGACTATTTTTGCAAAGGGATCGGGGCGGGCGGGATCAGGGGGGGGGGGACCAGGGCTGGACCAGGATGGGATCGGAGAGGGTCATGCGGGATCGGGCCTGGGGAGGAACGGGCCCGGGCGGGACGAGCCCAGGTCCCGTCCCGGATTTGAGTCCCATTTTTTTTGCGGGATCGGGGTGGGACCGGGTCGGGACTGGCCGACCCGGCCCACTGACCAGCCCTACTATGAACCGACCAAATTGGTGGTACCAAATTAATAAAGTGAATCACAGGTGAAAAAAAACAACAAACCTAGTGAAATCCCACAACGTGAAGTCTGGGGAGGGTAGAGTGTACGCAGTCACACAGACCTTATCTCTACCTTGGTAGGTAGAGCGGTTGTTTTCGAGAGATTATCGGCTCAAGACAGAGCATAATCACAAGCAAAGCAACAACAAAAACAAAGCAAGAGCAAAGCAAGAGAGACGCTCAGAACATATTTAAAGCAGTATGGAAATGTTGGTATCAAAAGCGAATATGTCATAATAGCGCATTTCGAAAAGTAAGCAGTAACTAGCGCATGTAAATAAGCTAGACAAATTAGGACACAATTGGACACATAACATCAGAAATCAAGTTACAGGGGACTATAGAGCAATACTGCGCCTATTAGTGTGATAGGCTAAGCGGACCTACAATACTAACACTGCAACTACCAATTTGCAAGCGTAAGTAGTACTACACTCGACTATCTACTACCCTTATACCCTAATCCATGTCCCCCACAACCCCCTATCTAAGGTCATGTCCTCAGTAAGTTGCACCTGCGTCATATCTCGTCTAATCACCTCTCCCCAATACTTTTTCGGCCTACCTCTACCCCTCATGAACCCGTCCATATCCAGCCTCTCACACCTTCGCACTGGGGCATTTCTGTCTCTCCTCTGCACATGTCCAAACCATCTCAACCTCACTTCCCGCATCTTATCCTCCACCGAGGCCACTCCCACTATGTACCAGATATCATCATTTCTAATCCTATCCCTCATTTTATGCCCGCACATCCATTTTAACATCCTCATCTCCGCAACTTTCATCTTTTTGATGTGCGAAGTCTTGATTGGTCAACACTCTGCCCCATACAACATAGTCGTTCTAACCACCGCCCTATAGAACTTGCCTTTAAGTTTTGGTGGCACCTTTTTGTCATATAAGACTCTAGGTGTGAGCCTCCATTTCATCTACCCTGCCAAAATACGATGTGTGACATCGTCGTCAATCTTTCCATCCCCTTGGATAATAGAACCGAGGTACTTGAAGATTCGTTTCTTTGGAATGACCTGAGTACCAAGCTTCACCTCCACGTTTGACTCAAGATCGCTCCCGTTACTGAACTTGCACTCCAAGTATTCTGTCTTGGTCCTACTCAGCCTGAACCCTTTAGATTCCAGAGTCTGTCTTCAAACCTCCAGCTTAGCGTTAACTCCGCTACGAGTTTCATCAATCAAAACTATGTATGAAGTATATAAATTTCATAAGAGAATATAAATTTCATAAGAAGTGTATCAAACAAAAAAGAGGATTTTAACACCATATATGCAACATTATAGGTCTCAAGTCACTTTCAAATCACCACGTGATACCTTTTTGTATAGGTTTCTTAAAAAGGCATGTGTCATTTTATATGTTCATTAAAGTATTTTCTAGAAACATAAGCAAGATGCTATTCTACCAAATGAGTACCCAAAACGAAATAAAATAGATAGTACCACAGTAGTAAACGGGTGGATTTTCCATCGCATATTGTAATCTATATGTAGTTATCTTATGAAACTTATAGTTTTCTTGTATAAAGAAGAAAAAGGGAGAAAATATATAGCTTAGATATAATACACGTATCTAACATATGTTGTATCAAAGGTTTAAGCATTCATAATATTCTGATGGCTAAATTAATTGCCTAAAGTTTTAAGTTGAATGATTACATTTTTGTGAATAGTAAGTTTTATTAATGAAATTTGAAATTCTACATAGTGAGGCACAAATGTTTAAAAAATTATTTTTTGCGCGAATTGGTTTTCAAAGGCAATGGTCTTTAATTTTTGCCCCTCAAATTTGAAATTTTTAATTTTTTTTTTCGTTCAAAAATAACCTGAAAGTTCTGGGTTCGCACCCTGCTCAGTCAAAAAAAAATCACAAGGTTGATTTTAGGTAAACTCTGCCTCGTGCGAATTATGCCTTATGGATCTTTTTTTTAGCTTTTGTCTGAACGGGAGTTCGAACCGGAACTCAAGAGTTTTTCGCGAAGGCCAAAAATAAAAGATTTTAAATTTGAGGGGTAAAAATTAAATAGCACCTAAAATAAGGACAACTGCCCAAAATCATTGAGCAACCATTTGTGAGCCCAATATTCGCATTGAAAGGTGCCCCTCAAAGATTGGTAAAAGCCCAGAGTTGTTAACGCGCAAAGACGAAAAGAATGCCGCCAAACTTAATGACGAAGCTACGTGTCACCGTCAGATGTACGCCATCTTCAAATACATATTACATATATTCATTTTCATTCATCTTTGCTTTAAACAATTTTGCCTTTTTGAAAACTTCCAAAATAAAGCTAATCAAATTCCCTCTTTCGTATTGTAGGGGTGTGTATTCAATTATGATTTTAAAAGATTATTTTGAGATGAATAAGTTTTATGATATTCAGTTAAGATTTTTAAATAATCTAAATAAGTTTTGTGATATTTAATCAAGACTATTAAGATTTTTAAGGATGGTGTCAAAATTTAGTGGTATTCAATCATGATTTTAAATAAGTAATAAAAAATCTTTTGATATTTAAAGATTTGGTATTTTGAAATATTTTTTTTCTCAATTGAATTTGTGTGATTTTTTAGTGGGAGGTATAAATATCAAATCATATAAAGAATCTCACCCTTGTGGACAAATTTTTTTTTCTCAAGAACTATTTTCTCATTTCCTCTTTCTACACCCACCATTTGACTCCCAAACCCAAGCTCGTTGCCATCTTGAATGCCCGGAGGCAAAAGAGTACATCTCCAATCGGATTAAACAAAAAAAGAAACGACCACTCTCAAGTATGCCAATTAGAAAATAGCATCAGAACAAATTCTATAACTTATATCATATATTTTACATGTTTGAAAAATTAAAAATAAAATAAAATTTAAGTCAAGTTTCATTCTCGTGTGGCTTTATTTGTTATATATATTACACATTTAAAATTTCGTACCAGCACAAAGCCATACCTCATTTGCTGTAGTTGCCATTGGCATGGCCACTGCATTCTCATCTCCGAGCGCAAGAGCCAACCTCATGTCCTTCTGTTGATGATTCAGAGGAAATGCGGGTGGGTAACTATTTTTTATCATGGCATGTCCTTTCATTTTGAACATTGGGTTAGTAATGGCTCCAAGGTGTTAACCTCATAAAAGTAAAAAATTCATATGGTTCTTTCAAAATTTTATAAATTTTATAATAAATTTTTTAAAATTCAAACATAAAAAATCTTGATTGTAAATTTATTTTTAAGTCATTATATTTTTAAATAATTTTTTAAAATACTGAACTTATTTATCTATAAATAATCTTTTAAAATTCAAATTGAATACCCTTAACTTACTTTTTCCGAATTTCGAATTTTGATTCTTTTCGTCTCACCTTAGCAATTTAAAATCTACTTTTCCGGCGATCAACTGCTGATCATTTGATCGGAATACATAAATCATGGGAGCTTCTCACAGTCGCGAAGGTCAAGAACTTTCCGATGAATCGGATTACGAGGACGACGAAGGAAGCACCCAAACGGAAAGTGAAGAACAGTTTGAAGAAGACGCCGACGATCACGCTCCGACGAGGACTCCACCGGTGAGTAGCAAAACCCTAGACGACTTGGATTCCAAACTGAAATCCCTAAAACTTAAGTACGGTTCCTCGGAAACACCAAAAAATCTAAAAAATGCCGTTACATTGTACTTGCATGTCGGCGGTAACACACCGAAAGCCAAATGGATAGTCTCCCAGAAGCTGGCTCACTATGAATTTGTTAAAACATTGAAATCGAAGGTGATAGTGGAGACGATTACGAAGATGAAGGTTTTTGGGTATTAAAGGTGGGGAATAATAAGATTAGGGCTAAGGTTTCAACTGATATGCAATTGAAGATGTTTGGAGATCAAAGGAGAGTTGATTTTGTGGATAATGGAGTATGGGCTTTGAAGTTTTTTGTGGATGATGAGTATAGGAATTTCATTACCAAGTTCCAGGACTGTTTGTTTGAGAATGTGTATGGAATGGGGGCTACCGAGGCGAATAAAATGAAGATTTATGGAAAGGAATTTATTGGGTGGTTAGAACCTGAGGAATCAGATGATGCAATGTGGGAAGATGCAGATTCTGGAGTTTGGAAGGGTAGTGGAAAGACGCCCGTGAGGGATAGTCAAGATTTGTTGGAGGAATTTGAGGAAGCTGCTACTGGTGGTGGAATACAGAGTTTGGCGTTAGGGGCTTTGGATAATAGTTTTCTTGTGAATGATTCGGGAGTTCAAGTTGTGAAAAATTTCAGCCATGGAATCCATGGGAAAGGTGTTTATGTGAAGTTTGATGAAAAGGATAAGTGGGGAGGAGGAGGGTCGACGCCTAAAAAGGCTCTTTTGATGCGTGGAGAAACTAATATGATGCTAATGAGTCCTTTCAAGGAAGGGAAGCCTCGTTCAACTGGACTTCACCAATTGGACATTGAGACTGGGAAGATCGTTACTGAATGGAAGTTTGAGAAGGACGGGACTGATATTACCATGAAGGATATAACAAACGATACCAAAGGGTCACAGTTGGATCCTTCTGAATCGACATTTTTGGGCTTGGATGATAACCGACTGTGTCAGTGGGACATGCGTTATAAGAAGGGAATTGTTCAGACATTAGCAAATGCGAGTTCTCCTGTGTTGAATTGGACGCAGGGGCATCAGTTTTCAAGAGGAACAAATTTTCAATGCTTTGCCACGACTGGTGATGGCTCCATCGTAGTTGGATCACTTGATGGGAAGATTCGCTTGTACTCTAAGACCTCGATGAAGCAAGCGAAGACTGCATTCCCTGGCCTTGGCTCTCCAATTACACACGTTGATGTTACTTATGATGGCAAATGGATCCTGGGCACGACTGATACATATTTGATCTTGATATGCACATTGTTTACTGACAAGGATGGGAAGACCAAAACTGGTTTTACTGGTTGAATGGGAAATAAGATTCCTGCTCCAAGATTATTAAAGCTGATTCCCGTTGATGCGCATATGGCTGGTGCAAATAACAAGTTCCATGGCGGCCATTTCTCATGGGTAAGAATTAATTTATTTAGCTGTTTAGCATTTAAATGTTGCTGAGGTAAATGCAATTGTTATGTTGCTTGTTTATTGAAGAGGCTATACGTTGGTATTCATGTTAACTTCATGAAAGTTGTACTTAGTGCTGTGAATTCATATCAGTTGGTCGTTGCTCCTTCCCTGTAAGCTCTTATGCAACTTTAGTAAATGCAATGACCTTGGACCGTAATGATTATTAATTAGTATGATATAGGTAACTGCCCTATTGCTCTGGTCATATATATATACACAGTTTGCCAGAGAGGCTATCCTTCAGTTTTTTATTAGCTCTGTGGAGAGTCTCATATGCTATAAGTCTAAAGCTTTACTACTCTTGCCATAAAGTTATGGAAGATTAGCATATATGATGTCCTCAACTTGCTGTTTGCCATAGCTTGGAGGTTACTGTATCCGTTGATGGTTGCTCATTTTCCTCGTGTGCTATATTTAGCTTCTTCAAAATATGATTTTCTAATCAACTTTTCTCACCTCAGCTTAGACTATGCTGTGATTTAAGTCACTATGCTTTTAGTCATCAGCCTTTGGTTTCTTTGTTAGTGATAGTAATCCTTCCTTTATTTTTATTTTTTGACCAAATTATCTGTTCTGAATGAACCATATGCTTAAAAGTTCCCTGCGAAAAGGTTAGCTCTCGTTCTCTCTCAGGATGATTAACAAACGGGAAATGTTCTGAAACCTCATGCCTCTAGCTTAGAAACTGAACTGCTATTAGAGTTTTAAAATATTTACTCATTGGTTGATGAAAAATAAGCATTTTGTCAATTAAAAGCCTTGTGTATTCTAGGTGCAAACTCCAATTGGACGCTGAACTAGCAGTTTCTCAAATGGGCGACAATGCGATATCTTCTTTGCTTCCATATTTTGTTTGGTTAGAGGATTTCTTTTTAAATTCAGAAACAGGTTACGGAAGTTGGCAATAGAGTAATAAACTGTTGCACTTCTTTGTCTTACCAAGCTTCTCACAGTTGTCTATACCACCGGCGAGTCATTTTGTTGCCTGCCATCTTTTGTTGTTGTGCAGCATGCAATTCATTGGCATGGTGTATGACCTCTCCCACCACTGTCGAATGATAAATATAATTTGAATTTGGCTATAGTTATTACTTGCACCAGATCCACCGAAGATCTGGTTAATGTTTGTTGCATGGGAAATTTGTTGTCCTAGCAGGTCTTACCCTTTTTATATTTTTTTTCCTTCTGTGATGTAGCCATGTAAGACAATACTGTAGTAACAGCGCATGCTTGTGTTTTGCTTAAGCTGAAAGTGAGCGACTAACCTGAACTGCCTTGTATATCATTTCCCAGGTTACTGAAAGTGGAAAACAAGAACGCCACTTGGTTGCAGCAGCAGGCAAATTCAGCGTGATATGGAATTTCCAACAGGTGAAGGACAGTGCTCATCGTTGCTATCAGAATCAGCAAGGGCTAAAGAGTTGTTATTGTTACAAGATCGTGCCAAAGGATGAATCCATTATTGAGAGTCGTTTCATGCATGACAAATATGCCGTCAGCGACTCACCAGAGGCTCCCCTGGTTGTAGCAACTCCGATGAAAGTTACTTCCATCAGCATATCGGGCAAGAAGCGCGGACTTGGAACTAGTTGACTGGTGATTGATCAATGTGTTTTCTATTGTGTATATAGGGAGGTCCTAGTTCTTTTTCCTTTTCCGATCCATAATTGTTTGATTGTTCGTTTGCTTTATGTTTGAGCAGACCTCTTTTTCTTTTAAACCGCACACTGTAAGTATGAGTGGAATTCTTTTTGCGGTGCATGATTTTATGTCAGAATGTTTGAACGAAGTGAGTGATTATCAATTCAAGCCCTACGATTTTCTTTTAGTATTGATTCTGCTGTTTTCCCTCGTGCATGAACAGTGTGGTCGCAAAGGATGTTTGCACTCTTTTATTTGCCAGTGCTCTTATTTGTTGGAAACCATGTGAATAGTGATGCAAAGATTATGGAGGCCTTTATCTTGGTCACTGAGTTATAAACCAGTCCATCTGTCACAATTACTTTTGAAAGGTCAGATTAGCCATCCCTAGTTTTTAACAGAATCTCTCAAGAGATTGAACACAAGTCAACCTAGCAAAAAACAATTGCAACAGTATCAGGGGAGGTTTATCCCGGCCTCATATTGTCTATGTAGCAGTCAAGATAGCAAAACAGTATCTCCACACAGGATTTGAAAAGTTATTTTCAAGTCTCGACATAATAGTTTACATATGGAAAAAGATTATATAAATAGTGGCGTAGGCTTGAAATGCTCATAAAGCGTCTCTGGCAGCAATTCTACAGGTAATAGCATCTGCAAGTGATGATACCTCCAGCTCCAGATTAGATATCTTGTAATGCTGTCAGAATTTTGAATTATTAATTCATTATAAAAAAAGGAAGCATAACCATCAACCATACTCCAAAAGCCACTTGGAAAGACAAATATTCACCCATAACCCACCTTTTGAATCTGGGCCTGGTTTTTCCTTTCTTCCAATTCCTTCAAGTCAATCTCATTGCCCTTTATGAGTTTTTCTATGGTCACCATCTAGTTACCAAGTAAGAACACATTATAACTGTCAGGAAAATGAAAACAAAAAAATCAGCTCTGTTGACATAATAATGCTGCCTCACCTCATCAGCTGAAGCACCAAAGCGTGCTGCCAGGATGTAGCTTGTGTTGTCTGCAATGCCACATCTTTTCAAAGACTCTGAAATCTACTAATGATAAAGACAAGTAAAAGTCAATTGACCATAGAAGGATAAATCCATTCAATTTAGATAAAGCATTTACTCTTACATGCTTAGATCCCGAGTAGTTGTAAACAAGCTCGGAATGGGGGGTCCTTGTAGTCAGTGAATCCCGTGATTTAGCTACAAGTGTCTTGTGTGCAGCTGCCAAAACAGGAAATATATCTGGGATCTGTTGTAATATGCCCAAAGAGGAAATCAGCTGAAATGCAGAAAGCACAACTAGTGAGCTTTGTGTGAAGAGAGTGCATACAAGTGATGCATTCAGAAATGCTACTTCTGGCTCCAGTGTTGCAGACTGCATCAAGTCAAGTAGTTCTCTGCAAAAGATGAATCTCTTAGGTTTGTTTAAACCTCATCCAATAATGTACTTTCAGGTGAAGTATAACTTATTTCTCTGATATTACTAGTTCAGTTTGCCTGAAGTAGTCTGTAGTCATTTACTTTAATTAGACTTAATGAACATCTTCCAATTATGGCAAAGCACACTTCGTTCATATTGCCACCCAAAACATGCATCATTGGAAACCTTGAAAATGCACAATACGAGTAGTTTTCAATAAAAAGCAACTATACGACAATCTTCTTGAAGCTGCACCACATATTGATTGTCAATGAGCTAAAGCCTATTTTAAAATCAGAGAGAACAATTGAAAGACACAAATTTTCAGATGCTTCATGCTGAGTATATATAAAGGTAAAACATGAAATTGATGTGATGTTGCTCCTAGTGCACTTCTTTTTATTTTTTGGCTGTGGTAACTGCACATGAAGATATCAGTAGAAAGGCCAACAACAACAACATACCCAATGTAATCCCACAACATGGGGTCTCGTAGGATGTATGCAGACCTTACCTTCACCTTTGTGGGGCAGAGAGGCTATTTTCGATAGACCCTCAACTCATAAAGATTATAGTCAATCCAGGATACGAGATAATAAGACATCAAAATATCCAGATAAAGAATAAATGGAATTATACACACATAAGAATAATACCGAAATACTACTACTAAGACAAATGGAATAAGACACACGTGAGAATAATACCGAAATACTACTACTAAGCCAAGGAGAAGATGAGATGGAGAGGCTAGCCCCCCACCTCTCTCACACATCACGACAAAACTCAACTACTCACTAACCTTCTATCCTAATCATCGACCTCCAAATCTTCCTATTTACAGTCATGTCCTCAGTCAGCTGAATTTGTGTCATATCCTGACTAATCACCTCCCCCAGTTCTTTTTTGGTCTGCCTCTACCTCTCCTAACTCCTGCGACCACCAATCTCTCGCACCTCCTAACTGGTGCGAACCTCCTGTTCACATACCCAAACCATCTCAGTCGCGCCTCCCTTATCTTGTCCGCCACGGAGGCCACTCTAATATTGTCTAGTATAACTTCATTTCTAATCATGTCTCTCCTCGTATGACCACACATCCATCTGAGCATCCTCATCTCCGCCACCTGCAAATTTTGAACGTGACAGTTCTTAACCGGTCAACACTTTGCCCCATACAACAATGTTGGCCCAACCACCACTCTATAGAACTTACCTTTCCGCCTAGGCGACACTTTCTTATGCGAGCTTCCATTTCATCTACTCTGCTTTAATACGGTTTGAGATATCATCGTCAATCTCATTGTCCCCTTGTATTATGGACCTAAAGTACTTGAAGTTTCCTCTTTTAGGTATAGCTTGTGCCTCGATCTTCACTTCCACATCTGTCTCGTGCATCACATCACTGAACTTACGCTCCATGTACTCTGTCTTAGTCCTGCTTAACCTGAAACCTTTAAATTCTAGGGTCGTTCTCCAAACTTCCAACCTATCATTTACTCCATTACGTGTCTCATCAATCAAAACTTTGTCGGCTGCAAATAACATACACCACGACACCTCCTCTTGAATATGATGCGTCATTTCATCCTGGCATGAATCCGAACTGGTTTTCAGATTTTGATACATCCTCCTCATCCTCTCCCCGACTTTTATGGTGTGGCTTGGCAGCTTGATACCCCTATAGTTATTGCAGTTCTGAATATCGCACTTGTTCTTGTACAACGGGAGCATTGTACTCCACCTCCAATCCTCTGGTATCTTAGCCGTCCTAATTACGACATTAAACAACCTAGTCATCCACTCCATACCTGACTCCTCTGCGCTCTTCCAAAAGTTTACCGGGATCTCATCTGGCCCAGTCGCTCTCCCCTTCCTCGTCTTATGGATAGCCTCCCTAACCTCTGTAATCTTTATGCGTCTACAATACCCAAAATCTCTACGACTCTCGGATGCTGTAACTCCCCCAACACGATATATGTGTCTCTTTCTCCATTCAAGAGCTTATGGAAGTACGTCTGTCATCTCCGTCTAATGCACGCCTCATCTACCAACACTTTGTCATTCTCATCCTTGATGCACTTCATTTGGTCTAGGTCGCGAAACTTTCTCTCTCGTCTTGGCGAGCCTATACGACTTCATATCCCCGCCTTTGCACTCGAGCTCTCTATACAAGTGCTCAAAAGCTGTCGTTTTAGCCATTGTAACCGCTAGCTTTGCGTCCTTCTTCGCTACCTTATACCTCTTTTTATTCCTCTTCTTGTCTTCCTCATCGACGCTCTCCACTAACGCCGCATATGCAACCTTCTTGGCTTCAACTTTTCCTTGGACCTCCACATTCCACCACCAGTCCCCTCTGCGTCCACTTGAGCTGCCCCTCGAGACCTCTAGCACCTCTCTAGATGCTTTTCCTGATGCATTCGGATGTCTTAGCCCACATAATATCATCGTCCTCGCTACCTTCAAAAGCCCCCATTCCCCCAATTTCTCCCTCATCTCCCCCAATTTCTCTTCTCTCTCATCTCCTGAGCTTTGAACCTCTCCATCTAATCCGTGGCTGGTCATGAGCAACACTATTCTTCTTCCTTACCTTGATCTCTAAGTCCATAACCACTAGCTTATGTTGGGTTGTAACTTTTACCAACAACTACCAAGTGAAATCCACAACGTGTGGTCTGCAGAGGGTAGAGTGTACGCAGACCTTACCTCTACCTTGGTAGGTAGAGCATCTGTTTTCGAAAGACCCTCGGCTCAACACAAAACACGCACAAGCAAAGCAAGAGACGCAAAGCAATAGAAACGGTCATACCCGAATACGAAATTTAAAGCAGTATAAAAATGAGGATAACAAAAAAGAATAAGCCATGATAGCACGTTCTGAAAAAGAAAGAATTAACTAACACAAATAAATAAGATAAACAAAGTACACTAAAGAACCCATAGAAGCATAAATCAAGCGACATGAGACTATAAAGCAATACTGCGCTTACTAGTATGATAGGCTAAGCAGGCCTATAATAATAACACTACAACTACCAGTTACCTGTTTGTAGGCGTAAGTAGGACTACGCTCAACTATCTATTATCCTTCTACCCTAATCTGTGTCCTCCACAACCCCCTATCTAAGGCCATGTCCTCAGTAAGTTGCACCTGCACCATATCTCGTCTAATCAACTCTCCACAATACTTCTTCGGCCTACCTCTACCTCTCTTGAACCCGTCCATAGCCAACCTCTCACACCTCCGCACTGGGACATTTGTCTCTCCTATGCACATGCCCGAACTATCTCAATCTAGCTTACCGCATTTTATCCTCCACCGAGGCCACTCCCACTCTGTCCCGGATATCATCATTTCTAATCATATCCCTCCTTGTATGCCCACACATCCATCTCAGCATCCTCATCTCCGCAACTTTAATCTTTTGAACGTGCGAAGTCTTGACTGGCCAACACTCCACCCCATACAACATAGTCGGTCTAACCACCACCCTATAGAACTTGCCTTTGAGTTTTGGTGACACCTTTTTATCGCACAAAACTCCAATGCGAGCCTCCATTTCATCCACCCTGCCCCAATACGATGTGTGACATCGTCATCAATCTCTCCATTCCCTTGGATAATAGACCCGAGGTACTTGAAGCTTTCTTTCTTTGGAATGACCTGAGTACCAAGCCTCACCTCCACGTTTGTCTCATGGTCGCTCCCGTTACTAAACTTACACTCCAACTATTCTGTCTTGGTCCTATTAAGCCTGAACCCTTTAAACTCCAGCGTCTGTCTCCAAACCTCCAGCTTAGCGTTCACTCCGCTGCGAGTTTCATCAATCAGGACTATGTCGTTTGCGAATAACATACACCATGACACCTCCCCTTGGATTTGTCGCGTCAGTCCATCCATCACCAAGGCAAATAAGAATGGGCTAAGAGCTGATCCCCGGTGCAACCCCATCATCACTGAAAAGTGCTCTGAGTCTCCTCTCACTATCTGTACTCTGGTCTTGGCTCCATCAAACATATCATTTATCGCCCTAGTGTACGCCACAGGTACACCTCTAACCTCCAAACATCTTCATAGAACCTCCCTAGAGACTTTGTCATATGCCTTCTCGAGGTCGATGAAAATCGTATGTAAGTCTCTCTTCCTCTCCCTATACTGCTCCACCAACCTCCTAATAAGATGAATGACAAAAAAAAGTTGAGTTGTAAGATTCTCGCTCGGGATAACCTTGCAGTCCTTGCAAATACCTCTATCAGTAGAAAGCCCAAAAGTGCAATAATGTAGTCTAGTAACTCTTGAATAGAAATCGTGGGATATTGTGGATACAACTGAATCAAGATAAAAATGAATGTTGTGATAGCATAGAAGTCCTGGATCAATTTATCATATTTTGTGTATACTGTTGGCTTTTGCAAACAACTGAAGAATAGCCATTGCACAGAAACAAATATGAGTTTAGTGTTGCCACTACTATGATAATTGTTTGTGTTACATGTAATAAAAATTCTATGATAATTGTTAATTTGTGCAAGTCCTTAGACTGGATTCAACTAAGTTGTTATAATTTTTGTACCAAAAGATCGAAAGGTTCTCTCCAAATTAGTATGTGCCAATGAATTAAAACAGAACCATCACTACATGATATTTTTTATACGGACGAACAAACATTAAGCATGAAGTCACAGTTATTTACTTATCACGAATTCTAGCCAAAAAGAAACACGATATAAATGTGCACTTGTGTTGTACAATGCACAGTTCACATAGAGTTCTGTACACTACCAGAAGCTTAGGTTTTGCACCTCCAACGCTTACCTCCAGGAAAGAGTGGAATGGAGAATAGAAAAGAGGAAACTAATTCTCTGGCATTAACTCTCTCCATATATAATTTAGGTTGCAGGCTCATAACCAAGTGATGTGATAGCCTTTCAAGCCTAGGACTAAGTTTCCAAAACATAACATTGAGCTTAGAAGTTTCATTCTCTTGGTCAAACTAACCAAGGATTTACCAAAAAGAATGTGCAAGAAATACTTCAAAAGCTTTTGATGGCCGACAACACTGAACAGAATTACGTGAATGGTCCATGAAATTTGTAACTACTGCATTCTACAGTATGAGTAAAATAGTTCTTCAGTATTGACAAATCTCTTCAGAGACATATAGATAACGTCGCATGGATATGCACATATCTTCTTAATGGTTACACTTGACGTCTCAGTGTCATTCTGCCATTAGTTCCAACTTCCAATTGGAAACTACTGAAGTGCAATGTAATATTAGAGAATCCAACTTTACAAGTTATAGACAGCGAAATTAAACTAAACAGTTCTGGTCTCCCATGTAAAATTTTACAAACATAGATAATGCCTCACCCTAAACTCCTCATGGACAGAAAAGAAAACAGTTAGAAAAACCTAAAATTTATTGTGCCCCATTATAGCTCCTTTGCTAGCCCAATCCAAAAGAAGATAAAAATGACTAGAAAGTAGTTAGCTTGTTTTCCTGTGACATATTCATATCCAGCAAAGTCATCTAGCCATTTCTAAGTCAAAAATGGAAAGGAACGTGTAGATTTTTTAGCAGTGTCAAGAAACATATCAGCAACACCACAAGTCATTAAATCAATTTTAGCAGAGAACGCATTTTACATGCATCTCTTACTTCTAAGTAAACCATAGGATCATCTCCATTTACAAGTCTTGGAAAAGTTCGGAAGTAAACACTGAGATTTTTCTTCGAGGCAATTTTGCATTTTAACAATGTGTTGCTTTTATCAGACCTTAAACTAGCATAATGCTGCCAAGCTCAAAACAGGGGCTAAACACATGAAAATGAGATTGTGTGTTTACCCTCACATCTTTTTCATGTCCATAACAAATAAGAATTCCAGCTCTCTGAGTTAAGGCATTGCCAGATATCCGATTAACTGAACCATTTAATCTATAAAGGGAAAAGGAAAATAACCAAACTTCAACTTTAGATCATTTCTTTGCAAGCAGCAGGGTTTCATGTACCTTAAAAGCTTAAACATCTGGTGAAACCTCCAACTTACATCCAATTCAATAACACCGGCCAATTTTATTTAAAGAGATAGGCACTTTAGTAGTTATTTACAACATAATTACCTACAATTACTCATAAGATAGGCATAAAAATGTATTACATACTTGATTTATTATTATAAAAATAGCAGAGAAGAAAAGAACGTACTTGGAATTAGTAACATCAGTGAAAAGGGAAAGACAAAGGGTGGTTCCACCGACTTCGAACACCTTCATTGCTAACTGAAAACATGAAATTCCAAATTCGACTTTAAAATACCAAATAAATGAAGCAAACAGAAAAACAACCATGAAATTCTGGCTGCAAAGTTACAAGAGAGAAACTCGAGGGAGCAAAAAGGAAAAGAAAAAACAACCTTTTTCACACTACGCCTACCGGAGAAGACTAGGCACGTCGACGGGGATAGTAGCGGCGCTGTATGGGCAGCTTTTTTGAACGTTTATTAAGATAGATTATAGTCGAGTAAATTAGACAATGGTCCCAAAAGTATTGCATAATATCTTTTTCATCCCTGATTTTTTTTTTCTTTTTCTGCTCCCTCATATTTGATCATGTCAATTCTTTTCCCCGAATTTTAACCCCTGTTTGTAAAAACATCCTCAATGTTCCTTTGAGTTCTTTTTCCTTTCCTTATCCTTCTTTTTTTTTTATCCGGTGTCCCGTATATGCTTTGGAGCTCAACTATATTCGGATACGCGCCACGTAAGGCCCCGAATGAGGGGAAATGCTCTAACAAAGATTTTTTCATACCCAGTGTACGAACCTAAAACCTCTGATTAAGAGAGAAACAACCGCTCCGCTGCACCATATCCTTTGGTGCTCTTATCCTTCCTCTTAAGTCTTACGGAATAAATAATTTGTGAAAATAATTCTCTATCTATTACTGAATGTTCTAATATGTATTTACAAGTTAACTTGTGGAAATAGCGTTTCCAACTTATGTGATTGTATTTGGTTAAGCATAGAGTTTTTTTAAAAAAAATTGAGAATGGCTTAAAACTAGTCATAGATAGTTGTGTGATTATAAATCATCTGACTACGGATAAAATGAGTATTTTAAAGCAAAATTGTTACGAAATATAGAAAGATGTCATTTTTCTCGCATTACCTCTAAAGAAAAAAATATCACATAAATTGGAATTAAGAGAGTAATTGTTATGAAATTTCAAATTTCACAAGCAAAACTTCATAATAATATCATGCAATATTACCCGTGGAATTTAAAATACCATGACAATGATTATTTTTCAATTACAATAATTTAAAAGTAGCTATGTTAAAAGCAATTCTTTTAAAGGAAATATATATAAAGAAATTAACCCTCACCTAGTACTTAATTAAAATTTGTAGTTCATTGTTCTTTTTTTCTTTCACAATTCTTTAAACATAATAAGAGAATGCAACGTAAGGTGATCCAGTCAATCTCCGAAGAATTGAGTAATCTCCATCTCTTAATGCTCAAAAGCCTTTAATTCCTTTCTTTCTTCCTCCCCTTTACCAGGAGCAGCCAGGCCCTTCCTTATTCTACCAATTTTTTTTCAAATATGTCCACTTCCATTTTCCTCCTCTGGCTTGTTACCATTCCTCTAACAATTCATGCAACCACCATCAAAGTTGATCAACCCAAAGGTAAATTAATGTGCATTTCAATTTCAATGTCAATTTTAGAATATACATTAACATTTGTAATAATATTTTCAGAGCCATGTTAGAGCAGGTTTTATGTTCAACTGAATCTATTGTTTTACTCGAATTATATACATATACATAAAAAAATGTATATATATGAAAGAAATAATCCCTTGATTATTTTCATTAATTGAAGGAGAATCATATTTCTATTCTAATACTAAAACCTTATTCTACTTGGACACTAACTATACAATTATGGTAATACAAATATTATGGTAAGTGTACAATACTAATTACACCACAACATTACCTAAACTAGGAGACTAAAATATTACCTAAACTCTAGACCATATACACGGTCAACTATACACAACTGAGGCCCAATATACATAGGATATACACATGTATATCGTGTATATCCTATGGATATTTAACACATCACCGCAGTCATAGCGGTCGGTCTTCGAACGCTGAGACTGTCCCTAAAATCTTCAAAAAGGACCAAGGGTATCCTTTGTAAAGATGTCGGCAATTTGATACCTGGACGGGACATGACAGACGCGTACTTGACCACGAACAACCTTTTTGCGAACAAAGTGAATGTCCATCTCGATATGTGTTAGTGCACTGGTGCTGAACCGGATTACCAGAAAGGTAGATGGCACTAACAATATCACAATAAAACAAGGTCGCTTTCTGAATAGGACAATGAAGCTCTAACAACAAATTATGTAACCAACATGATTCCGAGACCACATTAGCTACCCCTCGATACTCGGCCTTGGCACTGGATCGGGATAAAGTCGACTGACGTTTCGCAGACCATGAGACCAAGTTATTGCCAAGAAACATACAATAGCCAGACGTAGACCTTCTGGTGTCCGGACAGCCACCCCAATCAACATCTGTATACGAGACAAGTGTGGACGTCGATGAAGGATATAGATGCAAGTCATAGTCAAGTGTACCCTGAATATACCGAATGATGCGTTTGAGCGCATTCATGTGCTCAACCCTAGGATCATGCATAAACAAACACACATGATGTACAATATACGTAATATCTGATCTCGTGAATGTGAGATACTGAAGGGCCTCTGCAAGACTGCGATAGCGGGTCGGGTCCTCGTATGGTGCGCCGGCCGCAACATCCAATTTGGGTTTAGTATCAACTGAAGTGGAAGTGGTCTTACAAGATGACATCCCATCCCTCTCAATGATCTCAGCTGCATACTTCCTCTGTGATAAAAATAATCCACCTGCATGACGAGTGACATCAATCCCCAAAAAATAACTCAAGGGCCCCAAGTCTTTCATAGCAAACTCAGAACTTAGCATTGTCATGATAGACTGGTGTAAGACATCGGAAGAGGAAGTCAAGATAATATCATCCACATATAATAGTATATAAGCTAAGGACGAATCACGATGATAGATGAACAAGAAATTATCCGACCTGCTGTGAGTGAACCCAATAGTCGAAACATAGTCGACAAACCTCTTATACCAGGCCCGTGGAGACTGCTTAAGCCCATATAAGGACTTTTTCAACAAACAGACATGATGAGGATATTTGGGATCCCTAAACCCCAAGGGCTGATGCATATAGATTGTTTCATGTAAGAAAACATTCTTCACATCTAACTAGTGAATGGGCCAAGCGTTCGAAAGAGCCAAGCTGAGC
Organism: Anisodus acutangulus; assembly: GCA_029783415.1. Taxonomy (NCBI): domain Eukaryota; kingdom Viridiplantae; phylum Streptophyta; class Magnoliopsida; order Solanales; family Solanaceae; genus Anisodus; species Anisodus acutangulus. The sequence continues at coordinate 60,830,762 of CM056489.1, read as the reverse complement.
ACAATGCGAATGGTAGCCGGCTTGACCACCGGACTAAACGTCTCACCACAATCCACACCAACCAGTTGAGTCTTACCATCACCCACAAGCCGCGCCTTATGCCTTGCAAATGAACCGTCTGAATTGTCCTTATGGGCAAAAATCCACATAGAACTAATAATATCAATACCAGATGGACGGGGCACCAACTCCCACGTCTTATTATCAATAAGAGCATTATATTCATCGGTCATAGCAATTTTCCAATTCGGGTAATTTAATGCAGACATAGGATTACGGGGTAAGGGTGATTTAAGCATATTAGAATTTAAATTAAAATGTCGCTTTGGTTTAAAAATATCCCGTTGACTATGAGTGATTGGTCTATGACTCGGGGAAGAAGAGGGTGGATTTTGGGAATTTGCGGGACTCGGGACGGACTGGCCAGCAGGCTGGCCCAACTTGGTAACGGGAACTGGAAGTGGGGACTGGAATAGTGGGGGTAATGGGCTAGGTGACTGGCCCATTTACCGTTACTGGCTCAGTAACTGGACTGGACCCTACCGCGGGAACTGTAGTTGGTGACGGAACAGTGGGGCCAATGGGTAGTGGGCCCGCTGACGTATTTGGGGTGCGTGACACGTCCGAAAAATGGTGAATAATATACGGGGATATACCATCATCCAAAAAATTATACGAACTAGGCATGGACTAACCTTAGCAAACGAAAATTGGGATTCATAAAAAATTACATGACGACTAAGGATGATTTTACTAGACGATAAATCAAAATATTTGTAGTCACGATGGTTAGACGGATAACCCAAAAACACACAAGAGGTAGAGCGGACCTGAAGTTTGTTAATTGTGGTGGACGGAAATAGCGGATAACATAAGCACCCAAAGATCCTAAGATGCGAATACGACGGAGTCTTATTATATAAAATTTGCAGAGGGGACGAATATGTCAAACTTTTGGAAGGAAGAATGTTAAGAAGATATATAGCCATTTGTAGAGCATGATGCCAAAAAGATGGGGGTACGGAAGCATGAATCAATAAAGTACGGACAATGTTATTAATGGTATGAATTTTGCGTTCGGCTTTTCCATTTTGTGAAGACGTATGAGGGCAAGAAAAATGAAAATTGATCCCATTATTTGCATAAAATTCCCGAAATACCCCATTGTCATATTCTTTGCCATTATCACATTGGATATTTTTTATTTCGCGTTCGAATTGTGTTCTAATGAATGCTCTAAATTTTAAGAAGATGGACAAAACTTGAGATTTTTTCACTATTGGAAAAATCCATAAAAAACTAGAATAATCATCCAAAAAGAAAACATAATACATATGATCCAAAGAACTAAGAACATGAGATGTCCATAAGTCGCTATGAATAATATCAAATGACATTAAAGTATGAGACTTAGAATTTACAAATGGCAACCTAACAATTTTTCCTAAAGAACAAGACTGACAATTCGGAGTACTACGCGTACCCTTACATGAAATAATTTTTTTTATATCTAAGGAAGATAAAATAGACGACCCCAGATGACCAAGATGAGCATGCCACAAGGAAAGAGCAAGGGCTGCAAACGCTGACGGCAAGGCTTGACTCGATAGACCGAAACTTGGCGTGATAGGATAAAGATTTCTCCTACTATCACACCTCATGAGAGGACTCCTCATTTTGAAATCCTTCACAGAGAAACCAAACGGATCAAATTCAATAGACACAGAATTGTCAGTGGTGAATTTACGGACATACACTAAGTTTTAATCAATTTGGAGGCATGTATGGTATTTTCAAGATAAGGGATTGATGGGGGAGACAAAGTTTTATAACCATAACCACGAATTAGAATAGAATTACCATTACCAACAATTATGCCACGAGGTTGCTCAAATTGGAATAAGACGAGAGAGTACATGAATCGAATGTCATGTGGGTAGTGGCATCGGTGTCCATATACCAATTTGGGTCCGGAGGATTTAATCCAAGCGTGTGCATTGCGGCTTCGATGTCGGTAGAAGTGGGGGCCACTGCGTGATGGGCCTGCGGGGCCGAGGCCCAAGCACCTCTGCTTGCTGCCTCAGCCCAGAAGAATGACTGAAATTGGGCCACTGCATGTTGGGCCGTGACTTAGGCAGGCCAACCCACTGCTATTGAGGATGAAACGCTGGGCTGCTACTGTTTGGCCCAAATTGCGGGGCCCAAAACTGCTGCTGGTGCTGACCGCCCCGAGGGCCACTACCGCCACCACCACTATTCCGGCTGCCGCCATTGTTGCCGATGCGATTCTTGCCATTATTTTTCTTATTTTGTCCCTTTTTGCTGTGACCTTGTTGCGGTTTTGGCCCGAGTTGTTGGAACCGGTAGGATGAAAAGTGGACTCTGTCATCATAACTACGGGACTAGCACCGGTAGCCGCATTTTTAGCCATGCCTGCTTCTTCGAGTGTAAGTATAGAACGAGCATGATACAATTGCGGAAGAGGATTGCTTTGACGAAGAAGCGTGCCAACACCACGAGGCCCGAAATCATTTGGAGGACCAAACGATCATTCGAAACCGGTGCGCCAACGTTGCGGAGTTGGTCTGCTTATTCCTTTAATCTTTTACAATAATCTGAAACGTTAGGGAAATCTTCCATGTTGACGTGGGAGAATTCCTGCTCAAGAGTAACAACTCTAGAATTTTGATTATCTTGGAATATATCACGTAGTCTATCCCAATTTGCTTGCGCCGTAGCGTCATGCTCAATAATTGTTTGCAAAAGGTCGGTAGAAATTGTGGAGTATATCCACTGAAGGACAGTGGCATAAAGAGTCGTCCATAACTTAGGATCATCCTCGCGTTGTGGCACCTCTGTATCCTCAAGAGCTGCGGGGATTATGTGATGGATGACTTGATGCGAGCGTGTGTGAATTTTGAACAGTTCGGCCCACGTCGCATATTGGACATTTTCTATTTCAAGAACAAGAGGGATGTTATTCTTGATGTTAGAAACTGTAAGGGCAGGATGAAACGTGTTCCTTGATGTAGACATACTGATAGAACAATATATGATTGAGGGATTTGGAAGAAAAATTGGGAGAAATGATGAATCGTCGGCACAAAACCCGAGAAGAAGGGCTCGGTTTTTGAGGCTTAGGACAGACAAATTTGCAAGGAATTTGGAGAGGAGTTTAAGACCTAGACTTTTGATACCATGAAAGAAATAATCCCTTGATTATTTTCATTAATTGAAAGAGTATATATACAATTTACATATTTGCATAATAGGAGAATCCTATTCCTATTCTAATTCTAAAACTTTATTCTACTTGGACACTAACTATACAATTATGGTAATACAAATATTATGGTAAGTGTACAATACTAATTACACCACAACATTACCTAAACTAGGAGACTAAAACATTACCTAAACTCTAGACCATATACACGGTCAACTATACACAACCGAGGCCCAATATACATAGGATATACACGTGTATATCCTATGGATATTTAACAATAGATAACACGATCATGCTCATTATATGAATCATTGACTCTAGATTTTGGATTCGTCTTTGAATGTGTTTAATTGAGTTATGTTCTACTAAACCTATTGCTTTCGGCTCGAATTATATATAATACATAAAAAAATGTATACATATAACACGATCATGTTCATTATATGAATCCATTGACTCTAGATTCTGGATTCGCCTCTGAATGTGTTTAATTGAGTTATGTTCTTGCAGGTTTCCTCCTAGATTGTGGTGGAAGTGAAAAAATCGAGCAAGATTCGCTTATATATGCACCTGATGATAACTATATAAAAACAGGAAACAAATCAGAGATAAAACAAGACGGGCTAGTGCCATTGTTATCCTCTGTTCGTTATTTCCCAGATGACGTGGAAGAGAAATTTTGCTATCATTTACCAGTGAACAAAGGGAGGAAAATGCTGATAAAAACCATCTATTATTATGGAGGTTTTGATGGAGGCAAAGAGCCACCAATATTTGATCAAATAATTGATGGTACAAAGTGGAATATTAATACATCGGCGGATTATGCAGAAGGCCTTAGCTCCTATTATGAGGTTGTTATGGTTGCTCATTATAAGGTTTTGAGTATTTGTCTTGCTAAAAATGAGCATACAACTTCAGATCCTTTTATCTCAGCTATTGAAATGTTGTATCTTGATGATTCCCTTTATAATTCTACTGATTTTGGGAAATACGCATTGGTCACTCTTGCTCGTCATAGCTTTGGATCTCATGATACCATAATGTACGTATGCATTTCTACCTCTTCTATCTTATTTATTTGAGCTTCAGAATTTTCTTTTTTGATATGGTGTTAGGGGCAGTTTGACTGCACCTCTATTATTCTATTGACTTGGGGAAATATGCATTTGTCACTTAGCATTTTTTGTCTCAGTTGGATTTGAATCATAGATTGTATTTGGAGTCTAAAGGATTCAGGCTGAGTAGGACCAAGACAGAATACTTGGAGTGCAAATTCAGTAACGGGAGCGACCTTGAGACAGACGTGGAGGTGAGGCTTGGTGCTCAGGTCATTCCAAAGAAAGGAAGCTTTAAGTATCTCGGGTCTATTATCCAAGGGAACAGAGAGATTGATGACGATGTCACACATCGTATTGGTGTAGGGTGGATGAAATGGAGGCTCGTATCTGGAGTCTCGTGCGATAAAAATGTGCCATCAAAACTTAAAGGCAAGTTCTATAGGGTGGTAGTTAGACTGACTATGTTGTATGGGGCGGAATGTTGGCCAATCAAGACTTTGCACATCCAAAAGATGAAAGTCGCGGAGATGAGGATGCTGAGATGGATGTGTGGGCATACGAGGAAGGATATGATTAGAAATGATGATATCTAGGACAGAGTGGGAGTGGCCTCGGTGAAGGATAATATGTGGGAAACGAGGTTGAGATGGTTCGGGCATGTGCAGATGAGAGGCACAAATGCCCCAGTGCAGAGGTGTGAGAGGTTGGCTATGGACGGGTTCAGGAGGGGTAGAGGTGAGTAGACGGGATATGGCGCATGGGCAACTTACTGAGGACATGACCTTAGATAAGGGGTTGTGGAGGACATGACCTTAGATAGGGGGTTGTGGAGGACATGGATTAGGGTAGAAGGGTAGTAGGTAGTTGAGCGTAGTCCTACTTACGTTTACATACTGGTAGTTGTAGTGTTATTATGGTAGCCCTGCTTAGCCTATCATACTAGTAGTCGCAGTATTGTTTTATAGCCCCATGTCCTTCGATTTCTGCTGCTTGTATGTTCGTTTGTGTATTTTGTTTATCTTATTTACCTGCGTTAGTTACTACTTTTTTTTTCAGAATGCTTTATCATGGCTTATTAGCTTTTGTTACTCTCATTTTCATACTGCTTTAAATTTCTTGTCCGGGTCTGACCGTTTCTCTTGCTTTGCTTGTGCATATGCTTTGTCTTGAGCTGAGGGTCTTTTGGAAACAACCTCTCTACTTATCAAGGTAGAGGTAAGGTCTGCGTACACTCTACCCTTCCCAGACCCCACGTTGTGGGACTTCACTGAGTATGTTGTTGTTGTTGTATTGTGTTTGGTGCTATAGAGTCATTTTCCATGAAATGTTTCCTTGGAGAAAGTTTTCCATGGAAGACGTTTTCCAGCATTCGGTTGATAATAATATTTTTAAAAAAACATATATACTAAAAATTAATGTATATATTTGCAAACTGGAGAACGTCTGATGAAAATTTTGAGTGCTACATATAACATAAGTAACAATGGCTAAATAGTAGTTGCAATAAGTAATGTATGAAGTTAAAAGTTAAGATAGCTATAAAGAATAAGATAGGGAAGTCATCTTCCCCTTTCCCTCGTTTTGAGTAATTAACACCAGAAAATAACTTTATAATTGAAAACATTTTTATGGAAATTGACTTCTGCCATACCAAGCACGCGCATACTTTCCTATGGTTTTCACCCATGATGTTAGGTGGCACCTTTCTGTGCTCGCTATTATAAAATCTATTTAATGTTGAAATTTTCATTATATTCTTCTTTAGATGTGTTTTGTTACATGCATATTAACTGACATTTGATAGATTATGTTGAACTAGTTTTCCAGATGACAAATTCAATCGTCACTGGTATCCATTCCTAGACGAAAATCCAGTTGTTACAAGCCATACCCCGGTAACTCCTTCAACATTCTGGAATATGCCACCAGAGAAGGTGTTTGAAAATTCAGTGACAGCAAGCAGAGGGAAGACTCTTGTGGTAAATTGGCCATCATTTCCACTTCCAAAGACTTATTACTACCTCGCTTTGTACTTCCAAGAAAACAGAACGCCAAGTCCCTTTAGCTGGAGAGTTTTTGATGTCCTAATTAATGGAGCAAAGTTCTTTAGCAACCTTAATGTCACAACCAGTGGTGTCACTGTTTATAGCACAACTTGGCCTCTTGAAGGGGAGACGAACATTACATTGATTCCTGAGATTAATAGTCCTGTTGGTCCAGTGGTCGCCGCTGGTGAACTTTTCCAACTTTTGCCTCTTGCTGGAAGAACTCTCACTAGAGATGGTAATGGGTTTTCTGCAATAATTTTCTTTAATCTGAATTGGGAGAGTGGGTTCTAAAATATTTACGAACTCTATTTATACTTATTTTTTGCACACACACACACACACATATATTTATGGTTCGTTCAACCAGAATATGAATCTAATGTTGGATCGCCATTGTTACTCTATGTCTGTTAATTTAGTTGTTAGCTTCTACAGTAACACATTTTTGTTGCACTTAAATAGTGGCGGTGATGGATGATTTAAGGAAAAGCTTTAACAAAAAACCTCAAGATTGGCATGGTGATCCATGCCTTCCGAAAGACAAGTCATGGACTGGAGTAACATGCTCTTCTGGCACAAACACACGAATCATCTCCCTGTAAGTCTAATTTTCTGATTTAATCCTGGAAGTATTAGTTATTTGATTACTGAATCAATAATATACTACTTTTCTGATGCAAATTTGTGCACTTGGTTATGTTTTTGTTTTTGAAGGAATTTAACAAATGCTGGAATTGCTGGATCATTGCCACCAAGCATATCTAAATTAACTGCACTCAGTCATTTGTAAGCTATCCTTTATCATATTACATTGCTTGGTTTTGTTATCTATCAATGTAATATACTAATTGAAAATAGCTCATTTTAAGGTGGCTTGGAAGCAATGAACTTACAGGTCAAATACCTGATTTAAGTTCATTGATAAACCTAGAAACTCTGTAAGTTCCTATTTGTTGTTCTTATTCCTACTTTTTTTTATAACGGGAAAATCTCAGAGAGCCCACTGGCTCATGGTTCATTAGATAATGGGGGTCTGCCTCTCTACCTTTCTCCACTTAATATTTGTTGGAAAAAACACGAGATTTTTCTTCGTCCTACTTTACTCTATTTCTTATCCTAATTTGAATTTCTAACAAATATATCCATGTCCCCTGCAACGAAAAAGGCACTTGGAGAACAACCAGTTGCAAGGATCAATCCCTGAATCATTAGGACATCTACCTAAACTTCGAGAAGTGTATGTTCCTTTTTTTTTTTTTTACTTTATCTGTTTTTTTTTTTTGTACATTTGATGATTAATGTTCCGCTCTGTAAGTCCATAACTAATATTTGCGGTTTTATAGGTTTCTCCAAAACAACCATCTCAAAGGGAGTATCCCAGAAAGCCTAAGAAACAAGAATAGCATAAACCTAAAGTGAGTAATCTTGAATTGGAACATGTTACTATTTCCAACCTAAAGTGAGTAATCTTCAAAGGGGTTTTTGATCTTATTGTTGTTATATAATCTGCTGTTTTAGGGTCTCTCCTGGAAATGAAGTATTAAGTTAGGGACTGGCCTAAAGAGAGGATTAAATGAAGAACTACCAGAACTTGTGACATACTTCAGGAGGAAATGGACAGAGTTATTCTGGACCTTGCAAGAGAAACACAAGTTATAAAATGGAATGAAGGGATTCGGAAGAAGAGCTTTAAGTCTTGGTGTACTTCATGTATAGCATAAACATAATCACATCTAATACTTAAAAAACAAAATAATTAGCAAAGTAAAGGTGTATTTGTACATCAGTCATGACTAGTATTCATTTAATTAATAGAAGGTAGATGTAACCATGTTTTTCTACTAGAACATTTTGCTTGTGTTTCTCTGTTCAGACAACCATGTTTTTAATTAAAACTGTCATCACCTATTCTAACCACCTAAACGTTGTCTGAACAGGGAAAGTTCAAACTGGGAAGAGCATGATCTTAATTCTAATAAGTAGTAAGCTTCTTACAAAGAGTTAAACATTTGTTGTTAATCTCAGGCTTAAGAATAAGGTTGAAAGATAAAAGCAAGATAAACAGATAGTACTTAATAAAAATCTAAATCATCTCTAGAAAAATATTTGAATTAAATAAGGATATTTTTATTTGATACGAGTCAAAAGAATAGTTACGTACTTGTTATAGAAGCTAAGAGGGGCATTCCCCTCTACATACGAAGCAATGAGTGTCTACCCTTTGAATCAAAGGGATTGGTAAAAAAACCTAGACATAATTGAATACAAAAAACTAGCTTAGACGAAGAGTAAATGCGTAACAATATTAGACATGTCTCTAATTCCTCCATGAATCCTCGAATGATGCCTTGTCACTGCTGTTGCTGCTGTTTCTTCCCCAAACTTGAATTCTGGAAATACGAAACCTTTTTTGCTCAAGAGCGTATCAATTAGATTCTCCAATGCCTCTGGGCACTTGTTCTTCACATCAAAGTTGAACAGGCCGTTGACACTACCACAACATGCCTTCATCAAAGTCTTTGTCTTGAATCCCAGGCGTGGTTCTTAAGAACAACCATGAATGCTTTACAATAATCTGCGTATATGATGTGAACTTCAGGGTATTTCAGTCGCAGCTCCAGAATTGCTTGACAGAGGTGATCATTGTGAAGCCTTGAGAACAGATTCAATCCTTGTGGCATCTATTTTTGCCAATGGGAAACAGAGTCCGGAAACCAGAAAGCAAACCATTGGTAGAATTCCAGAAACCATAACAGTTTTGGCTTTAGCTTTCTTGATTAGTCTTTCCACTGAATTCTTAATCGTGTCCACCACTTCAGGCACCAGGACACTTCAGAAATAGACTTTCCGTGTAAAAAGGCATGCCGGGTTGATCCATAAAGATGAGAGCCTTCTGAAGATCCTTGTTTTTGCCAGAGTCATGAAAAAAGGAGCAGTCCTTATAGAAAAACTTCATGAAGGTGACAATCTGTGTCACGTCATGAGACTGATGAGGTAGCGGGATGCCATTCTTGACGAAGAAAAAAGGGCTCATGATGGTTGCTCCGGGGGTCGCGAAATTGAGACCAGATTCAAAGAACCCAGTTCCTTGTTGGGTGAATGGTTGCGGAGAAGGTAAATTTAGGGTTGCAGAAAGATGATCAGCAGCTGATGAAGATGTAGAGTCTCCAAGATTGTATAAGGAGTTAAAGGAACCAACAGCTTCTTTCGCCAGAGAGAAAGAAGAAACAACAAGAAGACAAGAGCAGAGTAATGCCAAGATCAACAAATTATGACTGCTGCAATGGGAAGCCATTGAAGCAGAAACAAAAAAGTCAGAACAAAGAGCAAAAATGATTGGAGAATCAAAGACAAAATAGAGCGAGTAAGTTTTGTTATACAAAATTCTGAGGAGCCGTGAAGGATATTTATAGAGATTGTGAGGCTTCGCGTTTAGGCAAACTAAATTCCAGAAAAAAAAGGCAAACTAAACTAAACTTTTTTTAGTTTGAAGAAAAAAAAGGGGTACATGATCTTTCTATTTTTTAAACGAAGTGGAATATGCGGAGTCCTTAAAAAAGGAAAAGAAATTTGTTTTTCTGTTCATCAAAGAAAAGAACGGAGCATGAAATCTTATGTTATGTCCCCGAGGTATAAATATCTTTAAAGATAAATAGATTATTGGGCACTTAATCCACCTACCTACTCATCAATCGCTTTAGGTTGACTCGCATATTCTATTAAAGAAGGAAAGCGGAAGTTTGACTGCTATATATTTCTAATATTTCTATATTTTTCTAGGATGGGACTTTTCGATTTTTTAACAAAAAATAACAGAAATTTGAACAGACAAGAAAATTCTAATCTTTCTATCCTAGATTAAATTTGAACATAAACTAAAGAATGAGTTGAAAATAATTTCTACTTTGCCTTCTAGATTATCAGCCTTCCTTCTATATGATATTTTTATCCAGATATTTTATAATTGATCGTATCAGACTTATGAAATCACAATTTCAGCGTTTAATATATCTAGTGCCTTGTAACAAATATGCTACAACCACCTCCAAAGTTGGAAACAATGCATTAGAAGGGAGTTTATCCAATTTCTATAGTTTTGACTCAAATTTATTAAAATTATATAAAAAATAGATTTGAAACTCAATAAATCAAATAAGATATAAGAATTGTTGCATTCAAATCCATTAAATTTAAATTGTGAATAGTAAGACTTCTCCATGTTTAAATTGTACCCTCCACTGCATTGAGAGACATGTTACCCGTCGTAAATCGTACCGACCTTCTCTAGTATCCGCTTTCTTCTCTCTGTCCATGCGTAAAATAAACACTCACGTTGTCATTTTTCAATCGACTCCTTGTGTTACTCCTTTATCTTTGTTCATATTTATTCTATATTTGATGTGAGATTCTTAATATTCTAACACACATTTAAACTTTGTTATTTTTGTTAAGAGTTCGATATGTAATTCTTAACCCTCATTCGCATGTCCACATCTTGTTAATTAAATAATATAATTTGAAGGATATTGGTAAAAAAAAAAATTGGAATGAGTCTTTTTAAAAAGAATAGGCAGCTATCAACCAGACATTCGACAGCACACTTGATTGATTACTATCTGATACAAATTCACCTTATTTCTTCCGAATGTTGCCTATAGTAAATCCTCGTTCAATCTTCACTCCTCCAACTTCTTCAATTTCCACATTCCCTTCTCTTTTTCCATCTCATAAACCCACCTTCATTCGTTGCCATGCCGCTGCTGATCCACCAGCCGGCGGCCCCTCGTCTTCTCGCTGGTGGTTCAACTTCGGCGCCGCCGCGAATGCCGCCGCTTCCGCCGCATCTGGGGTTGGCAGAATTAGCCAAAATTCCGACGCAAGTGCTGATAAGCGAATTGGGAATAATATTAAGAAGACAAAAGTGAATGCTAAGGAAAGGCGTTGGTCACGTAATAGAGAGAGCTATTTGGCTGATGATAGGGATCCGCTTCCTCTTCCTATGACTTACCCTAACACTTCCCCTTGTTCGCCGGAGGAAATCGACCGCCGGCTCCAGTGTGATCCTACATTTGAGGTTCTTTTTTTATACTCCCTCCGTCCTAATTTATATGATATATTTTGACCGGATACAGATTTTAAGAAATAAAGAAATATTTTTAAATCTTGTGGTCTACAATAAGTTAAAGATATTTGTATGGTTATAAATAATCATGTTAAGCGGAAAAGTTAAAAGTTAAATCCTTGTCAAATAATGAAATGTGTCATGTCCCAAAAAAGGAAAGTGTGTGTATAAATTGCGACCGAGGGAGTATTTTGTTTAGAGTCTCTTTATGTGGAATGGTTCTTTTGGTTGAAGTATTTGTTGGGTTTCTTTTAAAGTTGCAAACTTGTTGGCTCCAGTTGAGAATCTTGAGGCCTAATTTGATATATGGTTGGTAATACTTTTATGGTCTATACTGACCTAATGCACGAGGATAAGGCTGTAGAAATATTTTGAATCGTTTGATTTGCTGACAATCAACTCATTACTTAAGCTCAATAGTAGGTCATCTCTTAGTATATCTTCATTCTTCTAAAAATGTTCAACTTTAAACTTTCTATATATGTATATATAGTCTTTGGGATTAGTTACTAGTTCAAATTTGATACAAATTTATATTTTTTTGGAATTGGTTGGGTTGTTTTCCTATCTATCACTAATAGGATTTTGGTTTACACGACCTGTTGCGGTAAACGCTTGTCAAAAAGCATTTGTAACTAAATGTGTAGGGGATTTGGTTTATTATTAGGAATTTTAGGTTTTTATTGGATAACAATGAATCTGAGAAAAATGAACATTTTAGTTCTCTAGATTGAGCTCTTTCATGTATGGAATGGACAATTTGGAGCCTCTAACACTTGTATAATTTTGGAATAAATTGAAAAGGAAAAAGTGATAGAGAGAGAGAGGCAGAGAGACTTGTAAACAGAACTTCTGGAGATCCTATGGAGTTCTGTTCTCTGTGTCTGTGTTTACATTGAGGAAGCTGTTTGCAAGAGACAGTTAAAGTTATATTTCAATCTAGGGTTGACGATTTTCTGTTGTCCTTATTACTTTAGGATTGCAAGGAAGTCGTCTATGAGTGGACTGGAAAATGTCGGAGTTGCCAAGGGTCAGGACTTGTCAGTTACTATAACAAAAGGGGAAAAGAGACCATCTGTAAATGCATACCTTGCGCTGGAATCGGTATAAGAATCATACTTCTATTTCCTATCTGAATATTATCGTGTATGAACGTTTGCATAACATAGTTTATCTATACTGGTTTGCTTGGAGCCCACAGAAAGCGTTTGTAGGTGGCTTCATTTGTTCTCATCGAATATTTATTGTAGGATTAAGCACTTCCCTCCTAGTATATATTTATTTGGTAAGGTTTTCAGCTGAGTGGTCAGAAAGTAGGTTATAACACACTAAAGAAGTGCGTATGGTGGGATAAATCGTGGGATGGAGAAAATTGAAGAGAAATTTTGGGATGTAATGTGGTTTTCCTTTCAAATATTATCAGATATTCCTGTTTCTGCCAGATCAAAAGATCAATATCACTATATGATGTTGTGACTTTGCAAGCAGCAAATTTGATCAGCCTGCACAGTGACGTGGAATGTCAAGTTTCTTATTTCATTTAGTTTCCTGAAGATGAATGAAAGGAGGAGGATTGTACTTCGGTACTTGTTGGACAATTACTTTGATTATAGAGTATAGATGATTTTAGGGTAAATGTCTTTAGCGGTCTATCTCAGACATTTAATACTTCAAAAATGAAGTGCTATGAGAAAACTCTAGTGTTTTGATGTTTTTATTTTACCTTTATAAACTTTGTTTCTTCTCTTATTTGATTGAATTTAGGAGTATGACCAAGTTGGATCTCGTGTTTATGTGAGATACTATTGGTACTAAGAATTAGGGAGCTGTTCCATCCCTTGGTAAGTAAATTAATGAATTAGGATTTGGAAGGATTATATACACGGTTCTCGTCGTCTGGCGAGTTTAAATTTTAAACATAGGTTAGTTTATGGATTTCAGTGAGAAAGTCTATGTTAGTTTATGGATTTCAATGAGGAACTAGTCCCGCGGATGCAGCATTTCTATTTGTCATCTTCAGAAGTTCTTTTTCCTAATGGCCTTATGAAAAAGAGAAATATATAAAAGGATCTTCTCTTTACGGGCCTTGCATAAACTTCAAAAGATAATTAAGAAAAATAGAACGATGAAGCAAATAACTTCCATAGTTTGTTCAAGAGGGAACTGGAGATCTTCGTGATGAAGCAAATAACACCATCTTTTGGTTGTTTTTGCTTATTGCGCTTTTGTCCTGTATTCTGTGCAATTAGCATGTTTACTGTACTGGCTTAAATTTGTCCACTTGCACTTCCGACCTAAAGGAAAAAACGTGTTTCCTCCATGTTTTCCAGATTCCGCATTTTCTGCTTGTAGTTTCAGATTTCATTCAGGTTCGTTCCTCCGAACGGAGAATAAATCCTGAGGTCATTCTTTCTCCAGCTGTCCCTGGAATTAAAGTTAACAACCACTATAATGGTATTTAAGTTCTCGATTCCTTCAGTATCTAATGTGGTCCACCAAAAGATGTTGGTCAAGGTAAATGAGAAGGTATACGTGAATTCGCTTCCACAGACGGCTGTACATTCATATGCACACAAAAATTAGCCCCTAAGAGTTACTTTGCTGCTTTTCGAAAATCAGGATTATGAATGTTTATTATTTGATTATTTCGGAACTGATAGGTGCCTTATATCTTTCTGGGATCACACTTCTTTTTAATTTTTGTGGCTGAGAAACCAATGTCCGGAATCTCAATCTAATACTTTGACATTTCAGGTTATGTGCAGAAAATAACACTACGCACGGATATTGAAGTGATGGTGGACTTGGATGATAAACCACCTTGACAAAAGAATACTCGTACCATTTTGTTTAAGCCAGTATACATTAGCAAGCTTTCAAGAGACAATTAACTTCGTGGAATTGTTGTATGCTTTGAGGAGCAAAGTGCGGGCCCAATACTAAACCAATTTTCTTAAGTCAAATAAAGGACAGATTCTATACATCCGTAGCAGAACAAAGTACTTTCGGGGAAAGAGAGAGACAGTTGGAGCAAGGATCTCAAATGTATTTGTAGCTTAGCTTTTTTACTTCAGCTCTTTCCTTCTTGGTTCTGAAAATGTTTTCATATATTTGGTTGAGAATCTTGGTTGCTTTACAAGTAGTTGAGGAATAAAAATATATTCTTCCTTATCTTCTTTACTTTAAGCATCAGAATATGTCTCCTTTTGTTCATAACCATTCTAATATATAAGGTCCTCTGATCCAATGTTTTTCAGCAAGTTCATTCCAGTTTAAGTTTTAGATATATATGTAGAAAAAATGTCAAACCCGAGCTTTCTTGATTTCCAATACAACCTCTCAAAGAGAAGTTTCCTGCGTAAACCAACCAGGATGTTTACTCGAGAGAGGCAGAACTCACGTTCTTTGTCTGTTTACCAACCTAGTATCGATGAGCTAAAGAAAGTTTTTGATAGATATGATTCAAACAAAGATGGCAAGATTTCACCAGAAGAGTACAAGGCAATACTCAAAGCCATGGGGAAGAAGAGCCTCCTTACGAGGGAAGTTCAAAAGATTTTCGATGTTGCAGATGCAGATGGTGATGGATTTATTGATTTCAAGGAGTTTGTGGAAGTGCAGAAGAAGGAAGGTGGAGTTAAAACTAGGGATTTGCAGAGTGCTTTTCACACTTTTGACAAGGACCACGATGGAAAGATCAGTGTGCAGGAAGTGTGTGAGTTGCAGAAGGGGCTCGGACAACATTGCAGCCTTCAAGATTGCAGGAAAATGGTCAAAGCAGTGGATGCAAATGGAGATGGTGTGATTAATTTGGATGAATTTGTGACTATGATGACTCGCGCTATGACACTTTGTTAGAAGCTTTTTATCCGTAACGGAATGCCCCAAATGGAGATGGTGTCATCACAGTTCGCATAGTTATATGTTCCTTGTATAAATATGAGGTTTCTGCATGCCTTACTGCATGCTTAGTGGCATTAGTTCCGACTAGTTTGGTACTTTATAAGAAATCTATAGTTTTAATATGATTTAAGGTCTCGTCCAACAGGTTTGCACTTGTGAAAAGTTAAATACCATTCACAAGACTATAAGTTTCATAATAAAATCCTTGGTGTGTGTGTGTTTGGGAGGGGGAGGTGCGGGGGCGGTGGTGGGGGAGTAATAATAACCATTGCACCAACCATGGTACATGCTGACAAGTGTAATAACTGATGTTAATGCAACTGTGATACATCTGATATGATTCACGCTCCCTGAAGCTTAAAACTCCTATGATGTTGCAAAATTATGTTCAATCAGAATTCAGAAATGAGAAAGCTCGAGAGAATTGCTTCAATTTCTTACTTTTTTAAAAATTTAACTCCACTTAACTAATTGCCTCCCATGTTAATTCACATAGAAAAAGTAATTGCTGCTAAAAATGGACGTTTCAGAATCTGATGGAATGAAACATGAATCTAATAATAGGGAGATTGAAAGAGTTGCTGAATTGTTTTTAAGACCTTGAACATTTTCCAGGTCTTAGAAACAGTGAAGACAGAATGTTGCATTTGAATGGTACCAAGGATGGATGTTTCACAGTTAAATCTGCCTATTCACTACTCAAAACACACAGGGCCGCAAGGAACTTTTTGGCCATGAAGTGCATCTGGAAAGTGAAGAACCAATACAAGGTGGCTTGTTTTTCTTGGGTGGTAGCAAAAAGGGTTTGTTTGGCCCAGGAGAACCTTAAAATAAGGGGCTTTCATCTGTGTTCTCGGGGTTTCTTATGGGGGCAGAATCAGATATCAGGTGTGGCAGATTTTCCTTAACATAGTTGGGCTCTAGTGGATACCAAAGTCTACCTGTCAACTTCTAAAGTACTGGAATTACAATGGTGGCTATGTAAGACAGAATGGTGGAAAAAAGTACCAGCATGTATATGGTGAACTATTTGAAAAGAGAGAAATACAAGATGCTTCAAAGAATGCTAGAGCACTATTCAGAAAATCAAGATAAATTGTAATTTTCTCTTTCATTTTTTGGTGTAAAGAGAGCTTTGTGGTAGATGTAGAACCTTCACTTCACATCATAGATTCCTTGTAAGAATAACAAGGTCTATTGTTTGGTCTTTTGAATGCTAATATAGCTTAAGCACGCCCTTCATGCAGATTGCCTGATAGTAATATACTGTTACCATTCTAAAAAATGAAGCATGTTAGTGTATCAGGAAGTAAGAGTAACATATGAAATGGGAAAGACATATCACTAGATATTTCTTCTAAGAACCGTTTTGCCATCCAAATATCGCATTATCTTTTTACAGAATAAATTATGCTACTGTGCAAGCTAGTTGCCGAGTTCTTGACGGAAATCTCAAAGGATGCACTACCGACCTCCAATGAAGTTCCAAAAAACCCTTTCACTTATGAGTTTCAAAAACAATAACATTGCCCAACTAAAGCATTTTCCTATAAAGTGAGAACCAGAAAACAACGTGAAAACATTGTGCACATGCAGCGGAACATTAATTTGACTGGCACTTGGCGGACTAAACTCTTGAACACAAGGATCCAAAATACTATAACGAGTCTTAGATATATCCACAAGGGTGCAAATAATCCATAAATTGCAAGACATGCTGATATTTCGCATCATAATTAGCAATACATGCAAATTCTTGGTGATTCTTAGATGACCCTGAACAGTGTCACAGCCAGCCTATAGGCATCTTAACATCGGCGCTCATTCCAACATGCAGACACTTGATGATTTCTTGATGATCCTGAGAATTGTGGAAGCCAGCCTATGTATTCTCGTTCTAGCAACCGTACTTCACCAATAATCACCACAAGAGCATTTTCCGTCCTTGAAATGATGAAACCGCTTGTTGTCCCTGACAATTAACTCTCGCCCAACAATCCTTGACATGATTTTGATGGCATTGTGACAATCACCACATACACGGAGATTCTTTATTATACGTAAAGGTGTTCTAGCAGGAGTACTAATCAGACCATATGCAATGGCTAAACGTTCGCTATGGTATAGCAAAGCCTGTTCCTTAGCTTCCTGATCAATATCATGAAGGACATATCTGGTATCAGGAACATAAGCTTGTTCTTTCATTGCAGCCCTCAACTTTTCGTCATCCTTGAAGAGGGTTGGATTACGAAACTCTGCTACTCTATTTCTTCCCTCAAGCATATTAATCGATAACTGCTTCTTTGGTGGCGGAGTGGGAATCTTATTTGCAACAGCCTTAGAAGGGTCAAAACCAACCATTAACTCCTCAGCTCGATCCTCGAGATCAATATCACCGTGTATACGAGCATAATTCATCAATGCTTCCCAGACAACTGCTGTTGGTTCAAATGGAAGCTTTGAGATATATTCCTCTGCCTCAGCAAGATGTCCACATTTCCCAAGAACACCCATAAGTCCTAAATAGTGCTCCACCTGTGGAGCAATTCCATACTCAGTCTTCATCGACTCAAAATGCATGAAAGCTTCATCAATGGCATCTGCACTGGCACAAGCCTCGAAAACATAAAGAAAAGTTTCCTCATTTGGCTTCATTCCCAACTCCCGCATCTGATCATACAATGCCAACCCATCATCCCCTGACCCATTCAATGCATATCCATTTATCATCAAATGCCATGAGTCCATATTCCTATCACGCATATGATCAAAAACTCTGCGCGCATCTATCATACTTCCACACTTGGAATACATTTTGATAACTTTATTGCTCAAACGAAGATCACTCCTGAACTTTGATCTCAAAAAGTAATCATGCACCTTTTTAGCATCTTCAAGTTTCTTCGAATTGGCACACAACTCAAAGAGCATTTCAAAACATTGCGCATCCGCAACCACCCCCTGTTCCATATGTTCAATAACCTCCTTAACTTTACCCTCTTGGCACAAGCTAATTAAATCAACTGTAGGTGGAGGACAACTCGGGACTTGATTATGCACAACCTGAGCTTGATTATTCATTGGAAACCCGCTTCCCTGTGGGACCCTCTGTGCTTGATGATCCAGTTGACCCGGGCTTACTCGTGGAGCGTAATTTTGATTCTGATTATTCCACTGATTACCAGCACCAGGCTGTGGATAATTCTGATTCCTATTGGGGCTTTGTGCATGTTCCAGATTCTGATATCCACCTTGTGGATAACTTGGAGCAGCATTAGGGGTTCCATGTTGTCTAAAGCCTTGATTTTGATTGTTCCATTGGTTCACATTCCCAGGTGGCGGGTAGTTTCGATGCTCACCGGGGCTAGGCATATACGGAATGCTTTGATTTTGAACATTAGCGTTCACAGTGTGCCTCTGACCAGGATTAACATTTCCATAATTTGGATAACCTTGATTAACCTGATTAGGGTTTTGATACTGAGGATACAACATATTCATCTGTTTATTATTCGGATAATTCGGGGTTTGGTTATTCCACTGTTGGGCAGGACCTCCAAAATCTCTGTTTTGCGGAACCCTATATGAATCAGCGGGGTTTGGGGGAACTTGAACATCGTTTTGTGCTGCGAATGTTGTTAGGGTTTTCAAATGTAGGGATTTCGGCAATTTGAGGTCGGAAATAGAGCGTGAAGAGGAGTATAATAAACGTACCTTGTGTGAGGAAGTGAAAATGGAGATTCGGGTTCTGCAAATCGCCATTAGAGAGGACATTTTTGCACCAGTGATTCAAGTGGAAAAGAAAACCCTTTGTTAAACCCTAGCGTGGGAGCAAAGTTTGTAATTCTGGACCTTTTGTTAGAGTTGGGCTCGTCATCCGGGTTGTGGGTCGAACAAGGACCTTCGTGAAACAAAATTTATTTGATTTTGATTTTCAATAATCTTTTATTGAAAATAAACGGGCAATTCCCATGAATGCCCTTATTTTGGGATGGTCTTTAATTTTGGCCTTTTAATTTTTTTTTTTAATTTTTACACTTCGCCTAAACCCCCTGGATTTCGGGTTCGAACCCCCGTCCAGGCAAAAATTTTAAAAAAATTGCAAGGCAAAGTTTAAAACTCTATCTTAAGACAAAGTTTGCCTTAAGGTAGCAAACTCTACCTTAAAGATAAAGTTTGCATACAGGCATAAGACAAATCATGCGTTGCGAATCCAAACTCAACCTTGAGAATTTTTTTTAATTTTTGACTGAGCAGGGGTTCG
The DNA here is from genome assembly GCA_029783415.1 of Anisodus acutangulus. Taxonomy (NCBI): domain Eukaryota; kingdom Viridiplantae; phylum Streptophyta; class Magnoliopsida; order Solanales; family Solanaceae; genus Anisodus; species Anisodus acutangulus. The sequence continues at coordinate 60,811,135 of CM056489.1, read as the reverse complement.
AACCCGAAACCTCGGGGTATTTTTGAGCGAAAGGCAAAAATTAAAGATTTTAAATTTAAGGGGCAAAACTTAAAGACCGGTGCCTTTGAAGGACAACCCACGCCAAAAAAAAAAAACAGAGTTCTAGGCCCTTTTATGAGAAATTTAAATTATCCGTTAATCCAATATATCCATTATGTAAATGATAATTATAATAAGTGCAAAGCACAAATGAAGGAAAAGAATAAGCCGATCCAGCTCCTAGGTACACACCTCATTCTATAATTGTTACTTTGAATATGAATCTTATACGAAAATAGAAATTGATATTGACCTCCAAATGTATTGGGATGAAATGACTCCTACTAGCGAGCGCGCGCTCTCTCTCACTAAGAATCTCACGTGTGAATTCCCCACATAAGGCTCAAGTGGCTCCCGTTTCGTTATAGCTAAGCAATAGAATTCATCCATTATGCTTACTTCTTTATTTGAATTTATTTAACTATTAAATCACATTATAATTTAAGCCTACTATATGGGTCCGCATATGTAATTTAAATTCAAATAGGAACAATGATCCTAACTAACTAGGCTTTAAGATTAATCCTAACAATCAATGAAACAAAATGTCAATACAAATAGAAGCATATGGGGATGACTTTTGGCCATGTGTGAGATGCCTACTTTAGGCGCAAGGCCTGTCTCCTTTAGGCCCCTAAATTGGCTCCAAATGGGCTGATTTGGGTGCATATTTGGACTCCTTTTAATGGTTCAATTTTGGCTTCTAACCTTTATCATTGCGTACTTCAATTTGGACATAAAATAAATAATTGATGTAACATTCGAAGTCCAATTGACTTGGACTTGAAATTCCTGCCTTCAATAAAGTTAGTCTTATATTCATGGATGCTAGCTATGTACATAGAGTTTGTTGGGATGAAAGAAAAAAAAAGGTTGAGTTTCAAATTAAACGGAGTTAAAGGTTAGCTCACTTGGTGAACTCTTTGCCTTTTACAATTGTGGTAAATGATGCAAACCCAATCAGTAGTGTAGCATTCCTTCCCCCTTCCCCGTCCTCTAATGTAAGAAAAAAATTCAAATTAAACATATTGTTTTAAATTCTAAAAGGGTGAAAATCATTTACGTTTTTCAAATTGCTTTCAAAATCAAACTTTCCCATACATCTTTTGGTCGTGAGTCTCACCTAGAGCCAGGAGGCGCTATCCCCCTCTAGGTACGTACTTGAATTAAATAATGTTGTCATACCAATTACGATGACAGGACTTAGGAACATACAAGAAAAAAAAAGAGAAAAATCTTACAATTTGTGAATGTCGTCCCAACTACAAGAAGTGGGATTAATACATGTTTGACTATCGTACGTGTTTCTTCTTTATAGTTCAAAAGAAATGACAATAAGCCTATTGTAGTACAATATAACACCTCGCGTTACTCTCAAGTGATATTTCTATTAGAAAAAGAAAAGGTAATATAATACTCAAGCTTGAATTTCTGCAATTCAATGCATCGATAACACTTTTTCTTCAAACATATCATTTAAAAGGTAATTACAAATAACTCTATTTAATATTATTGATCGGTAACTCAATACAAATGGTAAATAACATATTATAACAACTTAAATTACATATAAAAGGTTCATTATATTATTACTGTATATAGCTTAAATCCAAAAAATAGCGTAAGCTCTCAAGTTTGCATGATTAATTCAGATATAACCCATGGACGTTCAAAATCAGTAGTAGCCAGTTAGCCTCAAGCTGGTAATGCTTAAGTTGTACGTTTGAGATCCATGAATTGCTGTCTCCGTTGCTTCTGGATTTTCCCACTATTTATTTTTAATATTATCCCTCTTATTATACAATGATTATGACTTTCTTGGAAGCTATCCACTTTTTTATTTCCATAATATATATTGGGGTCATCAGAAATGAATCTAGGCTGCACTCAGATTGATCGTGAGAATATATGAAGGAAAATTCAGGGTTAATTTTTTAAAATAGGACCCCATTTTTCTGGTCGTAATTTAGGGAAGACTGACTTAATATGAGTTCGCATTAGCCCAATCCTTATCTTTAGCGGTGACCGAAGAGTCAATTTTGACATTTTGGAAGGAAAAAAAAATCTACGCCCGTTTCAATAGTTTTTCCTATTTTTATTTTTAATCCGTTTCAAAATGAATGCATCTTTTCTTTTTTGACAATTATTTTAGTTCAACTTTTCACATGTCATGTTGAAAGCCACAAGATTAAATGACATTTTGGTATATTCGACATATATTTAGTTAACCATCACATGATTCAAAAGTTTTCTTTACTTTTTTAAACTCTGTGCCAAGTCAAAACCAGACAAATATTTTAAAACAGAGGGAGTATTCGTTTCGTCCATTTTTACTTTTCACTATGTTAAAAATGAATATTCACTTTTATTTATCCAGTTTGAAAAATTAAGAGATAGCTTATTATTTTATATCTATTTTACCCTTATTATCAAGTACTAATTAAGTAATATTTTAAATTTATTTTTTAATGAGTGAGATGACTTTTAATAATTAAAGGTGATATAGTAAAATTATTATTTTTAAAGGGTCTCAAATCAAATATAAATAAGTAAACATGGACAAATGGAGTATGCTAAAAAAAATTCTAACATTAAAGTAAGTGATCACTAGATGGACTGATTTATAAGGGGCAATATGCGAAGCACCCATTCCGGGAAGGATAAAACTTTTGATATATACTGTGTAGTGTAACATAACTTTTTGAAGGTTGGTTATTTACTACGAGTATATCTTTTACGCTATCAAAATAGACAACTATCTCATGTTACTTGTTATAGGTCATCTACGTAGTTGAGTTTAAGTTATAATATGCACCGTCATTATAAAAAAGATTTATATCATCGAGTTATTTTTCCTTGTTATAATAGATAATTATATATCTTATATTTTGTTGGGTATTTTTGCTCTATGGTACTTTATAAAGCAGTACGGGAAGTATATAACTATTACAAGTATTCGAAAGGATAAACAATAGTTCAACTAGTAATCTGAAAATTACAAGATAAGCACAAAACTGAAATTACAATTTTGTTCAAAACGAAAAAATGGAAACTGGTTTTGCTGAGTCGAGTGTGGCACTCTGTCCTTAAGACAATATTGCCCCGTATGTATCCTTTATACGTCCTGGACAATTTGTCTCCCAAGATAAAACAGCAATGGAACACTTGAACAAAGGAAACTCAAGAGCTACCGTGAAGAATATTGAGTAACGAAATGATGCCTTGGAAGGTGTAGGAAGAAACTGTTTTTGTTGTGTATATTTCTGTATTTTCGTATCATATATGTATGTTCTTGGTCATTCTTTTGTGTCCTCAACAATGGTGTAAGGGGGTGTTTAAATAGGTGAGGAGGGGTCGATATCGCCCTCCATAACAGCCAAATAATGGCCATTATGGAGGTAGTAAAGCCACCAACATTAATGGGAGAAAGACCAACGGATTTGGCCATTATAGGAGGAGTAATTCAGCCAAAATAAATGGCTGAATTGAGAGCTTGGACGTTTCTGTTAAGGCCCACAGCCCACAGCCCATGGACCCGTGGACCCGTGGACCCGAGGACCCGAGGACCCGAGAACCCGAGAACCCGGAACCCGGAACCCGGAACTCGGAACCGGAACCGAACCGGACGGGCGGGCGGCGGCGGCGCGCGTGTGGTCTTTCCTTGAACCGAAGCACATCTAGGTCCTCCTCCTTTAAACACATGGGATACCCCTGGGTCCCAAACCCCAAACCAATTTCGAAGTCTTATATACACAACAATTCTTTCTTCCTCTACCGATGAGGCAGAATTGAACACAATACCACACTTTCCATGCTTCAAACACCTTACTTCGTGGACCAATATCTCTTTCATTCCTCAATGAAATTTGACGATTCTTGGCCCTACGGTTATCTACGTACTTAGTAGATCATGCATGTGTGAAGAACCGGATTCTCCAACATACGTAACACTAGTGTTTAAGCCGTTAAAGTTGGTCGGTCGCAACTCCCGCCAAAGGCAAATTTCCAACAATCCCTCTTGAAAGAGATTTTGGCGCACTCACATGGTGTCTTTTTCATTTCGGCAAAGAATATTTCAATGACCGATGTTGCATAAGGAGAGGTAGCCTCAGCTTTGAACCTTCCATAGTTGAATACCATCGGACTTACTTACTGCGCGGTGAACGTGATGTCTTGAACCGTCAGTGTTTAGTGTAAGCCAAGACAATGATACCAACATAACAAATTCCCTTACTCTCTTCTTCGTAATGTTTTGTCCGTTTTGGCCATGGACAACGTCTTGGATTCTTAAGTGCGTTCATTTTGAGGCGGCCTGTCCTCGCACTTAAATAGGTGGTCTCCTACAAGGTATCCTGCTATACCCCACTTCTCAAGTGTTAGAAACCATTAAAAGTTTCCCAAAAAACCTAACCTCAACTGTTGAGGAGCATTACAGGTTTTGAAAACTTAACCTTTACCCACACTGCAGATAGCACTTAAAGTCTATCGCGGGAACGGCTTTGGATTTGGTGTTTCTTTTCAGAAATCACTATCCGAAGTGCTCATGCTTCCACTGAAGCGATCAACTGAACCTTTACAGCTTAGTTTTCCCATTGAACCAAATTACTGGAATCTCCAGTTAGTAAGGTTGGGTTACCACTGTATTGGTCCGTATATTTTGGGTTTTAAGCCCATTCCCCTAGACAGGCAGAACCCTTGATCTCCGGGTAGTCCCTTAGTTAGTAAACAAGGAAGTGACACCCGTGATGATCAACTGCCATACGGTCTTATGTCTCATGACAAATCTTGACAGATATGTCCAGACGCCGTCATCCGTGTCCTTCCTAAAGCCGACCGGCTAGCCACAGTGTATAACTGCTGAAGGCACGAGTTTCTCCCAATAAGGGACGTCCTCTAATGAGTCGTGAAGTTACTCAACTTCTTTCATGCTTTGTATAAAGCGATAAACTCCGATTCCATCATGAATCGGCCGATGCAAGTTTGCTTAGAGGATTTTCCAAGACCCACCATACACATTTACTTGTGGCTTTGGTGTTCTTCAGATCTGATGTCCGGTTGCATCATGTGTTCTCCCGTAACCGCTGGACATCCAGAATACTATAATCCGAAGATAAGCGAATAATTCAGATATCGTCATATCCGACTTAACGCCTTCTATTGATCATGTATTAAGATTATCAGTGAACCTTAGTTCAACTGATCTGTTCGTAGGACGATACCAGGTCGGTTGTAGTGTGTACAATACATTGAACTACACATGACCTGTGCATATCGCTCCTTGTCTATGGGTGCACCATGATTCCAATCAGTTCTATGATTCATATCCATTGATGGCTTCAACGAGGCGCCAACTATCGACGATCCGTTAGATGTCTTTAGAAATCCAATTCTTAAGATGTCATCTGTGATATCCATATCTTTCATATCGAGACTTTGTTTCAATATGACTTTTACTTTCAATCGTTGATTCTCCAACTGTTGGCTTTCTAACCAGTCAATGTTTACGTGGTCGATTCATTATCTCTGCTTTATCTGAAACTTTCAGACCAAAATGTAAACATTTCAGGACCAAGATGAAAGTTCGTGAAGAAGCCCAACAGTCGTAAAACCAACTCTAATTCTCTTCTTCCAACTCTCCGGTTGGGAAGGCCGCTTTAACATTCATGCCACGCAGACTGCAATGGCCCATGATGTTAAGCTACTCCCAGAGCACATGTACAAGTAGCCGAGGCTTTGAACTCGTCGATAGATCCATCTACTTTGTACTCACTTTTGAGTATCCTTTTTCACAACCCAAAGGTTCTTTTCCCGGAGGAAGATCAACCATTACGCAAGTATGGTTCTATATGATGGAATATATTTCTCTCTTTAGCTTCTTTCCAAAGCAGCGCTTTTGGAGATAACAATTGTTTGTTAATAGTCCATGGTTCGTTCTTAACCATACAAGCTAGAAGGACTGGAACAAGTCTTTGTCCCCTCTTTGCTCCGTCTTGGTTCAACATCTAGAATCCCTGAGTTCTGCAGATCTGGAATATTGAGTTCCGGATAGCCAGCAACTTTCGAGTCCTGTAGATACGGGCGTCTAGTTCGGACGGTCGAACCCTCGCGGGTTCTTGTTAACTTTGAGCAATTACTCCTTTTTCCTTTTCAAGGAAAGTTATCTTATAAGAATTCAACATTCTTTGACGCCAAGAGGCGATAAGTACTCAAGTTATTTACAGATCCGGAGGATATGCAATCTACGCCTTAGGTCAAACTTGACCTGTTTGATAGTCCAACTTCTACCAAGCCACCCCACATCACAACTTTTGTATGTGAGATCCTTTTCATGTCTCACACGGAGAGTTATCCTTATCCTTATGCGGAGTTCAATGAGAATCGCATTAGCGTAAGGATCGCCTTGCCCCACATAATTTAGGCGTGCGGGTTTGCGCTTGGCTAACACCTTTAGGCGAGGTGAGTAATGAGCAGTCGTTTAATGAACGCCGCTTCACATTCTCCTCTATCGCTATGAATTTCGCAATCCATAGGCTTAGTTGATTTTCAACTTCTGCTTTGTAGCGCTTATCCGCTTCAACAACTTCATCTTTGCTTTTTAACAAACAAAGGATTCCATACGTTGTACCATCATCAATGAAGATCACAACGTACTTGTCTCCCCCCTCTATTTTGTATAACCTTCAAATCACCCAAGTAGGTGTGACTAAGTTCTAGAGGAGCGGTGCTTCTTTCGCTATTTCCTTGACGGAATTTGGAAAGGTGATTTTGCCTCTTCGCCTACCTCACATTCATTTTGAGGGTTTATGTTGAAAGGAGGCAACAATCTCAATATTGTTAGCTTTTGAATGACTTACTATTTAACGTGTCTTAATCTATGATGGCATAGATGCACAGATTACAAATATATCATTCATTGGGCTATAGACATATTGTACCATTCTTAGTTATTACAGACCTGTTGGACTAGTCTCAAACCAACTTGACCAACAGCGTCCCTTAAACCAAGTTAGGAACATGTATCACCTCTTTTAGAGTGATCTCATTCCCTGAAGTCCTATTGAGGACAACCTCTCCAAATTTCTTTGATTTTAGAGGTGGCGTTGCTTCACATGAACAACCTCTCCAGCCCGTGGTTAGGGCGTCATCGGATCATATGTGATCTCGATACTCTAGCCCACTTCAGTTGCTTTGGCAGACTGAGTGTCCAATTTCTTTACTGCCTTTCTTTAGGCCTTCAGATCATTAAGACCTGGAAACTCTGGCCCACCACACTAGGTGTCCATTACTTTTCCTATGAAATGAATTCTGGCTCCACTCCAGTCACCCGGAGGCTTTGTATGACTGAGTGTCTAATATCATCATATCAAAGGAATTTTTGGCCCACTCCAGTCGCCCGGAGGCTTTGTATGACTGAGTGTCCAATATCATCCTATGAAGGATCTTCTGCCAAATAGTATGACAGGTTCTACGTCTTTAACTTTTAGACTTCTTCCGTTAAGATTGGTGCCCAGATAATTCTTGGCGCTTACTTAAGAGTGGTAACAATTTTCGCACAGTCAGTGGATCTTACTCCCTCGTATGTGCGAACATACTTTACACACTTTTAATAATTACTCTCAAAAGAACGGATCTTTTTAAGTTGCTTTACAATCCAATCTTTAAACGGAAAAGAAGATGAGATTAAACTTCTGATTTTTAAAGCGTAAGAAATATAAATTATTTTCATATTCCTTCTTACTTTAATCAATTTTTAATCAGACCTCATTTAATCTTTATTCTTGACAAGTAAGAAAAACTACTTATCCCAATTTCGGATTCTGGCTCACTCCAGTCACTTCATCAAACTGAGTGTCCAGTTCCTTCTTACCATTATTCAGATCTTTTGTCTGGGATAGATACAGGCCTTCTGCTGCTAGATAGAAGTACATCTTCAGTCTTCTCCTCTTGTCCCAGTTGACATCCTCAGGCTCTCGAGAGCGCTTGTTCCCACCAGTCTTGGTAGCGGTGACACTATGAATACGTTCATCATCATCACTCTCTTCTACCAGAAAACCATTTCCATATCCCGATTTGGTCACACAACTTTTGACCGACATCTTTCGAACACTAATAGTAATACTATACAAATATTGTCTTAAGTTGTTGGGTATTTTTGCTCTATGGTACTTTATAAAGCAGTACGGGAAGTATATAACTATTACAAGTATTCGAAAGGATAAACAATAGTTCAACTAGTAATCTGAAAATTACAAGATAAGCACAAAACTGAAATTATAATTTTGTTGAAAACGAAAAAATGGAAACTGGTTTTGCTGAGTCGAGTGTGGCACTCTGTCCTTAAGACAATATTGCCCCGTATGTATCCTTTATACGTCCTGGACAATTTGTCTCCCAAGATAAAACAACAATGGAACACTTGAGCAAAGGAAACTCAAGAGCTACCGTGAAGAATATTGAGTAACGAAATGATGCCTTGGAAGGTGTAGGAAGAAACTGTTTTTGTTGTGTATATTTCTGTATTTTCGTGTATCATATATGTATGTTCTTGGTCATTCTTTTGTGTCCTCAACAATGGTGTAAGGGGTGTTTAAATAGGTGAGGAGGGTCGATTCGCCTCCATATGACAAATAATGGCCATTATGGAGGTAGTAAAGCCACCAACATTAATGGGAGAAAGACCAACGGATTTGGCCATTATAGGAGGAGTAATTCAGCCAAAATAAATGGTGAATTGAGAGCTTGGACGTTTACATTACGACCAGTCGAAATTCGACTTTACGAAAACTTGAGGACCAAACTGTACATCTGAAAGAATTCTGGTCCAAACTGTATACTAAACTTCTGGGATCAAACTGTACTTCGGCAAAGGTTTACGGCCCAAAAGATAATATCGAAGGCCCACGCCCACGGACCGGGGCCGGACGGGCGGCGGCGGCGGCGTGTGGTCTTTCCTTGAGCAAAAGCACATCTAGGTCCTCCCTCCTTTAAACACATGGGATACCCCTTGGGGTCCCAAACCCCAAACCAATTTCGAGTCTTATATACACAACAATTCTTTCTTCCTCTACCGATGAGGGAGAATTGAACACAATACCACACTTTCCATGCTTCAAACACCTTACTTCGTGGACCAATATCTCTTTCATTTCTCAATGAAATTTGACGATTCTTGGCCCTACGGTTATCTACGTACTTAGTAGATCATACATGTGTGAAGAACCGGATTCTCCAACATACGTAACACTAGTGTTTAAGCCGTTAAAGTTGGTCGGTCGCAACTCCCGCCAAAGGCAAATTTCCAACATATTTAAAATTACAAAATTTCATACGTTAGTTTATTTATAGAGATATCTTTTATGATAGTGTAAAAAATTCTTAAATTCAAAAAACTTAAAACACAAAATAAATTTTAACTTATAAAGGGGTGTGTTGTGTGTTGGGGGGGGGGGGGGGACTGTTTATAACAAGGTTGAGGCATTCTTATTTTACGAGTAAAACAACAAAATATGTTCACCATATGGGAGACCATAAGAGACACATTGCCAATATTGACAAAACCTCTCATAGTAATTTTTCACAATATTTAGTCAAAGGAATCAGCCACCTGTTGGTCATCCTTTAAAGATTCCCCCTGATATACCCTTCTGATGAAGATAAAGTGATTAACCATGTGAGCAGCAATTTTTCCATCCATAAATTAAAATTGGTATCTCTTTTACCTTTTTTTTTGTATGATATTAATTACTACTATCTAGTTAATCAAATACCTAAACCAGTATTACCTTATTTTTCGGATCACTCTTTAAGAATTAAAAGCAGAAAGAGTCACCAAACACATGTGCTATGAGAAGAAGTTGCCAGATTGGCTTAGGAGATAACTCCATTCTTGATTTGCTGTGGAAAATTGTAATTACAGCAACCACGGCATATAAAAAGTATCTAACTTTAATGCTTTGATTTGTCGGCACAACTTTTCCTGATTACTTCTGAACTATAGAGATTTCAGTATCGCAAGGTGCCTTAGGAAAAGAAATATCTAGACTTAGTTCTGAAGCATGCCAGTTTAGTAGTATACTAGTCCACTGTGCTTCCCATGTTCTGCATTAGTTGTGTGTTGACCACTTTTCTGTATAGCCCTTGATCTTTTTAGATCCCCAGTGGACTAATAGATTAAAAAACGTTTGGTAATTTTCAGCGGCGGAGCAAAATTTTTTATTAAAGAATGTCAAAATATAAAAAAGTAGACATACGTAAAAACTAAGGTGAGTCAACATATAGTATTTATACATAAAATTAAAATTTTAACCTTAGCTAAACAATGTAATTTTCCGGCGAAGGATTGTCGATTGACACCCCACATAAGATGGCTCCGCCATTGAATTTCTCAACATCTACCTAAAACCTTGATGGACAACTTTGTATTTGTACTAATGAAAGATACTAAATATTCAGTGAAATAGTCGAGTGCACACAAATTGACTTGAGTAGTAAAGTTGTAAAAACAAAAGAAGAAGAAAGAGAAAGATTACTTGAGAAAAAAATGAAGAAACGATGCTAAAATTCGATGTACCATCTTCCTCGCCTATAGATTAGGGAATTGCCTCACCATCTAAGCTCTTTGATTTATTTAATTATTTCAGTTCATATGTTCCGTAACAAAATTGGTACATTCTGCTCCACCCAAAGTACAATACATGTTGAGTTGTTGTAAAGTGAACAGTTCTTTTTGGATTTAAGTTATAAGATTTTTTTTACACAATTAGTTAATTAATAGCAGGTTAGTTATTATATTACCAATTAAAATATCATGGAGATTCAAATTTTAATTACCTTATATTGACCTGACTATGTAAATATAAACTTCAGTGCACATATAATTTAAAAACTTCTTTTTACAGGGGATCTTATAATACAACTATATCAGACATGTTCTGCTTCATAATTAAGGTTTTTGGAAGTAGTTGAGACATTTTAAACTGTGGATTTGTCACTAACATGACATTTACTATGGATTTCTAATAGCATGCTTAAACATGAAATTTTACTTATCACTATAAAGTAGCGTGTACACAATCTACTCAAATCATATTAAATTCCATTTTGTCCTGCAATCTTCATCTTGGAGTGGTAAATATAGTCAATAAAGAAAGCAATAATTTAGGAGCAGTAAAAAATTAGAGTGAAGAAAAAGTTGTGCCTTCTTATACAATGCATCTAGCATAATTTTCGAGATGTAGGTGATAAATTTATTTCAAACTTTCATGCTTGAATGGTGGCAGATAGATATCACTATCTTATAACAGAGGAGAAAACACATGCAATGTGATTTATTTTAATGGATTCACATGCCTGCTATGTTAGATTAAGTTAAAAGTAGTTGTTCAATTAACTACTTTTGAAGCAAAAAACGAAAAGATAATGTATTAATTTGTTATGAACTTGACCAGTATGCGACAGATCTGAGTGGCATAATGTATGATGGATCTCTCTACACAATTTTATAAAACAGCTATAGCTACGACGCCTCAATTGATTCAGAATTTAAATTTAATGAGTTCAACCTTCTTTAATTTCTTATAATTGAATTCATTAATTCAGAATTTAATATTTATCACAGTTTTGATGATTTCTCACATACATATATCTATAATCCATGTCAAAATTGATGGGGAACGGTTGGACCATTGGTTATATACTTCATCTGTCTCTAAACTCAACCCCAAACAAGTATAGTTGCCTATATGAATTCTCGCTGGTCATATCACTGATGTGACGAGTGACCCCGTGAGCACGTCCCACATATTTTAAATTGTGAAAACTCATCATAAATTGACTAATTTTGTGCTGACTGTCAACCTATCACAAGACTCCTCTATTCGGGCTTGAAACCGGCAATATGAGCAAGCTCACACAAGCGCGAATTATAAACAATTTTATATATGTGCATTAATGTGGTCATTGTCCTTTGAAGATATTTGGTAGTCAAAAGTAGATTACACAATAAACAAGTTACCATCTATATAAAGACTAGAAAAACTGCATGTGACTTCTCACAGTTAGATGAGAAGCAACACACTGAAAATTATTAGTGAGATCAGTATTTTGCCTTTAGATGGTCCATGGCATGCCTAAATCAACAAGGTCTTTGCACAACAATGGGTCCAAGAATCTCATTCTCTAATGATTTTGCTGATTCTCACAATACATTAAGGCATGAACATGGCTACAAAGAGGCACCCGTGTCCTCCGATTTCGAGTTTTCGGTCTCTGGTTACAAGATGATTCCAGCAGATGAAGTTTTCTTCAAGGGCAGTTTTTTGCCCTTGAGAGAAAATAGCACTAAGGCAACAACACTTAAAGATGAACTGCTTGCTGATGATGATGATTACGAAGATATATTTCCAACAATAGGAAAGGAGAGCTGGAAAGAAAGATTTGGGTTTAAGAGAGCTCCAATTATGCCAAAGAAAGCTGATAACAAAGAGGCAAAGATCCCTGATTTCTTCAATGACATTATCACAGGTAAGACAAAAACTAGTTCATTTACTTAAAATTAGAAATTTGCAACGGAAAGAGTTTACACTATCAGATCATTTATAAGTTATGTTGCTTGAATTCTCCAAAATGATGTCGGATTCCAAATATGCTCTACTTTTGAAAGATCTGACACGCACCCGACTGCATTTTTGAAGAGTCCGAACAACATAATTTATAAGATAATTACATATAAATCTCTATATTATGCACTAATTGATGATCTAGTAAAAAAGCAACTAACCAGTTGTCGCAAGTTAAACTACACTAATAGTGTAAAAAGATCTTTGCACGGTCGGTGTATGTATCTTAGAACCCAATGGAAATAATAAAACTTCATAATATCATATATCAGGATTCTAAGTTTTCTTTTACAATCTTTCAGGAGCTAATTGATAGATTGAAGAGGGAGGAAGCAATGGTAATGTTGTAGAGTTCTTGGATCTAACAAGGGTGGAAGTTTCTTTTTTTCTTCTTCTTCTTGTTTTGGGGTGTTTTTAGAGATTTTCTGGACAAGTAGGAGATGGAAAACTCGTGATCTCTTTGATCATTCATCCACCCCTTAGAGAATTGGATCATGTACACATATGCAGCGTCGTGATTGTTTTGATGTTGTACAAATGTTTCGAATTTTAAGTACTTTTGATGTAATCATATGTATTTGTCTGATAGAATCTATTCTAATAATGCTGCCCTATTTTCACTCTCTTTCTGTAGACTACCCAGTTTTAGTTACTCTGGGAATCTGACAGGAACTTCCTGGAAAACGATGGCACTCAGTAGTTTATGACATTAAATAAATTAAACAGAAAATACTTCAACCAAAGCCAATTTTTTCGGGTGGGGGTGGGGAGGGGAAGGGGGGGTTAGTGGTGAGGAGGGCAGCAAGAAGAGTGGTGAATCATACACACCCACCCCTCCCCACAACAACACACCACTTCAGTCCAACTATGGCTCTAATGAGCTCTCAGGTCAAATCGTGCCCTTATGAAATGAGAGATTCTGATGCAGTTGTTACAGTCCAAAATTCACAAGGAAATCTCACTTGCATCTTTGAGGTTTAACAATAGAACACCATCTTAGGAATAAAAGTTAAATAAGTTCCATTTTAATGCTCTAACCATGTTATCACAAGGGTACCGTTTTTATGTATAAAACATATCAAATATTTGCAAAACACCATATCATGTTCCTACTGGTCGGAAAGTGAGATGCACCAATAAAAAAGTCTAACAGTTTCACTTTAGGCGCATCATTAGAGCAGCGTTGACACCTCTATAGTCTCTCCTGGTATTCATCCGGATTTTAATATCTTAAACTTGCTCGTTCAGAAATCGCGACTACTTCCGGTGATAATATGTTTTCTCAGGAAGTACTTCCTTTGTAGATTAATTGAACTCTACATGAGTTACTGGGTTGTGGGTTCGTTTGGTAATGATCAATCATAATTTCAAATTTTAAATTAGTTGCCAAAGAAAGTGTTACTCACACAATTAAACATTACGTAAGAACTTATTGCGAAGCATTCCTGAAGGATTTAGTGCACTATGACACAATCACAATAAAACATGAAACACCCCCCTTGTCCCACTTTAAATTGCGTACTTTGACTTAATTAGTATATGATAGCAAAACGTTCAAAATCTCCAGAAACAGAGTGCTGTAGAGCCATTCTATTGCCTTCTGATGTAAATCATCCAATAGATGTGGATCATGTATAGTCCTTTAGCTATACAACTGACCTGATATTAACATAATATTTTGCAGTAACAACTAACACGAGATATAAATATCTTACCAGACCAAAGGTCCCATTGATGATAGAGAGTATATCAAGAAAACATATTGCCAAAAGACAGTAAATTGCTCAGACTGAACACCCCCTCACTTGGAAACAACTCCTATTATACATCACAAGATACAGGATACAGCTACGAGAGGGAAGAGTACAAGGGGGGGGGGGATACACATGTATATACAGAAGATAATTACAAGAAACAATGTTGTACAGATGGCAATTCTGCCAGCAAAACCAACTACAATTTGCACATAAGACAGCTGAGATAGCCGAACAATTGGAACTAATGGCATGGCCCCGCCGTATGAGCAAAAAATAAGATCACCACTCTGATATTTACATTATTTACATGATTACCTGTCTCCTTAGATAAAAGAATCTGTCTAATTGTCCTATGATCTGTACACCTGCCAGCAATATAGGCAAAGCAAATAAGTGCAAACTACATGAGCACAAAAAGAAAACCTAAACCAAAAAACTATTGAATCCTGTACATTTTCAGCCATGTTTTCATGATTAAAGAGATGAGAGGGGGAAGCAGGTTGAGTTATTGACAAATGAAAAATCAACTGAATAACTAAAGTAGAAGTCGAAAATAGCATTTTATTCAGAAGAAAGAACTGAGTTAGCTTCAAAGTTTTACTTTTACCAGCCCCTGGGCCCAAAAAATCAGCTGTATAAATAGATACAACCATGCTTGAAATGCACCAATAGATACAACTAAGGTCTAAGGTTGAAGCTGCATACCTACTGCATGTACTGCTGAGGTGGAGAAGTCCCCAAATATTTCTCCAAAGACTCTTTCTTACGCTCCAGATTGAGGCTGCATGGTACTATGAATTAAAATTCAACAGATGGGAATATAGACACCTTGCCAAAGTCACATCGCATTATTTCAAACTGAGCAGAAGCTATGAAATTGAAGAAGTCATCTTTGAAGGTTCGGAATGAAGAGAAAATCTCAAAAAGGAGGAATAATCAATAATCAATAATCAATAACCACTGATTAATAATAATAGAGGCAAACTATAATGAGCTATAAATTGATTGAAAAAATCTGACTATTCAAAACTCCTACCTTAAAACTTCAAACTTAGGAAAGACTCTTTAAGGTAAGATTTCTCATGAGAGCAAGATTCTTCAGTTAGTCAAACTCTTTATTTATCCAAAACACAACCACATAAAAAATAAATTTAAAGCATTAAAGTTTGACAAGAAACTTAAAACAGTAAAACTAAAATAGTAATGCTCAGCATTAACTAATTGATGGTTTTGTTATTCTACATGGATAAAAAATGAAAGTCGGTTGCCCTACAACACAATTTGATAGAGAGAGAGAGAGAGAGAGCAGACCTGTTCCTTACACCTAGAAGAGCACAATGAACAGCTCGTGCTGTGGCAGAAGCCGGGGCAATGGCTGCTGCTGGAGCTGCTTGGACAGCAGTTGCAAAAGCAGACCCCATTCCAGCACCACGCTGATATCGTTTGATGGGAGTGCGTATTAAAGCAGAAGCAGATTTACTAAACCCGTCACTCATACTTTCATAAGCCTGCCAAGACTTTCAGGATCAGTACCTTAGTTGGAGTACAGAGAATATATTCTAGTACAAATAAGACTGTTCCAATAAAAATAAAATTGCAACACTAACAAGAATTACTAAGCTACTCTCGCTGCCTCAATTTCAGTTTCAAAAGTGGATATAATTCTTAGACAGCAGAACTGTAGCATTGATAGACCCTTGATCATTAAAGGTTCATGTTCATTAAAAAAGACAATTCACCGACCACTCATGATGCACCTCAAAAAACTAAACTCTTGCTTAATGACCCATGCTTAGTCCATGTCATCAACTTAGATTAAGATGGACTGATGGAGACAGGCTTCAAATGGCCTCAAGATTTGTTTAAACCATGTTGCTGTCCAAACCCACAAAATAACTTCAGTGAATATCACGATATATGGTTACTTCAGTAGAAAGGAGTTGCTATATTCCAATCATAAATTGAATTCCATATTTCTTAACAATTTGAGGAAGAAAATCCATAAAAGATTACAGTAACTTGCTTATCAAAAACAATGCATTCAATTACATGCTCTTTTTTTTTAACAATTGCAGGCTTTGGAACTAAATTCAGAAACGGTGCTAACCAGACAAAAACTAAAACAACAGTATGTCTCAGAAAAAGGATTATCACCTGTTGGATCCCTTGTCGGGCATCTCTAGGTTGATTAAATCTCACACTAGTGTTTCCTCCACTTTGCATAGGCCATTGTACTGATGGTGGAACACTTGTAAGAATATATTCTGCTTGCAGAAGGATTTCATGAGCGCCAGCAGCCAAATGCACTCCAAGCCCAATTGCTTCAAGTGAAATACTTCTAAGGAATGCTATTGTACCTGCAAAAGATTGAAGCCTTTTTGAGAGCTATAAGCAGCAACTCTCTTGGAACACAGGATAGATATACTTTTACACGGCTTATAATGTCCTCTAAGACAAAAAAAAAACATTTATGTCCAGTGGCAGAGTTGTCTCTTGTTACATTTGAAGAAAGTAAGAGTTCAAAAAATCAATCCACCTCTTTTAACAGATAACAGCAATTACAGCAGAGGTACTACCATTTGTAAACAAGACAAGTATTTCTCGATCAGAGATAGATGCTTCCTCTTAGTAATCAGAGATTTTTTTGGATAAGGGAGTAAAAAATCAATCCACCTCTTTTAACAGATAACAGCAATTACAGCAGAGGTACTACCATTTGTAAACAAGACAAGTATTTCTCGATCAGAGATAGATGCTTCCTCTTAGTAATCAGAGATTTTTTTGGATAAGGGAGTAAAGTTGTCTCCGTGTGACTTATAGGTCACGGGTTCGAGCCGTGGAAGCAGCCACTAATGCTTGCATTAGGGTAGCTGTCTAAATCACACCCCTTGGATGCGGCCCTTCCCCGGACCCTGCTAACGCTGGATGCTTTGTGCACCAGGCTGCCTTTTTTTTTAAGGTAGTAATCAGAATTTAAACATTCACAGCATTTGGTTGTCGACTTTTTACAGAAAACAACAAATATGGAAGCAGAATAAAGCATAAGACGAGGTCAGAATTATCCACCAGCTAAGCATATAATCTAAGATAATAGAATTTTCTACTTCAAAGAATAATACGATCAAGCTATTCAATATAGGTGCACTCTATTGCGTTAAGCAGTACAGAAATTTTTCGGGGCAATTCTATGGATACACTAGGCTCAGGGAATAAGTGATTTCCTGTCTTTCTTATGTGAAGATACAGGTCTCTTTCAATACCTCCTTCGCCAATCTCCAACGATACTGGAAAACTCTGCTGTCTTGATGTAATTTACACAAAGCCTTTGCAATAACATCTCTCGAAAGATATTATAATATAATAAGAAGAAGAAGAAAAAGAAAATTTGGGCTCTTTTACTACTTGTTTAGCTTGAAGCTTGATTGCTGGTTAATAATCCAATGTCAATGGCATTGATGAGTAATAGAATGACCTTACTTCATTCTGCTTCCATTTTCTTCTGTTGCTTTTATTAAGAGGTTGGCAAAGATCTTGGTCTATCCTGAACCCACTCAAATGTCTTTATCACTCCATAGTTACATGGCTTTAGGAAATTATTTAAGAACGGAAAGAAGACTCAAATTTTTGCCATCACCAGAACCCTACTGGCTACTGGAAACCACCATTCACCGTCTTTTTCCATTCATTCTATCTTTGATTTGCCCTACTAGGAGTTTTCATTCTTTTTCATGCATATTCTAGATTATTTCTAATTTTATCTTTCAGAAACTTAAACTAATTTTGTATAGTAGTAATTTGTCTTAATTCAATAAGTGCATAATGTTAGTCTCTACATGTTGGAAGTTGGGTCAAGTTTCACGATAGAGTTGGTTTACTTAACGACAGATTAGAAAGGACACTTAAAGCCGGAGGATGGTGCATCCCTTTTTAGCTTTTCCCCTTCGACTAAAGCTTATAACAAGGGGAATTGCTAAAACAACAACAACAACAACATACCCAATGTAATTCCACAAGGTGGGGTCTGGGAGGGTAGAGTGTACGCAAACCTTACCCCTACCTCGTGGAGGTGGAGAGTCAGTTTCCGAAAGACCCTCGGCTCAAGTAATGCATATCAAAGCAGTTTTAAAAGATAAAATACAGAAGTAAAGTAGGCATAGCAAATAATAGAGAAATCATTATATAGCATACAATAGTGGAAGATAACCGAAGCAAAGAAACAAAAGGTAGTAATAGAAAATCGAAGGACATGGAACTACGAGACTAGTACAATAAGGGGAATTGATGTGGTATGAAATATTCTGTGTGGGAATCAACTTAACAATTGCATCATCTGCATGCAAAATATAAAGGGAAAATCCTTTCTTACCATTATTCTTATAAAGAACTCCTTTTTATAATTTTTGGAGCCTCATATCAACACATTATCTTTTATTAACATTTCCTCTATATCCTTAAAAGAATTTGCTTTTTTTGTATCATGTTTACTGCATCCCCATTAAATGCAATAAGCCAAAAAGAAGATTATGCAAAGACGAAAGACATGCTTATTTGTTGGTGCCAAAGATGCTTCTTCACATTATTTTATCTAATTCGTTGGAGAAAGAGAAATTAAACTTACATGGCATTTGATTACGAGGAAGCACGAAGAGTTGGCACAACAAGAGGAACATGCAAATTAAATGTAAACAATGAAAAGAGTTTTAAAAAATAAAGCAAGAAATTTGATAAGTCTAAACCTAAAGCAGAAGTCATACATTGTGCAGAAAGCATGACCGTGAAGTAGCCAGCAAATCACAAAAGTTAATACATCTCCCCACCACCACTATGCCATCCCCCCATCCCCTTCCCCCCTTATTGCCGGTCCTAATGCAGACCAGCTTATGAACTGTTTAACTTACTGAATTAAAGTCACTCAGCCTGACATCATCTCTACTGCAATTTATACTAAAGATCTGGAATATTTCTCACAAGTTTACATTAGTGACAAGTCGTGTATTTTCTCACATTCAGTTCTCCATGCCAATCAGCACTTCTCTCCAGGCGCTTCAAATTAGACATACTTCAAGCATGGTAATAGAGATGGTTATGTTTTCAAACATACTAGGGCAGAGGAGTATATATATTCGGGGAGGACATATGTGGAAAGAAGGGAGATGAGGAACACTAACTTCAACCTGAACCAGGAACCAGAAACATGAAACACTAACACTTCTGAGTTAGTTGATAATCAAAATTCTAAAATTATGGAGGAAATTACTCTGTTCTGGAACTCCCATAAGACACTACACTATCAAAGGGAAAATTTCTTAAACACAGTCAGTAGAAAATGTTCACTCTAACACAAAAAAAATCCCACAAAGGCTAATACACGCTCACATCATACACACACACACACATTTACACATATATGTCTGTCTATCTACCATACTTCTATTGCTACATGCTATAGTTTCAGCTCCTTGCATGACAATAACGATGTAAAACAGTGTAAAAAAACAAATTTGCCAGCACAAAAAGTGCAGAATTTAAGTTCCTATAATAAGCACTGCACAATCAGGAAGAACTTAATCAGTTCAAGATTCACTAAACATACTGGAGGGGCTTCTAGAATTAAAGTTACCTCTTTGCATTCCTTTTAGCAATTTATGATCCTTCTTGTAACTCTTCACAGGCAGAGATACCAACTTTGCTGCACTAGAACCAACAGATACCAATGACCGAATAGGAGGAAGGCCTTTCAATAGCTTATGAATCTAAGGGAAACACAAGTATCATGATCAGTACCCACTGCAAACTTTGACATGCAAGCGTCAAATTATCCACTATTCTAAAAAATTAGACAAACCTGATTCTGGGAAATATCTTCCAACCATTCGCCTATTATTATTTCACATATGCCACTCCAGCCATAGACACCTAGAGCTTGAACATGTTTGAGTTGCAGGTCAATCCCCTGCATCAGAAGGGTATTGGACACACTATATCATGAACTTGTATGTAAAAATATTTCACCTCATGTACATCAAGTACAACAAAATATACAGCTGGCTATATCAATACGCAGTTCACCTAATGCCAAGTCAAAGTCATATCTTTCATTTTTAGGTAAATGAGATTTAAAGAGAAGGGGATGAATTTGGATGTCATGTTAACCAATTTGGATCGGCTACAATTTTCCACTATCGTTAAAGTTAACATGGCCTTAAAGTATGACAACTCATAAAGTCAACTTCATCTGAATAATCTGAATATGCCTTACATGACAAAAGAATAAGAAGAAAGAAGAAACTCCGACCAGCTAATTTCTAAAACCACACTACAGCAATAATGCCAAAGTAAATCTATAAGGGAAATCACTAGGGATAAGTGAAAATACCTTCCAAGGTACAAGGTTAACAAGTTCAACATACTTGCCACTCCTTAATGCGGCTAAATCAACACGGCAAGGGCTATAATCAACCCGAAGATGAACAGGCCACATATCAAATTTCTGCAACCAATATCCAGTAAAATCAGCTTCAGCTATCAACAAATGGACATAACTGTAGCAGACTGATCAAGCAACCAGCAAAGCCACTCTCAGACTAAAGATAGTATGTCCACAGATCAAAGGATTTGGAAAAGGATTCAAATGAAGGCAACAATAGCAAGTATTTATTGGAAAGAAGTAACAGTTTTCTTTTTCTGGTTTCTTTTACCTTATCTTTTCACAAAGATAAACAAATTTATCCAACTGCAAGTGTCTAAGTTCACTTGAAAGGAGACAGTTATATGTTAAATTCGGCAAAAATGAGCCTCTAATTTCTCACTTGAAAGTAAGGGAGCAATGCCTCTTCGATGACTGCATGACCCCCAAATTTAGTGCTCTTTGCTACTATTTCTGATTTACTCAGATTTTGTGAAGAACTTTGGGAGGGCGTAACTGTTGACTTTGTTCCTCCGAAGAAGCTGATGAGAAAATCTAACTGGTTTTGATGAAGATGTAAACGCATTGGGAGGAAAGCAATGCGTAACCTGAAAATGAGAACATCATATCAATCCAATTCCACCTTTTTTGATATCATATCAGCCCAATCACCACGTACATAGAGACTATAGGGTAAATTCTCTCAACAAGTTTGTGTTGAATTTTTCGAAGGAAAATTTTATGAGGAACTTTCTGTTGAACAACAATGAATGCTAAAACCATACACGTGAGCAAGCGTGTCTATACAAACATA
Organism: Anisodus acutangulus; assembly: GCA_029783415.1. NCBI lineage: Eukaryota > Viridiplantae > Streptophyta > Magnoliopsida > Solanales > Solanaceae > Anisodus > Anisodus acutangulus. The sequence goes on along the minus strand of CM056489.1, from coordinate 60,789,481 downwards.
TATCATCATCATTGCTGGCCCTTAACCTACAAACACATAGGAGTACCACACAAACATATATAGCTCAGATAATTTTATTTTTGTTATTTCATAAGTAGGTCTATAATTCATTGATGATAGACCAGGTCTTGATTTCATAACAGGTTATAGTTCAGTTGACGGCTTTGTCAAACCCTCCACAGGTCTAGCAGCCTTCCACCACCCTAACCCATTTATACTCACCATATTATCAACCATTTTTTCCACCTCTAAGAACAAATAATTTGGCATTTGCATATCTCTCTAATAGACAGATAAGCAGCAGATTAAACACAAAATGGACAGATACAGTACCGAAAGAATATAAACATACAATGATACATAAAGGGCCTGATAGGCGGAAAAGGAAAGATATGTGAACTTCTGTGCGAAGTATACTAAACTAAATGAACCACATCAAATGAATTCATAATAGTAAAAGACTAGCATAAACTCCTTTTCTATATGCTGGTGAAAATAAACGAGTATATGTCATCTTGCCTGAAGCCCTGTGCTTCTTTACATCCCAGGCCCTTTTTACCCCTTCTTCAAATTTTAAAGCACAGAATCTCAAACTACTCTCCAATTACAATTTTTATGACCTAGAATTCAGGCACTTCACTTCTGAGCGCATCCTAATGAAACTATACATGCACATAAAGGTTACATAAAGACCTGCTCTCTGAAATAAATTGAGTAAATTACAGAGACAGCAAAATTTCACAGGGAAAGAGACAGGTGCCAAATTGAGGAGAAGTTCAAGGGAAAGAGTAAATGTACCGGTACTCCTCAAGAGGGATAGCAGGATCAGGTCTTACTGCTTCAAGATCCAGCTTAAATGCTTTGGAAGAAGACTTCCTTTGACAGCCTTTTGATTGATAGTACCCCAGCACCTTGATAATCCAACAGAAAGAATTTTAGATCCAGCATAATGGATGTAAACTATTTGCAATTCCAAATACGTGAAGAAACTTTCTATACCAGTTTCCAAGGGGCAGTGTTGCTGTTGTCTTTAAGACAGAAATCATGAACTGTTATGGACTGCCTAGATACCCAAGTTCCACCATCAGGAAAGACGTCATACTGAAATAGCATTCCAGACAGTATCAGTTCTAAGCAAACAGTTGTATCCCGCCCACAAGTTCCTGTAGATTGCTGTGCATTACTCTGAACATTTTGCCAGTCGGATCCTGCATACAATCTCCAGATGATATTCATGTTATTAAGAACTATGCGACCCTTAACATTTTTATTTTCATCAGGTTCACTGAGAATGCTAGATGCCTCAGACTCTGTCAACTCCTGCGAACCAGCTTTTCTGTTGACTTCTGAAACATGATCCTCTAAAATTCTTAAACAGCTGTCCCCATACCATCCAGTATTTCCCCTCAAGTCATCACCACCCCTTAAAGGACTAGGTGTGCATCTAGGAATATCCTTCGACGATTGGTCTGTGAATGCTAGTTCAGACAGAGGACATAGGTCAGACAGGAAATATTCTTCAATAAACTGAGGTAGCTGTTCGGGTGATAATGGAATCTCACTAGTTTCTTGTCCACCTACAGGAACTGAGAAATTGAGAGGCGAGCTATTCAAAAACCTTGGAGAGTCCTCATTACTGTAGTAAAAAGTCTCGCCAATGAAACTATTATTCGGTGACAGATAAATGGGTGATTCACGATGATCAGCTTGTTCATCCTCCTCATGGTCCAGTTGAAATGCATCTTCACATATTTCATCCATCAAGTTGATATCACCACATTTGCTACTTACATCGCCAGTCATAGCCTGCATATCAGAAGTTGATGCTAAAGAATCCACGTCAGTGCAGAATTCTTTGCCCTCACGTGCCTGCTGAACATTATTCCACCTTGTCTGCAAGTGAACCACGGATTCTTCCAAGTCAGGTGCAAAAAGCTGTTGCAATTGAGAAGCTAAACGTGTCAATCCACTAGCTGTATCATGGCAAGTGTTCAGAACAATCTGTGACTCAGAACAATCAATTTCCCAAAGACCCCCATTATCAGAACTGATCCTCAAAAGAGCTTCAACATCTGCCCCTTGAGCAACTTTAGCATATCCAATCTTGCGAAGATGCTCCACACTGTAGACATTGCCAGCACAGTTTGGTACGCGCATAGCAGAAAGAAGCAGACCCAGATCCTGCACAGTAATTTTGTAATCCCTGATAACAGAATCAGCAAAACTTGTACTGGAAAGCCTCAAGGAAGATGCAGCCAACAGACACGCTACATACTGCTCATCTATTGCTTCATTGCATTTGGGAGAACTTGACTGAGAATCAGCGCATCCATGCATCATCACTTTAGTTAGGTATGGCTCGTAACTCAAGGCAATGTCTATCAAGCTAAGGATAAAAGAAGATTCAAAAGGGACACTAGTTTCACCATCCTCTTTCTGCACATTACTATCACATAATTGAGTAGTTTCAGGAGAGGGTAGAGCGAAAAAGGAGAAAATTGTGTCAAACCAATCCAAGCGTCCGCCAACTGCAACAACAGTGCCACACCTGACAGTGATGGACACGGCACTGCTCCGTGTATCGTGAAAGTGGATAATATCTAAACCTGACAACTTAGAAGATAATACATTTGAACCTTCTCCATCACCACGGCTGCTGGAAGAGTCATCAATGGAGATGAGGAGAAACTCTTCACCTGGAACCCCTGTAACTGAACCCCACAAGTTTCCCTCACCATGGGTCACCCAGAGAAAGCTAGCACCATTTGTTCCTCCAATATCTGAAACAGATAATAGACCAAAATTCAGAAGTTCCAGTGTAAAGCTATGCCAAGAACCAGTAATTTCATTCTGTAGTGAACCCTTATTATTGTCCTCCACGACTTCCTCATTAATTGATATGGTTACAGAATCACATTCAACAAGAAATGATGATTGAGAGCCAGCAGTCACTTCTTCAATATCAACAGGAACAAAGTCCAGTCCTGATAACCTATCAATCACCTGACTCAGAAGATCATTCAACTTCACAAATACTGATTTGCTTAAGGCAATTGTAACAGGAGATATATGTGAATGAATGCAGAACTCAGAGCTTATAATCATTTCTTGTCTACTATTACCGAAGTTCCCAGAATCCTTGACAGCAGTTACAGACGAAAATTCATATCCTTTTCCTCTGAACTTCTCTAAGCACCTTGCATTCTCTGAACAAGCAAGTTGCCTGGCTCTCTTCATTATCCAAGGACCAGTCCTGGCACAGTCCTGCCAAGAAAAGGTAACAACAGAAGGCCCTCTTCCATTTGATGTGGACATTATTTTCTGAGCTAAAAGTCTATACTTTAGAACACTTCCACAGGTACTTTCGGCATTCTCTCCAGACAATGGTGTGATTAAGTTGACATCAAGTTTCCCAAAATTCAAGTACAAAGAGCACAATTTAGCAGCAGAATTCTGACTCTTAGAACTAGCAGCAGCACTGTTTTTACTTGCATAGGTTGCTTTCTCCCCAGGAGCTGATGGTGAAGATACATCAAGAGAAATAAACTGGTGCCAAGAGTAATAGTTCTTAAAATCTCCACAGTTTCCATGAGGAAAAGACAATATAATCCTGGCAGTTGGAAGAGATACAGTGCCTCTGAAACTTTCTTGTTCTGAAATTCTTCTAGTATCAGAGCAAGGGCAAGTCCTTTCATTCCCTTTGGATGAAGCCATACACCTATGCTCATGGGACAGAGTGCTAGTCGTTTTAATAGGATCCTTAATTTTCTTGAAAAATTCTGAGATCTCACTTAACAAATCAAAGTTTACCCAGAAAATAAATGGCGGGAACTTCAACGAAAAAGATGTTGGCCCAACAAATGATTTTCCTGGACAACTTATTGTGGCTTGGCAGAGGCTAGCACCAAAAGTCTTAAGCAATTCTACCTGCACTCCGTCGTCACCAAAAAGACTTATTTTGTTCCTTGGATGACTGAGCCCATCTGTAAAATTAATCCCAAATAGATTAGGAACAGCAGATGCACTCTGATTATCCAGATCAACATTCTTGGTGGACCAATCCAGAGGTGGGATGGCAGTTTGAACTGCATCTTGAATTTCTTTGATGTTATTATAGGTACGCAATTTGAAATCAACTGTGTCATCCTTTCTTGAGAAGTGATCAGTAAGTGCCACATGCTGAACTGTTGCTTCAAAATTCATTTCCTGGCGTCGTACCTATTAAGCCTTAATGTTTTTAAAGTTAATAGAGAGCTACTAGATGTCCAATGAATTTTAAATACTATGAAGCAAAATCAACAACAAAGACACAAAACATTACCTGCAACAGCAGAAGCAAATCTTGAAAAGTTGCACTTATATAATGAACATAAAAACCAGCATTCCCTTTATCAGCACCCACGGTGCAGCGATGTCTCTCTTCCTCATCAATAAAAGAAAAAAGAAGAGATACTTTGGCAACCGTTGCCCTAAGATTGGTTTCAAGATGCTGCTGACCTGCGGTGAATTCAAAAGAAATAAAATCAGTTTCCTGACAAGGGATGAGGTAAAATACTAAGAAGCCATTACTGAGGTCCCAACTAAAGTGACTAAACAATCTCAATGACTTTCTTCACTTTTTGAAATGAATAATATACACTGAGCTGTATAATCCACCCAATCCAAGTGGAAACAGCAAAATTAAAAATATAAATTAATGGGAAATACAAACTAACTCAAGTATCAGCTCAGTCGAATAATCTTAAGAGATAAAAAAGAATTTGCAGTTTGAGCTCCTCCCTGTACTCGGCATGTATATTTTCTTCACTAAGCATTATTAGCCTTGTGTGCAATTACTTTTGCGATGTCTAGAACACTCCATTCTAAAATGCCAATGGTTTATATGAACCATTTTTGCGCAGAAATAACTAATCACAAGGCAGATCAGCACATTTTCTGCCACGATGAAACTAGAATAAAATGTCGTGTGTGCTTGTGCACGTGGGGCCCAAAGAACTTACCAGAAGGAACAAGCAACGAGCCAGAAGCAAGGTTAGAAGCAGCTGTTATGGCACTAAAAACAGAATAAGTCCAATTCCACATCCCACTGTTTCCTAAAGCTGACTGCGAGTTTCTCAGACCATCAAAGCATTCAAAAAACTGGTGCACGCTGCAAGATACAACATAAGAGCATAAGGAGATATCGTTTATTAAAAAGAACATAAGGAGATATCAGCATTAGTAGATCTTGCTGCCGTTAACAATTTGTTGTGATGCTATCAGTATAGGAAATTGAAGATTCCAAGTTTCGAAGCAAAGTTGCTGCATAAAACTTCCACGTCCAACTTAAAATGAAAATGATTATTGGAAAGAGATACTATTGAATCTGTGACCATCCCGTCTAAAAGCTTAAGCGGTTAGAGAAAGCACACTTTTAATTACTTAATTATGTCTTTAACAAGCTCCCTCACGTGCGGATCTGATTCTTTTGTTAGATCAAACAAGTGGCTCGGGTTCCGCCTACCCTGATATCATATTAAATTATTTGACCATCTCATCCAAAAGCTCAAATTCGCTAGAGAGAGCACACTTTCAATTTATTAGTTATGTCTTAAACAACTAATATAGAGGTAAAGGTGAAAAGAGCTCAAGTTTTTGAAAGACTAAACTATTCAAGGCCGTGTACCTCGTTTACAAAAATAAATTATAAGGGTGCAATTCCTACAAGACATTGCAAAGGATTGAAGCAATTACAAGCAGACCATTTATTCTGTTTTCCCCAAGATGCATGTTGTTACAAAAAGCACACTGAAACTTAGCAGTATGTCAAAAAATTTGTATTTCTTTAGTCAAAGCTTATAACACATCTAAACACTCATGAACTCCCACTAGAATTATCATAATTTAGAGGTGCTACTGCATGATCAGTAAAATGCAAAAGGGTATCAACCTTTCCCCAAAATCTGGTTCCTCTTCATCATTCACTTTCCGGCTTCTACTCACCCAGTCCGATATAAGACACGACTCAGACAGCAAGGCTTCCCTCACTGGTTCACTCTCGAATGCACATTCAGTAGAAAATGCTTTAGAACCTGGCAGGCCCTCGTTCATACTGAACATGGAAGTATCTGCCTTTGTTGAATCACAGGGGGGAAATTCTGTATCCTTCTTCTGACCCACATCTTTGAAAATCCCCCACAAATGTATTAAGCATCTGATGCTACTAGGTTGAAGTTTGATTACCAGAGGATCAATAAAAGCATCTGCCTCCACTTCGCGGATATCTAGGGAACCATTTCTCCAAGGTATAGTCAATTTTAGGTTCCCAGAAAGTCCGCCTCTTTCCCCAGTTATTATTGGGGTTGTGACATTTGGTGAACAGCTTCTTGACCACTCACCTGTAGTTGTTCCTGAAACACATGGATTTGTTGTCTTATCAACAACCTCATCAATTTGAAGGAATTCAAGAACTGCTCCTCTAAATTTGATAAAATTTGTCATTTGAGTCAACCCCAGAAAGTTAGCATCCGCTGCTTCAATATCCAGAGAAGCCCCTTCCGAGATGCATGTCCCACATTCCACCTCACTTACTCTTAATACTATGGTTCTGCAAAGCCCTTTCCGTTTTTCCTCACCTAAACAGGGATCAAATGCTATGATCAATTTTCTAACTTCTACGTGAAAGCTAGTGAGCAACCATTTAACCATTTTAGCAATGGTCTTGACTCCTTCATGAACATCAAAAGCAGTTGTTTTTGCACCACAATCATCAACAGCGTCATCATTACGGTTTCCTGAATCTTGGTTGCCTGAAGCAGCACCATCTTGAGTTGATAGACAATTTCCAAGTGTGCTTCGAGAAAAGTTTGCCTCAGGAGCAAGCACAAGCTCAAGTTCATCCACCTCTATCCGACAACCATCCCCTTTCCAAGGCATTGTCATAAGCAGAGAACCAATTGACCCTTCTTGCACATATACGGCTGCTGCGGAACCAAACTGAAAAATGCAACAGTGTCATAATCAGTAAGAATCAAACATCTCTTTGGAGAATGAAGACTGGAAGATGTAGCAGGTTGGAGATAGGCAGGAGGGAAATTCAAATATACCAACAACAACAACATACTCAGTGTAATCCCACAAGTGGGGTCTGGGGAGGGTAGAATGTACGCAGACCTTAACTCTACCTTTACGGAATAGAGAGGTTGTTTCCGATAGACCAAATTCAAATATACCAAGTATAATTGATGCTTTAGCACCTGAATAGTAAGATAAAGTGAGTAACATATGATGTTGGTTCTCCAACCCTCCCTCCCCCACCCCCCACCCCCCAAAAAACAGAGGTTTCAGGGAGAATAGGCAATGCAATCCATAGAAAGTAGGTGAAAAGCAGGAATCCCAAATTGATCGGCTCCAACATATATACAGCTCATGACACTCCTACGAAGTACCTCAAAATCAGCTAGCTACAGGTGAACGGGGTTAGCATGTAACTTCCACGTAAGAAACGCTTAAAAAGCTTGAAACCTTCTGTGGCTGACAAAAAATCCCACTTTCTACCAAAAGGATACCATAACTTAATTTTTAAATTATAAAAGAGTTCTATTTTCAAATAATCCACCAACCAAATCATGATACGCCTCCAAAGAGGAAAAGTTATAGCTAAAAGGAAAAATGTGGACCTAAAGTGCGCAGATCGAGACTATTACCCTGCCCTTCCAGAATGCAGGAAAATAGATAAAAGAATCCCAAAACCACCACTACCTAGCTCCAAAGTTAAAAGAATTATATAAACCTACGACTCACCAAACATAACTCAAACTTATCCTATGAATTAATTTGGGTCGGCTATTGATATGATCCTAGGAAGCTCATGGGCGACTATGAAGGCTAAATCCGTGATAGATCTTCAGACATGCATTTCCATGCCACATGCCTTTTGGTGATGGAGACAGGGCCTTTGGAGGCCATGGAAGGACAAGTCATAAAGGCATATATTGTGTGAATGATTGCTTGGAAGAATCATGGAGATGAGGGCCAATTGATGGAAGCCACACAATGTTGTTAGAAGTGCAATTAATGGCAAAAGAGTGCAATTCGTGGTTAGGAATGCAATTCGTACAATTCATGCAATTCGTGGCTAGGAGTCCAAATTCGAGGATAGGATTGCAATTCAAGAGGAGAAGGGCCCGTGTTGGATTATTTGTGCAAATGCCACCTTTAGGTCTATGTTGTAATAGGATACTATATAAGGAACCCTTAGCCTTATTTTCATCCTAAGCTTGAAGATGAATGTTGAACTCATATGAGTGTGATAGTATTATCTTAGGATAGTTTGTAGTGTTAATTAGTGTTTAGTGATAGATAATTAAGGTGGATTCCTTAGTTGGTTATTGAACCCAATTCCATCAATTTCATAATTGAGTTGTTCACTTGTGGATTCATTTGAATCATCTCTTTTGTTGAAATTGAATAGTATAGGTTCTTTTGGTTGAATTCAATTGGGAGTATTTGGATTTCATGTATCCAAGTTTGTCAATAAATTCATTACCAATCGGGTCTTGCTTCTATCCCTCTATTCTCATCCCCAATTTTCTTATTATTTTAGTTTTCGCGCTTTTGTTGTTTGAATCCGTGTCTTCCACAAGCCGGATCATATCCGGCTATATACCCCAATTTGTTTGGGACTGAGGCATAGTAGTTGATGTTGATGGGGTCGGCTATACATCCATATTTGTATACATAGACACACACACACACACATCATATAAGTATGTGAACTAGTAAACGCTGCGGTTAATTGCTCATCTGGTACTGAGTTAATTAATCAAGCAATTGATTAATTAAAGATAAATAGAGATCAAATAATACAAGTTTTAGTATCAAATTCAAATTCTTTGCCGAATCACAAATAAGTTCATATCAACCAACGAAATGAAAAATTGAAAACACACAAGGCGGTACCTTTTGATTGAGATAATCAACATTGAGAGCAAGATCAGAGAGCTGAATAGTACCAGCACTGAGCTGCACATCGAGCTGATTGAGATCAATATCACCAAGTATAAATTTCCCCAATTTCTTCTTCAACAGGAACTTACAAACCCTCTTGATTGCCCAGCGAGAGAACAGCGTCTCCGCAGACCTCGCCAAATTCCACGGAAACATGTCTACCAAATTTTGCACTTCAATTCAATTAACAAAACCAGAAATTTAGGGTTTCCAATTAACAGTATATGCACCTCCATCAAATTTGTGGGTTTAGAGAATTAAAAAGAACAGTAATAAAAAGAATTGATGTGAAGGACGATTTTAATTTGCGATTTTTGTTGTTTTCTTTGTTAGCGGTAATACTCCACTAATTTCAAGATAGTATCTGCGATTAATTAGACATGCTAATGATCATTTGGACCTGCTGCTTATGATTAATTAGACTTGAGATTTATTTAAGTTGATTCCTCACGCAAGTTGGCAAATTGCTTTATTCTATTGATCTATTCAATATAAAATAACCTGAAATTTTTTGGCCAGCTAAGTCGGACTCTTGTTGGCAAGTAACGGAATTCTTCTTTTAAACGTCTCGTTTATCTCATGATTCACTAAAATTTTATCCTAACACAAGTTGTTCTTTTAAATTTTGATCAATGTTTTTAACCTGAAGGAAAGAGTAATTCATTAGAAGGTCTACTGCCAATTTTATTTATACCTACTTTTATATTTCTCTACTTTCCTAGATATATGCAAATTCAATTACAGTGAAACCTCTTTATAATTGTCATTCATTATAATAATATTTCATTAAAATGGCTTAATTTTCTTCGAAGTCAATTTTTCATGTTATATTTTACTTCTCTATAATAGTATATTATCTATAACAACAGTGACATTTATTATAGCGGCACATTCTTTGTAAAATTGTCTATCTATAGAAGTCATATTCAAATATTGTGTAATAGTATTTTGTAAGAAATATAATAGACATAAAAATAAAATATTAAAATAATTATGTTAAGCTCTTAGACAAACTTCAAGGGAAAACTATTGAATTCTTTTTGCTGAAAATTTAGACAAAATTTTTCGTCAATTCAATTGTTATGTTATCAATAAGAGATTGAAATTCATGAATAACATACATGTTGAATTCTTACGTCAGACTTTAAATATTGAAATTCTTAATTAATTGTAAATGCATATGTTCTTTATATTTTAATTCTTTATCGGTACGATACAACTAGTCATGAAATTGTTAGTAATTTATTAGTCTTTTCAATTTATATTAATGAGATATGAAAATCAATTGAGATTTTTAAATTAACAAAGTATATTATTTTCATTTATAACATAAAAATAATTATTTGCGTACTTTTGTTTATAACAGCTAAATAAGATCTAAATACCAAATGTCAATATACATACATAGCAATACCTCACTACAACAGCCGTGAAATTTTCAGACAAATGTCATCATTATAGAGATATTTGATTATACATTATGTTGTTTAAGATTTAAACTCTTTTATTTTATCATATCAATGTTATGTATGATATATAGTAGCTATAAGTAATATTATTTTAACAAACTATCGATGTATCAAAAGTAAAATAACCATCAATCTTTTCAATGCATTAATGATTCAAGTGAAGATCAAGTCATCAACAAAAGAAGATCAGACAATAAAAAATTTATTTCATCAATAATACATTCAAGAAAGCAATTGCTGCAAAAACTTAAAAAATAATAGGTTGTCAATCAAAATGCAAGAAATCGATAAAGATCAAATAATCTCATTAATAATACATTCAAGAAAGCAATTGTTGCAAAAACATAAAAAAATAATAGAATATCGACCAAAATGCAAGAAGTCGATATTCTCAAAAGATTTGAATAATATATGTCAACAATATTTGTCAAAATAAGAAATTTTCATCCGATTGACTCTAGGTGAACCCACTTGGCTCATGCCTATAATTTTTTTTATTTTTTTCCTAAACTCTTGAGGAATAATATTCATAATAATTATCCGTCGATCAACTATTTGTCAATTGCAATTTTATTAGTTAAGAATAAATAACTTGATATTTTCGTACTAAGTCATCTCTATCCTTAAGTCTCAATTGCAATTGTTTGAAAAATATGCAATTGTTTGAAAAATACAATATCATTAACTTATATACTAAGTGAAAAGTACTAATTGAGTATATAAGTTAATGATATTATATAATGAAATAAATGAGCATAAGAAAGAAAAGTTACTTTCACTAATAATAATCAAAGCTCTAATATCTAATTACACAAGTAAAATAATATAGAGTGATAACTTTATAAATATATTTCAATGTAGGTAATAAAAAACAATTAACAATGTCATATAACAAAATTCAAAAGATAATATATTTATATTGTAAATGAATTTTAAATTTTAATTTAAAAATATTTCATAAATGTCAACTAAAACTCGTTTGTCTAGATAGACAATAAGATAAAAGTAAAACTTAAATATGCATGCACACATATACATACTTAACGCATGTAATATTAAAGCAATAATCATAACAAATAACGTTACAATTATATAATAAATTGATAAAAAATATTATTCTACTTATGATACTAGGCTAAAAGAATTACTATATAATATAAATATATACTATTTAAATGAAGAATTGAAAATGTCAAGAGTAAAATAGATGTCCGTCACTCAAAGTTGAAAGGTTAGATTTTAAAGTTTAAACTTTAAAGTAAAGTTGGGGGTATATATAATTTTCGCTTAAAAATAAAATAAAATATACTTATTTAAAAAATAATTGAAGAATATATTTGCGTTGAGAATATTTTCATTTACCAAACTCACCCTTGATGTTTATCTCCATGACAATCACAAGAGTTACGGGCACTAACCTCGAAAAAGATGGAACTCTAGGCATGGGTTGGTGACTTATAAATGGAGTATTACGTAAAACTGAAACAGAACAAACTAAATTTGCCGTCTTCGCTGACCAGCTGATCAAATCCACAAACACATGGAGCTCAAGCCAGGCCTATCAGCTTTGGTCACCGGCGGTGCTTCCGGAGTTGGTATTTTATTACTTTTCAACTTTAATTCATCATAAATCTTTTATATTGCTATTTCACTTTGTATATTTGTATCAAGTACACGATAACCGGCAAAGTGAAGTGTTATTTGTTGAAAATTTGTCTTTGGTGGGAGGTGCGTCCACCCATATTTAATTAATTAAACACTAGGTTCCGCATGTTGGAGGCTTTGTCTCTCCACACGTGCATAATGTAGGGCCAAAAATCGTCAAATTTCGTTGAGAAATGAAAGAGATATTGGTCCATGAAGTAAGGTGTTTGAGGCATGAAAATATGGTGTGGGGCAAATCTACCACATCGGTGGGAAAAGGAAGAATTGCTCTCTTTATAAGTCTCAAAATCGGCTAAGGGTTTGGGACCCCAAGGGGTAACTCATGTGTTTAAAGGAGTGAGGACCTAGATGTGTTTGGGTTCAAGGCTAAGCCCACGCGCCGCCAGTCCGGTCCGGGCTCGGGTCTCGGGTCTTTCTGATATTATCTCTTTGGACCCCAAATTGCTTAATATTTACAGTTTGGTCCCTAGAGTTTCTGAAAAAATGAATTGGGGCATTAACAGCCATGATTTGGCAGTTGAGGAGTCCCTCCCTTATGCTATATATTGGAGCCTTTTGACTCAATTGTGTGAGACAGAATATGAGAAAGAAAAACGAGACACACTATATACACAGAGACAAAACAGAAGAGAAACAAAGTCCAAAACGTGAGCAGAAACGTTGGGACAAAAATAGAAAACTCTTCTTTCCTTTTCTATTCTTCAGCAAGTCGTTTCGTGTTTGTTTTCTTCGTCAGAATCAACCTATTTGCTTTGTAGTGTTGATTAGTTGTTGTTTTATCTTGGGAGACTATTGCCCGTTAACGTAAAAGCATATATACGGGGCAATCTCGTCTTAAAGACAGAGAGTCATCTCTCGACTCAGCTACAGTTGTAACAATCCAGATTTAGTGTTTCTTGATTCCAGGTTATCAAGATTCAAGACTCAACAAGCTTGCGGCAGTTCTGAACATTGCCTATTTGTTTATCCTTTCGAACACTTGTAATATTTATTTACTTCCCGTATTGCTTTACATATCCAATATTATTCACAGATGAACTAGATAGATACAGAAGGAATCACTTCATTAGTGTATTAGTTTGATATTGAGATAGTTATGACGTGCCGACACGCTGTCTGGACTCTAAAAATGTAAATTGTGTTTGTATCAATGGGAAAATAGGTGTGTAACACCGCATAGGAGCATTTGCACTTGCTCGGCTATTGGACGATCAAGGGCGGATCCGAGATTTTCACTAAAGGGTTCGAAAAATAAAAATGTAGTGCATGTAATTTAAACATGGAACCTCTAGGTGAATTTTGAACCCCCTAATCCACTTGTGTTTAGGGGATTCAAAATCAATTTATGTACATAAAAATAATTTTGTTTTTATATATACAGTATAATTTTTTACTAGTCAAGACTTCGCACATTCAAAAGATGAAAGTTGCGGAGATGAGTATGCTGAGATGAATGTGTGGGCATACAAGGAGGGATATGATTAGAAATGATGATATCCGGGACAGAGTTGAAGTGGCCTCGGCGGAGGATAAGATGCGAGAAGCGATGTTGAGATGGTTCGTGCATGTGCAGAGGAGAGACACAAATGCCCCAATGCGGAGGTGTGAGAGATTAGCTATGGACGGGTTCAGGAGGGTAGAGGTAGGCCGAAGAAGTATTGGGAGAGGTGATTAGACAGGATATGACGCAGGTGCAACTTACTGAGGACATGACCTTAGATAGGGTATTGTGGAGGACACGTATTAGGGTAGAAGGGTAGTAGGTAGTTGAACGTAGTCATACTTACGCTTACATAGTGGTAGTTGTAGTGGTATTATTGTAGACCTGCTTAGCCTATCGTACTAGTAGGCGCAGTATTGCTTTATAGTCCCCTGTCGTTTTATTCCTGCTGCTGTGTGTTCTTTCGTGTACTTTGTTTATCTTATTTATCTGCGTTAGTTATTGCTTCATTTTTTCGAATGCTTTATCATGGCTTATCCGCTTTTGTTACCATCATTGTCGTACTGCTTTAAATTTCTTATCCGGGTCTAACCGTTTCTCTTGCTTTGCTTGTGTTTATGCTTTGTCTTGAGCCGAGGGTCTTTCGGAAACAACCGCTCTACCTACCAAGGTAGAGGTAAGGTCTGCATACACTCTACCCTCCCCAGACCTCACGTTGTGGGATTTCACTGGGTATGTTGTTGTTGTAATTTGGGTCGGCTATATAACCCCAATTTGTTTGGGATTGAGGCATAGTAGTTGTTGTTGTTGTTGGCGTCGGCTATATATCCATGTTTGTATACTCATATACATAGACACACACGCACACATCATATATGTATATAAGTATGTGAACTAGTAAACACTGTGGTTAATTGCTCGTCTGGTACTGAGTTAATTAATCAAGCAATTGATTTTATATTTCAAGATGGAGGGCTCTAGTTTAATAGGGATGCCAGTGCTGGTTTTATTGAGTCTTGCTAGCTCTAGTTTAATAGGAGTGTCAATTCTTGCCTTTATCTAAAAATAGGAATAGCAATTCTGTTTTTCTTTTTTCGTTTCATAAGCAGAGTTTTCTGTTATGCTTGCTTAAAAAGCTCCTGTAAAGGTAACATTCGGGTTAGTCAGCTAAATGTTCCTTTCTATGATGCGTCGAGAAAGTGCCTTTTTAAGATTCTACGAGCTGTGAAGCAAGACTTCTAGATGTTAATATGTTTTCTGTATGGTTCACGTGCAGGTAAGGCACTTAGCTTGGCTCTTGCCCAAAAGGGAGTTTTTGTTACAATTGTTGGCAAAGAAGTTGCAACCCTTGCTGAGAAAAAGTGCGCCAAATTCCATTCTGGACTGGAATTTCCGGTTGTTATGTTCATCAGATGTGATGTCACTGATGTAGGTATGTAACATGTTTAAGTCGTTTGCGTCAAAATTGTTGAAGTGTGTGACCGTCGCATCTAAAAGCTTAAGTTGTTAGAGAGAGCACACTTTTAATATTTGATTATATTCTCAACACGCCCCCTCACGTGTTGACCTGATTTTTTTCATGGTTCAAGCACGTGAAAATTCTTTTTGATAATGGATGGCGTCGAGATTCGATCTCAGGACCTTTGACCTGTTCTGATACCATATAAAGAATGAATCTTGGGCCTAACTCAACACCAAAAGCTAGCTTGTAGTGTGAGGATTGTCCAAGTCCATATAAGTAGTCCATGTTCTCATTCCATATCCGATGTGGGACTCTTAACACTCCCCGCACGCCCATGCCTTGTTACTGGAGCATGGACAATATAATTTGGGGGCCGAACATCGGTGAATAAAGAATTGGAATGGGCATGGCTCTGATACCATGTTGAAGTGTGTGACCGTCTCATCTAAAAGCTTAAGCTGTTAGAGAGAGCGCACTTTTAATATTTGATTATATTCTCAACAAAAATGAATCTTATGGTTGGAAAGAGAAGTGACAAAATCAACTGCATTATTCATACTATTCCTTTAGTTTGAAGTTCCTTTTTTTTCTTTTGAAGGAGTGGCATGGTTAATGAAGATTCATATAGCCACCTCCACTTGCTCAGGATTGAGGCATAGTTGTTTGTTTGTTTGTTTGTTTGTGAGTCTTTTGCAAAATAAAAACACACACACACATTGTATATGGAGGTTTGTCGATGCATAATTTTCATCAAGTCATCTTCAAAATAACAACCTATCTCTACAATAAGTAATGTGTCTTCAACATCTGTGCAGGAGAACTAAAAGCGGCTTTTGAGAAGCATTTTGTAACATATGGAGGACTAGATATCTGTATTAACAGTGCAGGCATTGGCGATATTATTCCATTCCGCAACGATCGAACTGATGGGTCTAAAAGCTGGAGACACACAGTTAATGTGAACCTCGTCGGAGTTATAGATAGCACTCATCTTACGGTAAATTCTGATTCACTGTTTTATGGTTGCTCAAGCTGATGGATATCAATGTTTACCATGTTACAGCTGTTAAGAAGCTTCATTGGAACCAAGAAAAAAATCTTCTTTTATCAATATTCTTGCACATATATATAATTGTAGAGAGATAAATGGATGGTTGTCCTCTCAAAACTTTTAGGATTGATGTGTACTTGTGCTAGACTAAGATGTTCTCTCTATTAGGTGAAATGTTCACATTAGATTGGTTATTAGGATTTGAGCTACATAATCATTTAGCTCATTTGGAGCTTTTTTAAGTGCAGTTGCATTAGGCTCCATTTGTAGTCTTTAGGTGCCATAATGTGGAGAGAAAAAAAAGGTGCAATAATGTGACAACTGAAGGCTACAAAAGAGGATACAACTACGAACAAAATATAATGGAAGTAAAAGATCCATACAAGTTAGAATCTTTACATTTACATTTGATCCAATCCAATGTTTGTCAAGATATTTTTATTATGGTTAGAGACTTGTTTATCCGTGTAGGGCTTAAGTGTGAGATTTAGAGAATCTGTAGCTTTAGATAATCCCTAATTTTGCGTGAAAGAAAAATTATTTAGCATTGGAATGGATGTTATGTTAGTGGACGAATACTACAACTAGATCTTACAATTCTCTGTTAACACTATATCTTGAACTCCATTTGACATGCATGTTTCAAATTTATAAGACACGGTACTGGTATGAATCTTTCAAAGTAAAGTATCCCTGTCATATACATATTAGCATAAATGAACCCGGTGCCCACACCATTGTCCATGTGATATATTCTTTAGTTGTGATATAATTTATTTTGCTTGAACCCTAAAATTCTTAAATCTGCACCCTATCAGCGGAAACTCCATTTACAGCCTCCTACAATCAATAATGGGCAGATCAGGTGATATTACTTTATAGTCAGCCTCTTAAATCCGGGTGTGTCATATACAGCTAAGTTTGTTGGTCTAAAGTTACATATTTTCTTCTTACTTCTAATTGTAGATTTTAGTTTATGATGACATGCATTAGCTTTAGAGCACCTTATATGTGCAACAGGTTCCAAGTATGTTTTCTACCCTTTTCTATATTTTAAAACTCTTTGTTGTTCATCCATTCATGGTCAGATAACCATAAACGCATGTTATGCAGATTCAAGCCATGCAAACTGCCCAAAAGCCAGGTGTAATAATAAATTTAGGCTCTGCTTCAGGACTCTATCCGATGTATGCAGGCCCTATCTATTCTGCCTCCAAAGATTAGATGTTTTATGCTAGTACATATTGACCATATCATTTACAACCAGCCCCCATTTTTTTTCAAATTTTGGTCTTAAATTAGCTCTGATTTCCTGTCTTCTTCATTCATTTCTATTCTCCTCTTATTTTCTGCTGGTCCGGTACACGAAACACAAATTAATTTGTTTCTCTTTGCAACCTTTAAGTATAATGAGAATAATTTTTGTTATAGGGGGTGTTGTAATGTTTACGAGATCACTTGCTCCTTTTAAGCACCAAGGAATCCGCATCAATATGCTCTGCCCTGAGGTACTCTGATTTTTTGTTTAAGGTTGATAGAGAGAAAGTGACTCTCCCTCTCTTACACACTACTACAGAGATTTTAGTCATTCTCAGATATGGCCCATATATGCTATCTGTTACCCCTGTTTTATCACTGCCATAGCTTTAGTATCACCATCTCTCGAGCCACTGTTTGCTCCACGTAAACAAACAGTTAACCTTGAATAATGGAGAGAAAGAAGGGGCACAAAAGAGAAGGAAAGAGAATCAAATGGATGAAAAAGAGAACATACATCCAATATCCAAAAATGAATTACCACCACGATTCTAAAATATGTAAAGTCCAAAGAGGCAAAAGGGAAAAGTAAGGTTGAGTGTGTTAAAGAAATTAGTATTGGATTCACGCAAGTAGGTCACTATTCGTACTTCACGACATATTTTGACCTGTTCAGTCATGCCCCAACCCGTCATTCGACACTTAAATTTGTGAATTAGAGTTTGATTAAAGAATTTATGTTTCTTGGAAGTATTTAAAATGGTTAAATATTCAATCTAAAACAAAAGAAAGTACACTTTGATTCAACATGGATGGAGTATTTGCTTGCAGAAGTTACTTTGAAGCAGGATGGATAAGACACATTCTAGTATTCTACTACCATGATAATAGCTGCAAAGTGATGGCAGTTTAGGTTTTCTCGCTAAGCTATTTACCAGCTTGCATGACATTTGGTTTTTCTTCCAAGGCTATATTTGGATGAGTAGCTCTGGGATAATAGAGTTTTTGAGGTTTACGCCAATTTGGGAAATCATTCTTAATTGGGACAATCTCAAGAGGACTGATCGGAGTGTGAATCAGTCTCATTATCCGTGCTAGCTTCTTCAAGTGCACGTACTATAGAGGTTGTTGATGTTTGTTCTCTAGTGGGGGTATCTGCCACAACTGAAAGAGAGTCTTTTTGATTTCGGAGATCCTATGTTGTAATTCAGACATCCTGGGATAGTCTATGGAATGTTTTGTTTGACCTTTGCAAAAGTTGCTGGGATCTCATAAGGTTTGAACAAAGGAATAGAAGAAGTTGATGTTCCAGCAGAGTCCTGATCTTTTGGTGCTGATGAATTTGGTTTTGTAATTAAATATTCACCTAAAGTTTGCAAATACTTGTTTGTATAATTATTTTGTTCAAAAATATTTTTTATGTCTTTGTTGGTAATAGCTGTCTACTTTTAGTTTAAAAGGTGCATCAATAATTGAGTTGTTAGCATAATTTGCGGAAAAGTCTTGTGATTGAGGAAGTTCATACGTGACTTCGCTTCCACTAGTAGTTTTTCATATTTTTTAAACATTAATTGATTTAGAAAATGGGAAATCTAGTTCGTGGTAATCAACATAAGTCTCGAACCATTTGAAAAAATTGATTTGTTCTTTGACTTCGTTTAAAATTCATAGTAAATGTTTTGAAGATTTGTCCTTTCTTGACCTTGAAAAGTGTTTAAAAATCATGTTCTTTTGAAGAGGTTTTCACTTGAGTAAAAATCTGTTTTTAGTATTTGTTTATCAATTTGAATTTTTTTTGTCAAAACACCTATACCTAATTCATCACCTAAAGCAGAGTAGGTAGGAGATTGAGGTTGTTCATAGCTAACTTCTGTTGGAAGAGTTGTTTCCGTCGAATATTTAGCTTGGGGATTTCTAGAGTCAAAGTTAACAGTTTCAATCCGAGAAGGAATCGAAGAAACTGAATGTCTAGCAAAATGGGCTTCTGATTGGGTAGTAGGAACTGAAATTCTTTGGCTAAAAGATCTCTGAAATGAGACGGCTACAACTCTACTAGTATATTGTTTGATCTGAGAAACCGACGTATTTTCAGGTTTCTCAATATGAGTAACATCTTCCAATAGCTAGTTTTGTGGTAAAGAAACTTGACTCCAAGCAATTGGTTTTGGAATTGAGAGATGAGATCTCTGTAGATCTGTTTGAAAAATGATTGTTTCGCCCTTATGAAGAGTCTTCAAAGCTCCAGTATTAAAAGTTGAACTCGTGGCATTGAACTGTAATCTGTAAATTATTGCAACTGGTAGAGATCCAGTTTTGTTTTATAATTTGCTGTCTTGATATTGAGGGTCAAGGAATCCAAGATATTTTTATCTTTGAGGGATATGGTAAAATTGGGGAAACAATCAAAATAAATTGGACCGCTGCAAAGGTTAGTTTCCACCATTCTTAAAAGGGAATCGTTAAAATCTAAAAATCTGAAATCTCTAAGGCACAAAAGTAGAGATGTGTCTAATCCTTCTCTAGAGAGAGGTCTAGCAGCGATTTGAACAAGGCGAAAATGGAGATAGTTGTACTTTTTACTATATTTTTCAATAGTCTTCTTGTTTAGGAGCTTGATATCAACATAGTCGGTTTCAAGCGGAATAGTTTGCTCAATGGTTATGATGTGATAATCACTAGTTAAGGACCATTTTGAGGATTTGTAAATAGCAGACTGGGGATGTTTAGGAATCTTCCAGTCATCATTGATTGTTGCAAGTCTGAAAAACTAATTTCTTCTTTTAGTTTTGAATTGGAGGATGATGAAGAGGAAGATGATGAAGAAGGAAATGAGGTTTTTGATGAGAAAGGATGGAGAAAAGCCATTTGTTTATAACAATAATGATTTAAAAGCTTCATTTTCTTGGCTCAAGAGTCCATCGGGTTCCATAAGGAAAAATATTTATGTTTTTAACTTAATGCTATATAGAAAAGTTAGATCTAAATCACATATCTGAGTCTATAACCACCACTTTATGAAAACTAAATCAATCATTTAATTTTCTTCGAAGTTCCACTTATAATATGACCCAAATGCTATAAATAACCATCTATAAGTTTTCCGTGAATAATCGTCATTTTCTCCGGCAACCCGCCTACAGTGCAAATCCGAAAGCATCATAGTGTCATATTAAAAGAGATCCTCTCAAAGATTGAATAATTAAAATATGATTCATTAAGTAAGTGTTATAAACTTGTAGATCTGAGCTAAAGAACTATTAATTCCACTTAAAATTAAGTTAAAGACACAGATAATAATCCTTACATTATATATAAATTATACATATAAATATATAAAATCCATACATTTGATCATATCTTGCAAACTAGATCACCCAAAGTCATTGATTTGTAGTAAGGTAAGAAGATACAAACTTTCACAAATAAATTAACTTGTGTTACGCTAACATTCTTAGGTGTCCACCAGCTGGTTGATCCATCATTCACCTATCTAACCCGTGTACATAGCGCGAAATATGACAGCTAATATATTGATGAAGTATTAAAAATAGTTACTTTTCAACCCTTATAGAATTCACAAATAGCTTCTTCTTTTTTCAGCCCTGTAACAAAATAATAGTTACTGTAATCGAATTTTACTTTTGAAATTTAAAATATCACGACAGTAACTATTTTTCAAAGATTGGACCCAGAAGCTATTAGTAAATGCTATTTCTACCCACATACCTCAGAGATGTTTCTTTTGGTCATGAACAGTTTTTTCATTCTTGTACCTATTAGCCAGTGTAACACCCATACAGTGGACACTACTACAGTGGCATCCCAGTCTTTTTGTTCTTTTTTTTTATATCCATTTTTTCGATTTACGCCAGACTATTCCTGGAGATAGTAATCCCGGTCCCTCGGCACTACTACCAGTAAATCGCGGAATGTGCCTGAATAATCAAAGTTTGAGAACAGAGCCACTGATAGTATTTTTGTTCTTTTCATGTACACATTCCGCGGATGTGCCACTGGCACAACAGATTCCTCCCTCTACTACTCTATTTTAGTTGAAATTTCTTTCCAAAACAAGATCGTCTTATCCAATAGTAATATTTTAATTCAACTATTGTCCTATTACCAGCCATTTCTATCAAAATACCTTCAAGACAAATAAATCTGCAGCATATCGTCAAAAAGAGAGATACTTGTGTAAAAAATGAATCTTGAGCCTAACCCAACCTCAAAAGCTAGCTCATATAGTGAGGATTGTCCAAGTTCATACAAGAAGACCAAATCTCCCATTCCTTGCCAATGTAGGACACTTAACTTGTGTAAAAAATGGATCTTGAGCCTAACTCAACCTCAAAAGCTAGCTTATAGGGTGAGGATTGTCCAAATTCATACAAGAAGACCAAATCTCCCATTCCTTGCCAATGTGGGACAATTAATATTCCTCTCACGCCCGGGGCCAATTTAATATGAGAGCCCAACATCGATAAACAAAAAAATTAAAATGGGTATGACTCTGATACCATGTAAAGAATGGATCTTGAGCCTAATTCAATCCTAAAAACTTTTTTGGAGTTAATTAGGCCTAAGATCCATTCTTTACAACTTGAAGTAAAACACGAATTTCGACTCAAGAATGAATCTTGAGTCTAACTCAACCCTAAAAGCTAGTTTACAACTTGAAGTGAAAAAAGGATTTCAGCCCAAGAGTGGATCTTGAGCCTAACTCAACGGTTGAGTTAGGCTCAAGATCCATTCTTTACAACTTGAGGTAAAACTCGGATTTCAGACGAATTTGAATTTGTAATTTGTAATTTGTAATTTTCAAATGAAGAAATTCATTGATCAGTATTGTGCAGATATGCAACTACATTCCCGTGTGCGTCTATGTACAAATATCTCAAAATTACATCTTTCAAACCTATAGGCCAAGGTACATTTCAAGTTTTAGAAGCTCAAAAGCATAATACATCCAAAAAAGATCTCCACTTTAAGGAGTCAACTTCTACTTCATTCCAGCCCTTTGCCATATATATATATTCATCAAATGCTTCTGCTCAAAAACTTTTTTCTTCACTTTTCTGATGTAACTATAGGTTGTATTTGTTGTATTTCTTCACAGCTTCTCATGATAAAACTTGTTAGTTAAACGAATGGTCAGAGTCCTCCGCCTTCTACATACAAGTTATGCTCTTTTGACGATTATCATGTAAAAATGATGTTTCGGAGCAGCATATTTCATTAGATTGCAAGCGGTTGGTAACATCCGAACCTGCAACGGACCCTGTATATCATAATGGTTTCGGAAAACATTTGAATGCAATGGAAATAAGAGTACTTCGTACCTTCTAGAACCTCAGAATCCAAATCTTCACTGTTATTTGAAGGTGAAACATTCAAATCAACAGCACTATGACTGTCATTCTGAACATGCTCTTTTGGTTTAGAAAAATCGACAAAACAAGGCTCTGCCAAACGCTTTGCTTTTTTCCGCTTCCTATTATCTTTCTGCACAAGATCTTCTCATTCCAAGCAACAAGCAAAGAAAGAAGAAGGCAGATCAACAATCAAATCTGGATATCCTTTACCTTTAAAGTAATACAAGTGAACAAGCAGAAACGACAAAATTACCAAACTCCATTGATTTCTTCTCAGTATCCAAATTCATGAGGCAAAGAGCTGCATCTACTACGTCTTGTCCATTTACTCTGACTATATAGACCTAGAAACAGCATTCTTAACAATCAGAAAATACATAAATGAAACCTATGCCTTGAGATTATTGTGGTTGAGAAATAAAGCGGGAGGATTGTAAGAGTTCAACAGAGCCCCACTTAATCATACTATCACAGCTTCTAAGAAAATTAGACTTGCTATTGCTTTCCTGTCTCAATTTACCTTCTATCATTTTCATTGCCAAAAATCCATGAATTCTTTAAAAAACTGCTGAGGCGATCAAGTCCAGTTTTAATTTGCAGTTAGTCAATCAGTAGCCAGTTAAGTAAAATTATCATATTCTACAACCTAAATTTTACAAGAAGCAGAATTTATCCAGAGTTTTAGCCCCTAACCTGTTAGCCTTAGCTGCAATGTTGACCCTTACTGGCCATAGTCAAAACTGGATTTCATTATATACTTTTATTTTGCAAATAGCCAATAGCAAGTAGGACACATTGGCAAATTGGATCCTTATGTTAAATCTAGCTAGATTTTGGACGATCCAGCATTGGAACAACGAGTTTAGTGATAAACAATCTTTAAGTCCATCAGATCCATTATATATATCAGATAAACAAGACCAGTTGTGACCATTCACTAGAATACAACAACATACCCAGGGTAATCCCACACGGTGGGGTCTGGGAGAGTAGAGTGTACGCAGACCTTACCTCTATTTTGGAAAGTAGAGAGGTTGTTTCCGAAAGACCCTCGGCTCAAGAGAAAACATGACAAGGAAGGTCAAATACGGTTTGAAGAAGGTAAAGTAAAGTAAAGTAAAGCAAAGCAAAACACAGTAAAACGATCATGGCACAACAGATAACAGATAATACCAGGAAATGAAGGACAAGAAACTACACGAGTAATACGAGGCATGGCATGCCCAACTACCTACTAGCCCTCTACCCTGATCTGAGTCCTCCATAGCCTCATGTCTAAGGTCATGTCCTCAATGAGCTGAAACTGTGTCATGTCCTGTCTAATCACATCTCCCCAATACTTCTTCGGTCTACCTCTACTCCTCCTCAAACCATCCATAGCCAACCTCCGCACTGGACATCCGCGCCACTCCTTCTGTACATGGACGAACACTCGTAGCCTCGCTTCCCTCATCTTGTTCTCCATCGAGGCTACCCCACCTTGGCCCAAATATCTTCATTCCTAATCATGTCTCTCATCGTGTGTCCATACATTCATCGAAACATCCTCATTTCCGCCACATTCATCGAAACATCCTCATTTCTGTCACCTTCATCTTCTGAACGTGAGAGCTCGACCATTCACTAGAATGATATTCTAAAATGAAAGTTGAGGGCAGAGAGTTGCTGACACTGTTAGAAATTTACCTGGCTCAACTAATTTATCCTTATTCTTTTTATCAAGCAGGCTCAACTAATTTATCTTTTTCAAAACATATGTTTCCTTGGGAAAAGAACGAAATGCTTTCGCACTAATTGGTCCATAGGCCAATCTGATGTAAACCAATTTAAACCCATTAGTAAGATGGAGGAAATCCAGGTTAGTAGCTTCTACTTGTAAGTTGTAACCAATACACTTGACCTGGCAACCCATGCTGCCTATATTCCTCAATAGTCTTTATCTAATCTCATGGCAAGACAACATGGGCAATTTCCAACTGTTAGCATTTCAAAAGCCATCATTGAATTCTAACAGTCTGCCGGCCGTGTAACAAACAATCCCTAGCTTCATATAACAACATAAGTTAAGGTTAAACAACTTTACATTTTTGACACACTCCGACCAATTCCAACAACATACCCAGTGTAATCCCACACTGTGGGGTCTAGGGAGGGTAGAGTGTACGCACACCTTACCTCTACCCTGTAAGGTAGAGAGGTTGTTTCTGAAAGACCTTCGGCTCAAGAGAAAACATGACAAAGAATGTTAGATACAATTTGAAGAAGGTAAATTAAAGTAAAGCAAAGCACAGTAAAGCGATCATAGCACAACAGATAACAGATGTAACGACTCGAAAAGTCGTTTTGCTTGTTTTGCCTAGAAACTCCTAAATTACCCGTCCCGAGTCATTATTTGCTTGCTTGTGACTTGAGGGGCTGGGTGGCACGATTTGCGAGGTGATCGGATAAGTTTCGGACCCCATTTAGTTAAGTTTGAGAAATTTCAATTAATAGAATAGAAGAGTTTGACCCATAGTTGACATTTTGGTAAACGCGCTCCGTTCGTAGTTTCGTCGGTTCCATTAGCTCCGGAACGACGTGTATGACTTAGTCGAGCCTTTGATTGGGTCCCGAGGCAGCCCAGTGTGTTTTGGAGGTTAGTTTGTAAAATTAAAACTTTAAGTGTTGACTTTAGTCAAACCCGAGCCTTAGAAAACTTTTTCAAGAAATTTGAGCGCGCGAGCAGGTTTGGAATGTGTTTTCTGATAGGGTAACATGTTTGGTTTGTGTCCGGAAGGTTCCGGGAATGTTTCGGGTGGTTGACGGGGGTTTGGGTAACTTCAGATTGTTGTTGGTTGCTGGTGTCCGCGCCGGCGACCAGGCATCTGCCTCAGCGGAGACTTGGCTCGCCGAAGCAAGATTTTTCCATCGATCAAGGATCCACCGTAGCGGATAGGTTCCTCGTGAGGAGCGTGCGACTCAGCGAAGATTGCTTCCGCTATCTTATTAGTCAAGCGCTAACGAGCAAGTAAAGGAATATGCCCTAAGAAGCAAGGGCTTTCGTGCCGTTGTTGCGCCCTTGCTTCTTGCTTTAGAAAGATTGCTCGTTAGCTAGGCCCTTTTCAATAAGGCTCGCGCTAGGCGCTCACCTTTTTTGGTTGAGCCGTATCGTATCTTGCTGGTAACCCAACGGATGTCTAGGATTTAAGTGACTTCCGAGTGAATAGGGTCTCCGCCGGAGCGGGTCCGCCATAGCGGAAACACTGTTCAGGTTATAAAATGTTTTAAGACCCAACATTCATTTCATTCCCCAAATATTCTCCTTCGGATTGGAGCTCGACAAGTAGAGGGTTCTTGAAGATGTCAAGTGTTGGTTCAACATTACAGGTATAATCCTACCCCTTCCCTTTAATTATAGTATGTGGGTTAAGTTTCCATCTTAAGCATGTTCTTAAATGGGGAAATGGGAAATGGCTTGTTGAGAACAAGAGAGTTGTAATAGGGTATAGGGGATTGTGTGTTGATTCTTTGATGCTTATATTGTAAACTCGTGTTGTATTTAACTAGTAGATGATGATTATTTGACCAATTTCATGTTATAGACCCTTTTGGGAATTGAGGGAAATTCTAGGGTTAGAATTGGAGCTTTTCACTAATTCATGAAATTGAGGATCCTTTTGGGCTTTGTTGTTCAATTAGCATGTATTGGTGCTAATTGAGTAGAAAAGTTAGTATTTTGATAATGTAAGCCCAAGGTTCCTTTATAACCTAGCTTGGGAGATTATGGGTAATGATAGACCGTAATCTCATGTACTCGATGTAATTGATCAAAATGGGCTCGTGAGGAGGCTCGACGAAAAGGAAAAGCGGTTGCATGAGTCTTCGACTATAATCAGGCAAGTTCAAACTTTCTAAACTCTAGTATAACGTATTTGTGTTGGTATACTTGTGATGAACTAAGGGGAGTAATGGGATTTGGGGGTCCCGTATTAGTGAGGCGACGAGCACTAACACGGGTATCGGGTGAACTTAAAAAGGTAATTAATGAACTAATATAGAGCAAGTGAAGGAGGTTGTGTTTAACGTTCAGGCCCCGGAGAGTGGTGCAAAAGTCTGCTTAGCTTGGTATGATTGTTGTTTACTTGGGCTTGTATCCATTTGATGTGATAATCTAATTTGATTGTCATGCATTCAACACTCTACATCTCATCTGAACACTTAAATATGACTGATAATTATTGATAAATTGATTATGTTGATTGCATGGTGTATTCATATCCATCTCATTCATACATTATATATACTTGGAATTGGTTTACTGATAAATCGCTGAGAATGACTTGGGAAGTCAAATTAAGAGATATGGTACATGGTTATGAGAGTGATGACTGATATGACACTTCAGCCCTCGTGTTGGTATCCGATGGGATCGGATGGTATATGAACCTCATGAGTCCCCCATGGGTCACGTGACAGCTACTGCAGCACCGTGTGTATACCATGTATTTATGGCCATCTGCACTCATACATATCATCATGCACAGCATTCATTTATATTCATGATATGTGTTAATGTTGTATGTGCCTGGATTTGAAGTCTATTATACGTGTGATCTTTAGAAAGAATATTGTTAGTTTATGCTTAACCTTGTTGTGAGATTTAGTAGAGAAGCTTGAGGGATCTAGACACCCTGAACGGAGTTTAGGTTGGACTTATGCGATATGTGATTTGAGAGTATTTATGCTTAACTGAACTGTAGTTTTATTGTAGGTTGGTTAACTGAATTATTCTTATACTTAACTAACTAACTAGTAGAGAGAGGTACCGGAAAGTACCAGCCCTCACCACCGTTATAGCTAGGGTCGGTCGACAATGCTTGTTGAGTACACATGTTCCCCGTACTCACTCTACGCTTGTTGCACTCTATGTGCAGGTACCGAGCCAGGAGACGACACCAGAGCAGCTTGATCCACTTTCTCAGTGAGCGTGATATTGGAGTCCAGGGTGAGCCGCAGCTTCTTCCCCGGCACTAGAACTCCATTCTACCTTTATATTCTGCTGTTGTTATATTCAGACAGTGATGTATTGCTACATTCAGACGGTTTATGTATTTCTTATTCAGATGTTACTAGAGCTTATACTCATGACTACCAGATCTTGTTGGGGATTTCTTTAGACTTATGTCCTTTTATATTCTAAGACGTTAATTATTTCTCTTGTATTTCTGCATTTTCCGCACTTAATTCCGCTTATTCATATGATTGTTGGTTGGGTTCGCCTACGGGTTAGGGTAGGTGCCCTCACGGCACAAATTGAATTTGGGGTCGTGACAACAGATAATACCAGGAAATGAAGGACAAGAAACTACACGAGTAATACGTAGCATGGCATGCCCAACTACCTACTAGCCCTCTACCCTGATCCGTCCAATTCCATTGGATGAAAATCCCCCTCTCCCCAATAAGGCAAACTAATATAAAGCTAGTAGTATTTTTTTATGACCAATAGTATAAAGTATAGTTTGTTAATGTTATTTAAACTTAATATGGCATCCTATCAATTTACTATTCTACTTCTTCAAATCTTGAACAATTGTTATAGATGCCCCTTTACCAAACTCAATATAATATTATACACAAATATAAAAGTAAAGTTACAAGCATGTCATCTTTATTAGGATGAAACAAAAATATCTCATTCCGCCAATATCAAGAATAAATTTGGCTTAACTAAGTAGGTATCAAGATATTGAAAGGTTACCTTCAGTTTGCAAGGTTCGATCAAGCGAAAAATCAAAACATCTCCTTTAAGTAGTCTGTGAGAGATGGAAAATCCTCTCCAACCAGCACTTAAACCATTCCTTTCTAAAAGATAACTGGTCTTGTACTCATTGCCCCACTCATCAACCAAAATGACAGTGGTATCATGACTTGGTAAATGCATGTTGCAGAATGACTTTGGAAGATGCTACCGTTGCAAAAAGGAAGGAAAAAGTTGAAGTTAGAAGAAGAAACAATTGTTTAAATTCTATCACTATGAAGTTTTTGCTCCAAAGAGGTTATGTGGTTTCAGGCTTACCAGCCAAAATCCATGAGCAACATTCGAAGGGAGCATACACTTTCCAAAGCTGGGAAATTCATCTGCCAGGCTTGATAAAACCCTTTCTCCTCGCTCCAGAACAGAATATTTAGCTTCAACATCATCATAAAGGTCATTCATCCTTGTCTTCTTTGTCCCCTTACGTTTATTGCTATGAATTCAACAGATTCAGAAATTTGCTTATGAGTTACCATCAAGAAAGAGAGAAAAGTGAAGATTTGGGGGTAGGAAAGAGGAAAAGCAAGTCAAATAAAATGCCAACCTCTCAGCCTTTTTGGGATGATTAGATTTCACCTGTGCGACAATGCAAAAATTCGGTTAAAATTTCACAATCAATAAGAAAAGAGCTCATACGCGAGCGTACAGAAGTTTTAATTGTGCCTCTACATTGTTAGAGCTGGCTAGCTAGTATAGTTCAAAATTCAAATAAAGAAAATTTAAAAAATTACAACATAGAATGCTACATATTATCAGCAAGCAATAAACAAATGCAGGCTTCAAAAGAGATGTTATGCCTCCCATTGAAGAAGTAAAAGACACCTATGAGAATAGTGGCAGAGCCACATAGGCTCAAGGGCGGTCAGTTTAACACCTTCACCACAAAGTGCCGTGTATATAGGTCAAATATTACTACATATTAAATTTTGAATACCCTTAGCGAAATTCCAGGATTCGCCACAGGATGAGAAGTAACAACGTACTTATTTTCTGCAAGACATTCCAGCGGAATACAGTAGAACCACTTCATTTAAGAACTACACACAATTAAATCAAGTAAAGTTTTGTGCATAGACATGGTGAAACACGTCATGTAGCCAAACCAAGTGAACAACGTGAGAATATTGGCCCGGATACCACTATTATCCAAAAAGGAAGAAAAAGAACTAACGGGAAGAAGATCAAGTGCTTTTAGGATATTTTCCTACAGGCAGCAACCCCTGAATTATACAACTAGCTTCTCAGTGAAGATGGCTTTTTCCCAAGCTTCAAGTTCAAAAATCTCCAATAAGGTTATCGTTTCCTTTCTTTCTACAGATTGTTCACGTCATTTCATCAAACATTTTGTGCTACACGATTTACACACTAGACACTCTATTTACAAGCCAATAGCCTCAAACCTTGCGTCCTAACAGACGTCCAAATCATAAAACAGAAAATAGATATTTGGATGCCCATGTAAGAGTTTAATGCATTATGAGGTAGAGCAAGCCCATGTAACATGTGGCTTTTCGAAGTCACGTTTATTCCAACTATCAAACTTGCGTATTACCTCTCTACCTCTCAAGGTAGGGGTAGGGTAAGGTCCGCGTACACTCTACCCTCCCCAGACTCCACTTGTGGGATTACACTGGGTATGTTGTTGTTTATTGTTGTTAAACTCGTGTATATGAGCCAATATAACCCAACTAACATTAGAAAAGTGTATCATAAAGAAAGTCAAGAAATGAAAGTAGCAATAATCAGTGAGGTAATCTAAGGCTCACAATCAAGTAACCATGACGATTAATTTTAATTCGAGCAACAAGTAACAAGCATCTTTCAAGACTACCGTTATAAAAAACTCTTGCATGCTATTACACGGAAGAACAATCACCATCAACATGCCATAGTAAGTCTCATCAACTTCAATCATTTGTCTATCATAGGTAAGAGGAATGAGTAACTAAACACCTTATCCAACACGAGATAACTAAACACTGAGCACCACTATAGGCGACCAACCCAGAGCAACTATCCAACAAAATAGCAACCATATCACCTATGACTTATCCGCCAAGAGGGGACACATATATACAAAAAGAAAGAAGACACGAGTCAGTGACCCTGCACATGGTCATAAACACTCTATGCTCTACAAAGGATACACCACTGCCTTTTGTTTACTCCCTTGACTCGGGTCGTCTTTTATAAAACATCACTGACTTAAGATTAGAGTTGCACGCTCACACTCTGACTCCTCGAAGGCGCCTCTTCATTCTTCTCTTTCCTATCCTTCAGTACAAGTAGGATTGAGGAGGAGAACAACTCATTGAATCAGTTGCAAATGGAGGAAACCGGCACCAGTGTACACATCTAGAGCGTGCAATCGCCTGCCCCATCTCCTTCCCCTCCAGACCCATTTTGAGAACCACCCTATACAGTTGGTGGTTAGGGGTCCGTCTCATTCGTTAACAAAATATCAAAGAAAGAAAACTGAATAATCCTACAATTACCAAGCAGGAAAATATATCTATCATCCGACGCCGGAGGTAGAAAGCCCGGATACGGGTTCGGCCGAACCGAATAGCTTTTGCTCAAACAGTTTATCTGCGTTACAAAAATTCATTAGCACTTAAAGTTGTTGCCATGTGACCAGGAGGGCACGGATTCGAGCTGTGGAAACAGCTTGCCTCTTGCAGAAATGCGGCCACAATAAACCCTTGTGTTTCGGCCCTTCACCGGACCATGTGCATAGAGGGAGCTTAGTGTACCGGACTGCCCTTTTTACTAAAGCTCGTCGTTCTAAAATCCTGCCCTTTTTACTTAAGCTCGTCGTTGTTCTAAAATCCAGAACCCGTAAAGTTGAATCCTGGCTCCGCCTCTGCTATCATCCACATCCATAAGCAACTAATGGATTCAAGCAGATCATTCATGGCCAATTAGGGGCAAATCTAATCATATCAGGAAGTCAAGAAACATATCGAAAACCCACAAAATATCACACATAAAAAATATCTACCAAGCAAATAGAAATAACACACTAGATCCTCAAGCAATACAACAAAACATAAATAAAAAAATGAATATTCTTACTTGCTTCGCCTTAGATTTAATACTCCTACGCTTTTTAGGAATCATCTTCTTCCTATCCAACTGCACTGTCTTAATCTGCAACCAAAACAAACACAAAAAGAAAATAAAAAAAATCTCCCAGAGAAAATAAACAATAAATAAAACCCTGACAGCACAAACAAATAGTATAGAAATTAAACCTTTGGTGAAGGATCAGTTTGAGTTGAAGTAGAAGCAGAAGAATGTGAAGTGGGTCTATGTTTATGAGTTTCTACTTGTTGTTGACTTTTTTTACTGATTTTTTTCACAGGTTTTACACAACTAAAATTCCTAGTATCTTCCATGGATGTCGATTTAGGTTCTTTGCAGAGAAAAGACTACCTGAAATACGTAGAAATGGTTTTTTGAATAGAGAAGAAAGCAGGAAATACAGCCAACCGAGACAAGGACAGCGAAATGCGGGTCCAGTCAGAGGATGCTGCTATTTGCTACTGCTAGTTGTACAAGGGGTGAGTGGGTCCGAATATCATAACTTTTTTGAACTATATGCGTAAAAGATCGATTTTTAAATTTAATATTCGGAATCTACTCGTAGTAATCACTATTCGGACCCTGCAGTTATGGGTAGTTCTCGGGTACCCTGTAAATCCAATTCTTTAATTTCATGGAGTAAAATATTAACCACTTTATCAATTTAGTTAACTAAGCATATTAATAATCACAAAATGCACATAAACAGTGGAATAAAAAAATATTTAAAGGAAGGACATTTACCTTTTGCGAGGGCAACCTAGGATTCGAGGTAGGGGCTTGAATCTTCTGCTTCCACACTCAAAGCACTCGCACACACAGAAAACACAAGTTTCAGTTTGAAAGGGTTCATTAGGGCTAGTTTAGGATTCACCAAAGGGCTTGGTTCCAAGTTAAGCGATAATGAAATCGGCCAATAGGAAATCTTTTTTTTATTTCATATGGGACAAAACACATTAATAATCACATAAGAGAAAGAGAAAGAGAAAGGGGAAGGTATTATCTACGCGACATACTAGCAGAGAGGGAGGAGAAGACAAGGGTCATTAAGATCCTTGCCGGATTTGACTATGCACGATCTGGCACTGGCGAAAATCCCTTTAAGCTTTTGCCATTTTAGACGAAAAAGGCGAAAGGGTGGGGTGGTGGCTACTAGGGTTCATAATCCTTGGAGAGTAAAGAAGTGAAGTGAGGGCGTTTACCCTTAGCCACTCGTTTAAAGGGTGATTGGGCTGGGCCTGGTCCTTATTGGACTAGGCTCAGTCGATTTAAAAAAGAAAAGGGGTCCAAAATTATTAATTTAAAAGGTTGGGGGTATTAAAGAGGAATTATGCAAATGTAACCACGAGATTAATTTAAAATGTGGCCACTTTGATATTCATAGATCCCGGGTAACGGTTTCGGGTCCAGGTACCGTGTCTCTATTTGTTGGAATCGGACCCGACATTGATCGGTTCCTAATTTTACTACCCGGAACCTACCCGTTATTATAATATATCTATCCGGAACCTATCCATTAGTGTCGATTTCGATCGGTTATCTGGGTAACTTGTACCCGTGCTCACCCATTGTATTGTAACTCTGTACTAAGAAGGTGTCCATGAAGGGAAACTCAACACTCTGTACTAAGAAGGTGTCCATAAAGGGAAACTCAACTTACCTCTATGTTTTAAAATGATTTTTGGACATGATATAATTGAGGTTTAAATAATATTTGAAAGTTGAAGTTAGATTCGAAAGTAAAGCTGATGTATTGGGAGTTACAACTTAAAACATACTTGAAAAATCTTAAAACTTATTTTTAAAATTTTATATTTTAAGTTGGAAATTGAAATAATTGATCAATTTGATAAACAAACACTTATATTAAATAACTTCTTAATATTATAATTTCAAATTTTAGAATTAAAATTTGTTGGGTTTTGTGTGATGTGAACGGGAATTAAAGAGTTGTTTTTTTAAAAGAGACCAGGAGAAATCATGCAATTTGTACAATACAGGTTCATATTGAATAAGTTATCTTTTTCGTAAAAGACATCAAAGCCTTTCACATTGAACATGTGACTTTTGTGATAAGTCATAATAGCACAGGTTAACACCATTCTATGTTGGCTATAAATTTAGTGGATTAGCCTTAATTTTTATTTTTATTTTTATTTTTATTTTTATGTTTCATTTGTTTACATTTAATAAATGTATTAATTTTAATCATTCAAATCTCAATTATTAATTTCGTTTGGTTTCTAGGTCTGCATTTTAATCATTCATATCTTAATCATTAGGTGTGTTTGATTTATTTATGTCAAAATCACTTAATGAGTCAAAATAGATCTAAATGAATAAGATATGCAACGTAACATAGTCTTACTATCATTAAGATGTCTAATCAAAGATTTTTATAAAGATGACAAGTCACAATTCCCCCTGGTCACCGCTACTGCCATCACCCGTCATTATCAACTACTGTCGTGACCACTCATCATTATAACTAGCACCACCCACCAGCCACGACCACCATTTTTAGCCACAACCATTATTGTTATCAATCACCACAATCAGCCATCATCATTTACACTTATCACCACCGACCATCATTAACCTTCAATCACTATCGACAATCACCATTGTATATCGCCCATCATCATCATCATTTACTACCACCATTAGCTATCTCTATCATCTATAACAAAAATATCAACAACCACTATAAACTTTACTTCCGGCCACCATCACCACTAGCTACTACTTAAAACATATCCATTAGCCAACATCATCCCCAATCGGCACTCACAATTGCCACTACCAATCATTACAATCATCAATCAGTATATAATATTTAAAATGTTTTTTTATATAATATTAGTTATATTAATTAAATAATTTATTAAATTTTATATTTATTGATTTTGAAATAAAAACAAAATGTATTCTTATGTTAAAAATAAAAAATCTTAATTATTTTATATTCAAATCTTAATACCACATTTTAATATTCAGATGTATATTCAGATTCAGATATCTAAATCTCAATCTTAATAAAATCATTAATAAATGAGGCCTTAGCCTTTTGCACATCTATTAAGAAAGACACTTTGAAGTTTTTAATTAAGAATGTTATTGGTTATAT
The DNA here is from genome assembly GCA_029783415.1 of Anisodus acutangulus. Classification (NCBI taxonomy): domain Eukaryota; kingdom Viridiplantae; phylum Streptophyta; class Magnoliopsida; order Solanales; family Solanaceae; genus Anisodus; species Anisodus acutangulus. The sequence continues at coordinate 60,754,768 of CM056489.1, read as the reverse complement.
TAAAAAAAAAAAAAAAAAGGCAACCCAGTGTACGAAGGGAAGCATCTCGTGTTAGCAAGGTCCGGGAAGGACCGCATCTCAAGGAGTGTGATGTAAACAACCTACCCTAATGCAAGTATTAATAATTGCTTCCACGACTCGAACCCGTTAAGTTTCATTTTTTTCTCAATTTTACTCATGAAAAATTATAAATATTTCTTAAAACTTTGTTCAATCATTTACTAGACGAGTAATATTAAGGAAAAAACAATTATGACCTTTTTTATTTCGTGAAAATCTACTTATTTTGGACCAAATTCAAAAAGCAATCAGATAATTAATACCTTCTTGATTTCTTAAAAAAACACTTATTTTTGGACCAAATTTTAAAAGTTAAGAAAATTACTTTAAAGAAAATGATGTTGGGATCAAAACTTTAAGAGACGAAGACCATTGTCTTTCTCAAGAACTATCATGTCAGAAATAAAAATTAGATGCGAAAGCATACCTGAATCAATGAAAACGGCTGAAACCCTATGTCTAATTTGGGGACCATAACCTTGTATTTATAGTGACACAAATCTTGTATTTCTAGTTTAACCCATTAAAGCAGAAATTACAACCAGATATCTACACATAAATGTCCATACTTTATGAGCTATCTAGTAGATCACCTTAATTAGGGCCTGCTTTACCATGGTAGCAAATAACGTACAACTATTCTTGATTCAAAATATCATTTTTTTGCACTGATTGACCCTGTTTTGGAGTGGTCTTTAATTTTTATCCACAAATATGATGATTTTAAACTTTTTTCCTGACCGTTCATTTAATGAAAATATGTGGGCTAAAGTATCCTTATCTATGACCTAATTTCATAAGACATAAATTTAGAGAATTTTTGCTCTGTTGACATAAGTTTTGTAGAAATTAAATTTATCCGATATAAATTGTATAGTATTTAATTCACTCATCATAAGTTTAGATAACTTTTGCCTTGTCCTCCATAAGTTTTGTAGGAATAGGTTATGCTTCTTATGGCATAACTTTGTGGATTCTGAAATTGAACTTATGCCTCTATCGAAATATAAACTTATGTCTGATTGATTTTTTTTAGTTATTTTTTCGATATCAGAAATATTTTCGATTATTTTTTTGTTACTTAAAGTACTGAATGACAATAATTAAAAGCCATATATCTGAGGGGCAAAAAATAGGGGCATTGATACGAACGACCCACCACATATGTGCAAGTCCATAAATTCTAACAAAGAAGCTCCAAAGTATCACAAGTTAAATTCACTAATAGTGTAATTTTTGTTGTAATATATATTGCTAATATTATAAGCTTCCTCTCTCCCAGCCAGATAGCGAGCGATCACTCAGCAATGAACACTAACTGAAAGCGGCCGGGAATGAGTACCTATCCCTTACGGGAATCGAACCCGTGTCTTCGACATGAAAAGACGATGTCCTAACCACTGGACGAAAGGGACCAAAAAGTCATTCTTCATATACCTCAACTCCGAGAATAGAAGTGGTTCATTTTCTTTCTGTACGCAATTCAAGATTTCATTTGTGTTCATGTTGGCGATTTCTGATGTGAATTCGGCGGGTCGTCCCCCTTTCCTACGGGTTCCCCCCTCTGAATAAGTAAGGCCCAGTGAAACACCAACCACGCCCCTTCTCTTTATCCGATCATAAAGCCCTCTGATCCCTTTATTTGTCTTTCATCCCCTCTGAATAAGTAAGACCCCGCTCTTTCGAATTCAAAAAAAAGAGGGGCGAAGCGCCCGTTTGAAGTGGCGAAGGCCTATGGCCGTCGAGCCCAACAAAAGAGGCTCTCGAAAGAGAGCTTTCGACCTTTCTTTCTTCCTTTGGAAATAGGGAAGTTAGAAGGGATGTCTTGGAAGGGACAATAAGGAAACTCAACTTGAACAACGCGTCCCCATAAAAGCTTACTGCCACTCTACAGAACCGTACATGAGATTTTCACCTCATAAGGCTCCTCGTTCAATTCTTAGAGCGTAAACTCGACTCTAAAAGTTTCAGTTGCCTCCCTCTCTCCGTGTTGTTGAATAGACGAATTCTTGACCTCCGGCTTCTTCAGGGGGGGAAGGACGAAAAATGGCTTGATGAACCGTTCGCCACGCACCGGCCACATTCACTTGCTTATCGTAGAGGTTGTAAGTACACAGTGCCCCACAAGTAGGCTGCTTTTTTCGGAACGTAGTCCGAGATAACCGTAACCGTGTATATAGAGAAATATATCTTCGACGCTGTCATTTCGAAATGTCCGCTTCAACCGCTCTTTCACCTCCCAAAGAGCAAAGTTGGCTTGATGAGCGCAGATGAGGAAGCTCGACTGACAAGTTACTTAGTGCTTGTGCTAAGGAATCGTTTTTCAGTATGATCAGGAATCGAATTTCAAGTAGGCGGTGCCACAATCCGTTCGACGTACAACAATGTGTTGAACTACTTCAACAAGTCTGCGAGTGAGATATCCAGCGTCTGATGTTCGTACGCATTGAAAAACCTCCTTCTTTTGTATTATTTGTTGGAATAGATAATACATATATGATCAGATGCATATGTAGTTAAGGGCTGCTTAGAGTTGGACACAGAATTCCTAATTCAAATTGAAATGTTACCCGTCTCTACCCAAGATCCCAGCATCACAATTCCATTTTTGTCTAAATTGCGGAGTAAATGGGCTTGGAATTCCTTGGGGATTCTTGATTGGTGCTGAGCTAACTATAACGCAAAGCCGAATCTCTTTGGTTAATAAAATCCAACAGGTTTATCGCTCCCAGAGGGTGCAGATTCATAATAGGCATATAGAAATTATTGTACGTCAAATAACATCAAAAGTGTTGGTTTCAGAAGATGGAATGTCTAATGTTTTTTCACCCGGAGAACTTATTGGATTGTTGCGAGCAGAACGAATGGGGCGCGCTTTGGAAGAAGCGATCTGTTACCGAGTCGTCTTATTGGGAATAATAAGAGCATCTCTCAATACTCAAAGTTTCATATCTGAAGCGAGTTTTCAAGAAACTGCTCGAGTTTTAGCAAAAGCGGCTCTCCGGGGTCGTATCGATTGGTTGAAAGGTCTGAAAGAGAACGTTGTTTGGGGGGGGTGATACCCGTTGGTACCGGATTCAAGGGATTAGTCCACCCTTCAAAATAACATAACAACATTCATTTGGAAACAAAAAAAAAAGAATCTATTCGAGGGGGAGATGAGAGATATTTTGTTCCACCACAGAAAATTATTTGATTTTTGTCTTTCAAAAAAATTCCACGACATACCCGAACAATCATTTATAGGATTTAATGATTCCTAACAACGGATTCATCTCTTTCGCCATCTGCATTTGGTATGGTTATTTGCTTTGGTAATAAAAAGAATAATGAATAGAAAAGAATAATGGTTTGGGTCGTGTATCTACGTCCAATCTACGGTAGAAGAGAAGGTTCCATCGGAATAATTATTTATTTCAGTTCAGGGTTCCTTCTTTAGAACCATGTGCCTAAGATGGAGAGGACCTTTATAGCCATAATTCTTCCCCCGATTCTACCTCCTTCTGCAATAGTGATCTATCCCGTCAATCCCACCCGCGAGCTATCCATTTTAACCTGTTTTTGCCTAGCAAGATACGTCTAGTTCTCCCTCCGCTTGCCTATCTCAGTAGGAAATTGGAACAGTTTCCGATTGAAAAGAAAAAGCTGAGGTGAGAGCTATACCCCTGGAACCGGAGCAATAACTGTTATAAAGTAAGGAGATGCGCAGGAACGATCCCTAAAGCAAAGACTCGGAATGCTCCACGACTAAGTATACCCATTCAGACTCGCTTTTGTTCAATTATAAAAAAATAAGCACTTTGATGAAGATTTATAGCATCATTCAAGTAGATACAGATTATGATCGTAGAAACATGAGCTTGTGATATAGCTACACCTAATTCCAGACCGGTTAATGCAAGAACTATAAATAAAGGACCAAGATCCCCTATGAAATATAAAAGATCATTCATACATAACATAGTCCAAGCGAACCCACTTAAAATCTTTACTGAACTATGACCGACCATCATATTAGCAAATAAACGTATTCCTGAGCTTAATGCTCGAAAACAATAAGGGATTAGCTCAAGGAGTACTAAAAAGGTGCTAATGGCAGTGGGACTCCTGCAGGTAATAAGAAGCTTAAAAATGACGCTTTATTTAAAGCAGTGTGCGTCATCCGGGGATGAGCTAGGTTCTTTACTCAAAGAAGCCGGGCGATAATTACTTGTGTGGTACTTTTAGGCCTTAATATCTTTAAAACAACCGTATACTAACTTTAAAAATTCTCTAGTAACTTTAAATAATTACTTAACTTGCATTTCTGCCAGAGGTTGTTTTCACGGCTTGAACCGTGACCTCCTGATCCTACTAAATATATAAAAGTTTTGTATTTTTTTAACACGGACCACAAATGTCTATTGTACGCATCCTTGCCTTGTGTTTTCACGGCTTGAACCGTGACCTCCTTATCTTAATAAATATATAAAAGTTTTGCATTTCTTTACTCATCATATTTGTACCTTCTTTTTGTCTCCATTTTCCACCTGCAAGTGTATTTGTCAAGTACATTCGTTAGTATTAAATGTACTACCACAGTATATTTACATGTAAGAACTTAAAATGTGAGATTTGAAATTTTAAAAAACATGATATATTATCTGTTACAACATATAATATAACATGTAAAGATGATATGATAGTGTAAAAAGTGTTTACACTAATGATGTATATTACTTAAACCCTTTTTTTTATCAACCCACGGAGTAGAAAATGGTTCTCACCTTGCAAGTTTTACTTGGACCCAAAGCCCTTTTCCTGAGTAGTTTTTTCTTGATTTCTAGTGCCTTAGCCATTGAATGGGAGAATAAATTAACATTGGGTCATTATTATAAGCAAACAAAAACAGACAAATATTCAGAAGAAAACATTTAAAACTTGAAATAAAAACAATAATAGAAGGATATCGAGTACCTTTGAGGAAGAAAGAGGGCTTTTCTTGGAGGAATATAGAGATCAGATCGCCAATTCAGTGGAAATTTTTCTTAGTTTATTTTTCACTTAAAAGAATTTAAAAGTGGAGAAGTGACATGGCAGTTTAGGAGAAGTGAAAGAGGCAAAATTTGAATGGCAAGAGTACTAGGAACCCGTTTGGATTGACTTATTTTAGGTGTTTTTAAGCTAAAATAATTTTAAAGCATTTTTATAATATTTGAGTAAACTAAAAAAAAAATTAACCACTTATTTCTAAGCCAAAATAATAAATAAATCAAAAGTCATAATTCCATTCAAATGAGCTCTAGGTACTTAAGAGGTACTAGGTATGGAATGATTTGTTTCCTTTTCCCAATGCTATTTTAGGTATGAGTGAAAGATGAGGTGGAGTCGAGGGTTAGTGGTGGTGGAGGGTGATGGTGGTGGTCACAAATTTTAACCAGTCGAACATGAGAATTTTGAAAATATTTTTCTCCATTCGGAACACACCTTTAATGGGTCTAAATAGATCTGAATGAATAAAATCTGCAACGTAACAAAGTCTTAATATCATTATAATGTCTATTCAAAGATTTCTACAAAGATGTCAATTCACTAATTCCAACTGTTCACACTGTTACTGTCATCACCCACCATTATCAGCTATTGTCCTCACCGATCATCATTATCAACTAGCACCACCAATCAGCCACGACCATCATCTTTAGCCACAATCACTACGGTTGTCAATCACCACAATCAACTATCACCATCACTATCATTTACACTTATCACCGCTAACCATCATTATCAAAACAACCACCAATCTTTACCGATAAAAACCACCATCAATCACCTCTATATATAGCCCACCAACATCATCATTCCCTACAACATTTAGCTATCACTATTATCCACCACACCTATCAACAACCACCATAATCTTTATTGTCAGTCAAACAATCATCATCACCACTAGCTACTAACCTCCATTAGACAACACCATCCCCAATTGGGACCCACAGCCGCCATTGCCGATCATCACCATCATCAATTGTTGTATAATAATTAAAATATTTTTATTAATATAATATTAATTAAATATTTTATTAAATTTTATATTTGTTGATTTGTAAATAAAAAACAAAATGTATATATTCAGATGTTAAAAACAAACAATCTTAGTTATTTAATCTTCAAATTTTAATACAACATCTTAAAATTCAGATGTATATTCATATTCAGATATTTAAATTTTAATCTCAATAAAACATTAACAAATGAGGCCTTAGCCTATTACATCTATCAAGAAAGCTACTTTGAAACATTAATTAAGAATGTTATTGGCTATATTAACTTTCATTTTTTCTCAAATTTACTCATGAAAAATTGTAAGGATTTCTTATAAGTTTGTTCAATCATTTATTAGACAAGGATAATATTGAGGGTAAAACAATTATGATCTTCTTGATTTCGTGAAAAATCATTTATTTTAGACCAAATTTTAAAGCAAGCAAGATTTAAAAAGCTAAGAAAATTACTTAAAAGAAACGATGTTGGAATCAAAATTTTAAGAGACAAAGATCATCATCGTTCTCAAGAACTATCTTGTCAAATCATCGAGAAATAAGAATTAGACGCGAAAGCGTACCTGAAAGGTTGAAACTATGAAAATGGCTAAAACCCTACATTCAGTTTGAGGATCATAGTCTTGTATTTATAATAACACAAATCTTGTATTCTTGTTTAGTCCATTAAGCTAAAAATCATACAAGAAATTGCACGATTTGTCCTTCACATGGGTTGGTCTTTAATTTTTGCGCCCCAAATGGAATTTATTCCTTCGGGGCATAAGTTCTTTACGGGACCGGCACAACTTGTGTCGAATTCCGTAAAGAACTCATACCCCGGAAGGCATAAGTTTCATTTGAGGGGCAAATATTAAAGACCGATACAAAATGCAAATGACCCGAAATTATAATGGGTTATCACACATAAATGTCCATACTTTATGAGCTATCCAATAGTCCCACTTAATTTTAAGAGGATAAGATATCTAATTTTCGGGGAGAAATATTTTGTAGGTCACTTACAAAATGTTTTTATTTTTATGTCATTTTTACAAGAGATATTTATTTTTACACGTAAGACATCTGAAAAATAATACATAAGAGATCTGAAAATGTCATTTTCTTCTTTTTTAAATTGTAAGTGGGTCTGAGATCTCATTTCCTCTTTAACTTTAAACCTAGTAGATCACCTTAATTAGGGCTGACTTTATAATGACAGCAAACAATGTATAATTATTCTTGATACAATATCTGTGCAAGCCCATAAATTCTAAGAAAGGAAGCTCCAAAGTATCACAACTTAAATTCACTAATCATGTACATTCTTTTTGTAACATATATTAATATTTATAACTTATTCCTATAAAAAAACATGTGTACTTTCCCAGCATTAATATCTTCAAAACAACAGTATAGTGACTTTAAAAATTGTCTAGTAACACATTATATTTCGTTTTTGTTCGTTTATTACTCGGGATACAAATTGAGTCTATCTGAAAAATAAAGATTTTACTTGAATATCAGGAATCATCACCAATTAGATAAAACAAATATGTAACCAAAATGGACCGTGGAAAAAACGACTACGATGAGAATTACAGTACAATTTTCATCTAGTAAAATTCCTCTTCTATTTCTTGAATAAATAGATAACATAATAGAGAAGGCATAAGTAACTCCAACGAAATTGAGGGAGGAAAAGAAAGAAAAAGTGAATATCAAAATGTACTGCTTTAAGTCGACTGCATTCATTAGTATATCATATGAAAGGGAGTAAAGTTCAAAAATAGTCATTGCCGGATTTGCAATTGATTTTTTTTTTTAAAATTCACGACATACTCATCGAAATTCATGATATTATCATAATTTTTTTGCCTCGAAAGTGATACTTTTTAACGAATTTTAAAAATTAATTAATTTTTAAATATCGATCCGAAAAATAGCTAGTCCGTACAATTTTACTATGAAGAAGAGTGGTGAAGTAGACGAAATGTACATTTTCCTCGTGAAGTAAACAAAATGTACAAATTATCGGAGTTGTGATAGAGTGGTAAGTATTCATTCATCCTTAACAAGAGGTCTCGGGTATTGACTTCCCCTGGTTACAAAGTCGCTTTTGTTAGAAAGTGTTTTAGCCCTTACGTGAGATTTCCGCCGTGAATTTAAATTTAGTAAGACCCTAATACGGATACCGAACACCGAACACCGAACACCGGTAGAAAATAAAATAAAAAGTACGGCTTTGAGTCCATAGCTTTCGTCCAACAGGTGCCTCTCGAGCTGAAAAGTTTTTTTTTTCCACTTGTCCACTTGAGAATTGAGATATTTACCACTAGTCCACTGTACCACCTCCAAAACTTTCCCATTTATCCCCTTTTTAATTCTACAGACTACAACCACTATTTCCACTGTCCACACTCACACAGAAAACGCCCTTTTTCTCATTTTTTTGACCCCATTAGCTCAATTGATGTAGCATGTTGCTAATGTGAGACTAAAATCTTACACAATTAGCAGTAGAAAGTATCTTCACGTGTGAAATGTATTGGTAAAAGTTTCTCTTTTTTTAAAAAAATATTTGCACAAATTCTATTTGGTGAAAACTTGTCGCAATTTGGACAAGTGTCAACATCTCATTGTCCTATGAGGAGGTTCTTGACACTTGTTAACAATTTTGATATATGTACGAAAGACTAGCCAATATGTGATGCACATAGTATTACGTTCTCGATGAGTGACTACTTTTTCTACGCATATAAATACCTCATTATAACTTTTTCATTTCAATAGAATACCCGAGCATGATCCTGACCATCTCCATCAACCTACCCTCTTTTAAATTTGTTGATTTTGTTATCTAAGTTTTATTGTTTCTGCTTTCTTTACTATTTAAATTCTGAGGTAACATTTCATAGCAATTTCTTAAGATAGTGCCTCGCAAACTCATTCTTGTATTTTCTCATAAATAAATAAATAAATAATCATTGTCATATTAGTCCTTTGTTTCTCCAACAAAAAGTGATTGCATCCAGTAGACAGTTAATGCCCAAAAAACATAAGCCACAATTATTTTACATGATTAGGGACAGTAACTAGCCAAATGAAAAATAAATCCTTTTGTTTCACATTCATCATCAATACTAACCTTCTCCCACGTGTCTTAACAGTGATTATTTTTTCAATTTCTAAAAATTTGTTAATTGCTTGGTGTGAATCAATGTTGTAAAAGACATATTCTGCAAGCTTCGCCCTGGGCTAGACATTTACAAAACGGTCTTGAGGTACATATAGAAAAGCCAAACTAACTAGACATTTTTTGTTTCACTTACAAAACACTCCGAGGTACATGTAGAAAAACTATGATTTCTTGTACAATTATTGAACAAAAATATAGGACATAAGTTTTGGAATGAGAAAAAAAAAGAATAAAAGTCAAAACGCATGTGACATGAAAATTGGAAATGTTATACACTTGTAGGTCTTCTTGACTCGTTCCAAATAGACAAACTCCAAACTACTCCTAATAAATACAGGGTGCGGATAAGTATTTACCCTCATAAGCTTGTCATCAATTTACAAAAAGTTAAACCAATTACACTTGCAAATGATATGGACCGCGTAATCTCACAAAAAATATCAGAGATCCATCTTTTAAGAAGAGATAATATTCTTGCTAGGAACCTAAGTAGGCTTCTTCACAAACTAATTATACACTAATATTACTCAGGACAATTTTTAAGAAAGAAATCTTTACCATGGAGCAGCTGCCAATGCCTTGAACTTGAGCTCAAACTTTGTATCTTTCATTGTTGAATTCTCAATTTCAGTATTTATATTCCTTATCAGTTGTTTCACTTTCAAAACCTTTTCTTCAAGATTCCTCATTTCCTCTTTTGCTTCCGCTAGCTCAACTTTCTTTGATTCAAGAAAGTTTTTCGATTCACATGACAAGCTAACAAGCTTACTAAGCCTTTCACGTAAAAATCCAACTCCCATGCCTAAAAACTCGAACCCTTTCAATGTATTGTCCCAAGTTTCAAGATACTCGCGAGGGGTCGAAAACTTGGAAGCTCTAATGGCATCAGCAATGTTCACAGTTTCAGTAATCATTCCAGCAGCTAGTTTGACATTTAGGCCACCAAGTAAATGGTCATGGAGAAATGAATTTTGGGTGCTGCAAAGATCATAGTATTTGGTTCGGACGTGCGCAGGAATCTCAGAGTCTATGATCAAGCCATCGACAAGAATGTTGAAACCAGAATAGTCCTTCACATCCTTGAATTCAGTTCTTGATTCTGAAAATCTAATGCCTTCTAAAATTTCAGAGCCATTATCGCTGTCGTTTTCACATTGATCGGTTACAGGGCTGTGGTCCGAGTTTGGCATCAACATGGCTTCTTCTTGTTTGTCATCTTGATGAATATCTAGGACAGGAGGCTCCAAGTATTTCTTCTCCTCTTTTGCTTCACAAATTTTCATCTCTTCATCTTGTTCTATTGAGATAATATCAGCAAATAGAAAGTCAGGTGGTACATATTGATTGTGATAGAAATTTAAACTATTGCTTGTGACTTTACCTGATTTGATTGGTCTAGAATGAAAATCCAGATTTAGGAGACTAATGGCACCATCAATTTCTGTAAAGCTATTGTCTCTTATTATGTATACCTTGAAACAGAGGAAACTGCAATTAGGCCATTGCTTTACCATCCCTTTCGACATAGTCCAATAAAATTCCAACATACAAAGAGCATTAGCATTGTCCCTTTAGGATGACATGCACAAATAACAAAAAGGTAAGTTCTACAAGAGGTTACATTATACAGTTAAATCTCCTATAACGGTATCGTTTGTTTCAATATTTTCTGGCTATTACATGTTGTTATAGAGAATGATATAACATAACAAGTAAGATCGGTTCCTTCTGATTGTTATAGTAAAATGTTGTTATAGAGAATGACTGTTATAGAAAGTTTCGACTGTACTGATTGTGCAAAAATTCGTTTACATTGTCGGTACATATAAGATAAATCAAATGAAAAATAACTTATGCTTTAACAAAATGACCACAATTTTAAGCACTTTAAAGGTGTTACCTTAAATTTGCAGGGTTGGATCAATTGGAAGACCAAAACATCCGCTTCAAGAAGGCTGTGAGCAATGGAAAAACCTCTCCAACCCCCACTCAATCCATTCTTATCAATGAGGTACTTGGTAGCAAATTCTTCTTCGTTTTCATCCACCAAAACAACGGTATCATCATGTTTTGGCAAATGGGCATCGCAAAATCTTCTTGGAAAACTCTGTCGTATCAAAATATTTATAAGAAAGACTATATAGCACCAAAAGAGTTCCAATATTGTTCTAATTCTAAGAAATTAGACTTACCAACCAAAATCCCCCAGTGACATGTGAAGGGAGCATATATTTGAGAAAACTAGGAAATTGTATAGGCAAATTTGTTTGGACTTCTCCAGCTCGCAGCATGGCTGATGAGTTTGCTTCAACAGAGCTGTGTTTATGTCCCTTCTTTTTAGTGCTAGTAAAATCAAGAATCAAAAGCATTTTTAGAAAGATGGTAAAACCAGGATATATTAAAGGCCCATTTGGACATACAGATTTTCTGATTTTTTCGGAAAAAATAAATAATATCAGAAAACAATTTGGCTATACATTGTAGCAAAAATTTTCAGTCCAACTTGAAAGTTAGTTTTTCGAGCTTGAAAAACTGGTTCTTACCATTTTTTTCAACTAAAATTTGTCACAAACCTTCAACACTTTTTCCAGGTGAAATTCATGTTCAAACGAAATTTCAATTTTCAAAACACCTTTTTCCACATAATTTCAAAATACTATTTTTTTCCAAACATCATCAAATTCATGTCCAAACGGCCAGGGGCGGATTTAGGTTGTAGTGAGGGTGTTCAAAAAATTACATTGTATATATAGGGTAGATTTTATATATTTATTTACATATATTAACTTTTGAACACCTTGAACAAATGTAAAAAGTTAGCTCAAGTGATCCAGGGTCATCTAAGTTCGATTCTCAGGGACAACGTTATTTTTATGTTTAGCTTTTATTGTTGTTTTCGAACACCCCGGATCCGCCACTGCAAACGCCTACTAAATATATAAAAGAAAAGCATTTTCGCCACTCACCAAATTTGAACCTTCTTTTTATCTCCATTTTCCACCTGCAAGTGTATTTGCTTCATTAGCTTTAAATGTACTACTATGTCACAAGGATGTTTCTTTTTTTTGAATTTAAGTTTTATACTCCGTCAATAAACAGCTTTTTACAATCAGGTCATCCAAAATATATTTACACGTAGATGACATGATAGTATATGTTTACACTGACCGACGGTGTACATTACTTAAACTCTTTTTTTTCCAACACACGGAGTCAAAAATGGTTCTCACCTTGCAGGTTTTACTTGGACCCAAAGCCCTTTTTCTGAGTAGCTTTTTCTTGATTTCTAGTGCCTTGTTCTGGTTAAGCCATCAAATGGGAGAATAAACAGTAGGGGGCCATCATTATAAGTAAAAAAAACAGACAAATATTCAGAAAAAAAGTTGAAACAATAATAGAAGGAGATAGAGTACCTTTGAGGAAGAAAGAGGGCTTTTATTGGAGGAATATAGAGATGAGATCGCCATTTCAGAGAAGGTGAGAGAACTAAAAATAGATTGTTCAGTGGAATTTTTCTTATTTTAGTTTTCGCCGAAAAGAATTTGAAAGTGGAGGTGACATGGCAGTTTAGGAGATGTGAAAGAGGCCTAAATTGGAGGCAAAATTTGAATTTGTTGGCATAGTACTAGGTACTTAATAGGTATGAAATGATTTTCCTTTTCCCAACGCTATTTTTACCGTTTCATTTTTCTGTTTTCTTTTTCAATTTTTTTGGGAGTAAAGGGCATTAAGGAAAGTTCAAACTTAATGGGAATAATATATTTTTATACCGCATAAAATAATATCATAAGTAGAAATGTGGGAATTACAATACATGAATCAGGTAACGCGCAATTTGTAATGCAAAGATTATTTTTGGCATAATACATAGACAAACTCTCAAACTTGGTCTCGGCTGATAAGTACGCCCTCCAACTTTGGGTGTGCACAAGTAGACACCTCAATTTATATAAAGTTGAACATCTAAACACAATTACTGATATGACACTGACGTGACACATAAATTTTGAAGGTGTCTGAATGTACCACGTTAGTGCCTCGTCAGCCTTTGTGTTTACGTATTAAATTTATACAAGTTGAAGTGCTTACTTGTGGACACCCAAAGTTGAAGGGCATCTGAGGCCAAATTTGAGGGCTTGTTTATGTATTATATCGTTATTTTTTATTGGATGTTTAATTTGTATACTTAAAAAGTACTCCTATTATATATTGTAAGTATAATTTTATACTATGTAATTAATTTTTAAACAAAATAAAAGAATGTGTATTATTCTGAGGGTATTTATGCATAACTTAATGTAAGTATTATGGTACTATTATTTATGAGGGAAAGAAAAGTAAAACCAAACATTACTATACTAATGCAAGATTTACATGCTAAGAACTGAAAAATTAAGCTTAGAAAACATAACATGAGGCATTGGAAAAGACTACAACACTCCATGTTGTGAAATAAGGGGAAAATACCATAATAAATGTTATTTATGAGCAAATACACGAAACTATTTCAACAATATGAAATGTTTCCCCAGAATCAACAAGTCTACCTCCACGAGAGAGGATGCAGGAACAACAAAGTTTAAATAACAAAACCATCAAGTA